>BPUM01000979.1:0-309595 GCA_020521455.1 Prunus kanzakura
CCCAAATATAGCCCTAAAATAATACAAAACTCATCTCCAGTCATGGGCTAAATAAAATTTTGGCCATATTTGGCCTTTTAGCTCTCCAACCAGGCCACATATAACCCACATTTAGTCTAAGCCAAATTTTTGTGAGCCCATGCATTTGCTTTTTAAAAGCTAACAATAAAGTAAGATGATGTCATAGCTGGATATATATAATAAAATATGAAGGATCCTAAAATATAGCCCTGCATGGCTGGAAATGGAAAAATTTAGCCATGCACTATTCTTTAAAAAATTAATATTTTGGAGGGCTAAATTTTTAGCCCTGGACTACATTTAGCCCTATGACTGGAGATGGCTTATACCAAAAATCCGACCAAATTAGATTTTGTTTTTTTTGGGGTCTGAGACCAAATTAGATGAACCGGACCGATTTTGGTCGGTTAGTTTGGTTTTTTAATGAATACCATTGAAATTGATAGGAAAATTGGCCGAACCAGCTATGAACCAAATTCAAATTTTCCTAACCTGACAACAACCCGAGTTGGACTCAAACCTTAGCCTGCATGTTCAAATAAAGCACAAATACCAATAGACCGATTCTTCTTCTTGTGTAACATGGGTATAATCATAGTATTTATTACTTTCTAAAAGAATTAAAAAAAAGTTATCTTCCGTTTGGAGGGAGGAAAATAACTCGAGATTTAGCTAAAAGTCGTGAATTGAAGAGGAGAAATTGATATTTCCATTGTTTGGCAACTTAAACATGGAACTTATCAAATGAAGCGCAGGAAAATTTGTGGAAATTGGGAGTCAAGATTCCTGAGTTTAATTTCTGCTGTAAGAGTTGTCATTTCGCAATTTATATTGAGCATAAATTCGTTTTCATTGTAATTTCTGTCATTTACAAAATTTAATATATATACATATATATGAACACTGAAATTACTAATTGATAGAAATTTAAACGATGGATATCTAATTTTCATCATTTAATAATTCTCTGCCATTTTCAATTTCTTCATCCAAACGGAGGGTTTCACCTCTCTCTCTGTCTCTGTCTCTGTCTCTCTGTCTCTCTGTCTCTGTCTCTGTCTCTGTCTGTCTGTCTGTATGTCTCTCTCTCTCTCTCTCTCTCTCTCTCTCTCTCTCTCTCTCTCTCTCTCTCTCTCTCTCTCTCTCTCTCTCTCTCTCTCTCTCTCTCTCTCTCTCTCTCTCCTTGGCTTCTTCTTCTTCTTCCTCCCTATACTCCAAGTCACGAAGCCGCAACCTGTTTTGCAATCCTCTACCATTGATGCTCGCTGAAATTACACCGCACCGATCGGTCTCTCATCTTATCGGCGCGCGGCGGTCCGCAAAAAAGTAATGACTACGACATCTAGTTCAGTGGTCGGCAACTCCCCGATGGTTGATAATTGAATCGTACCCAGCCTTAGTCATGGATGAGAGGATGTGAAATCCACCACTTTTTGTTTTTCCCTTAAAATGGTCATGGAAGCAAAGATTTGCCATGGTCTAAAATTAGTCTAAAACCAATCAAAATCCACCACTTTTTGTATTTCTTTTAAAATTAATGAGTTTTTTTAATACACCCAAACTTTAAGTCTTTTAAAGTTATGATTGAATATATCCAAATTTTGATGGAGTTTGAAAATTCTAGATTGAATACACTCATAGTTTTATAAACTTCTATAAAAATCGTGATTGAATACACCAAGAATTTTATAGACTTCTACAAAAATCATGATTGAATACACATGGACTTTAAAAAACTTCTTTAAAATCTTTCAAAATCTCAATGAAAATAATGTTGTTGATGGAGATGCCTAGAATTGAATAAAAAATTTCATTGGAGAGATGTTGGCTGCTGTTGAGTTTTCATATTCACTCCTTGGTAAGTCTACATGTCCATCCCACCACTGATTCACCATGATCAAATTAGCATCGGTGTGAGTGGGTTTTGCCGTGCTTGATTGGTATCGCGATGACTTTGTTACATATGTACATAAAAAGAATTAAACTAAAAACTTAACAAATAAATGAGTTGCTATGTCATGTATCACATGAATTGATAAAGTATTACTAAAAGTTGATAAATGAGTTGGTGCACGTAACATTATTGAGTTCTAAAAAACTATTTTATTTACCAAAAACCATACTCCTAAATCCCGTAAATTCCAATCACTAATGAGTAGGAATGTAAACATTACAAGACTACATGCCAATGATGAGGTTGTACTTATCTTCAGGACTCTCCATATTTGGCATGTGACAGATACATATTCCAATATTCGAAACCTTAATTCCGAAAAATAACCTTAAAAAATATCAAAATTTCTGGACATCTCCAGCAATATTGCGCCGAGCCCTACTCGGTTATCACATTAATATCCCTAAAACCCCGTCGCTAAAATTAGCATACAGCATCATCATCATATACGTCCTACCTGCTCAGACAGAAACATTGAACGACCAAACAAACAAACAAACAAACACTTATTACATGAAATAAAGGCAGACATGTTGGCTCCCAAATTCAACTATTAAAAAACCAAACACAATATTACGTGCTAGATCTGTTTCTCTCTCTCTCTGGTTGACGGTGGTCGTGGAATATCCATTATGAGTTGTGTTGCTGCTGCTGCCATCTTCTCCTTTGCCTGCTCCTCCTGTGTTTGTGACTGCGCAAAGAACACGCCCTACACCTCAATCATCCCTTCTTGTCCTCCCGTAAGTTCGTTTATTTTTCTGAAGGCTTAATCTATCCTAATCCTAAACTCATATATACTTCATCTTCAAAACATTTTCATATATACTAATTGATCAAATATTAATTAACCTTCTAGCTAATTTGCTTTCTGGATCAAATATCAATATCCTCTTTCAGTTCAAAAAAGATTATAGCTCAATGCTTAGCAGTATTAAGAAGCAGGGTTTCTGGGTTTCTCTTGGTGTTTGATTTCTAGTTTCCAGATTTGCATGCTGACATGTTCACTTTCATATTCGACTCTCGAGCTTTTCGGACGCGTATTCGTTTCTTTTGTGCTTTTTCCAATTTACTTGTTTTTTTCTTCGTTTGACCAACCAAAAATAGTATACCCCTCGTAGATGCCAGACAATTCATGCATTTGTGAGTTGTTGTGGCCGTTGATCATGATGACCATTGACCATTAAGTAATTGGATCATATTTACGGTGCACAAGATTCTATTTTATGGTCTATATATAGTCTTTTATTGGTTATATGTTTTTTTTTACATTATTTATTTATTTATATTATAAATTTTACATTATTATTATTATTATTATTATTCTAACAACATGCTTAATTTGATTTGTTTGGTTGAAATTGTCCAGGTGATTCAGCTGATTCCCGAATAAACCAATCAATCTTCAAGTCACAGATAATATACACTTGTAAAAGTCTTTGTATGTAAAGCAACACTAACACTATGCAGATCTCCAATCCAAGGATAACCAGTCCCATTTATAATAATCCATGCCAGTCCAATCCCCAATCCCAAATCCAGTCCCATCCTCCTCTAGAACTAGAATTGAATCTCAAGCCCCTCACTACTGAACCCCAACAAACCCGATCTGATCATATCAAGATCTCCGATGACGATTTTTCTCCACCCACCTCCCCCTTTCTATTAACGTCCGGGGACTGCATTGGCATGCAGTCCTGCGTCGACGTTCTGACCGACGAAGAATTGGGTTTCGGTCGCCTCCGTGATAAACCTAACCGTTTTAGCAAGAGAGAGGAAAGGTCGTTAAGGTGGGCACCCAAGAAGATGAAGATGAAAGACTATCTGGAGGTTCCACCTCCCATCCCGTTGCTGGCTCGAACGGAGAATCTTCCTTCTCACATGCCTTGGATTTTGAAGAGGCATTACACGACCGATGGACGGTTGATTTTGACTGAGGAGAAGGTGAGGCACCATGAGTACTTTAGGGCACACAGATCCAACGGCCGTCTTAGGCTGCAGCTTGTCCTGCTTGACGACGACGTTTTATTTCCACCAGTTGCTTGTGATGGTGGTGATGATGATGATGAGTACTGTAGTGAGTACGAGGAGGATGAGTTCTATGATGACAATGCAGATGCTTATGATGATTATGACGACGAAGACGATGATGATGCTTATGACTATGATTATGATGGCCATGGTGATTGTGATGGTGATGATGTTGTTGAAGAAACAATTAATATCGTTAATACATCAAATGGGTCAGCAGGGAAATGCTGGAATATCAACAGTGTGGGAACAAGGCCACCGTCTATCTTGGATGTACCAGTTCCAGCGATCAGGTAATGTACATTAGTTTTTTAGTTTTCCTTTTCCAAATTCTATGAGTTATATCATGCATTGCTAGAGAGTAGAAGCTAGGTTAAGGACTTATGAATGCAGATTGATTAAGGCTAATTAATTTATGAATGCAGATTGATTAAGGCTACTACAAATGGACCAAGAAAAGGTTTTCTGGGGCAAGCTGGCTTTGGTGGTCTCTTTCGCAACCATGCCGGTCGTGCTGTCAGTGCTGTTTGTGAGCCAATCGGTATCTCCGCTGCGCATGTGACTAAACTTACAGTCCTCATGTTCGCTATAATCACAGCTTGGGAGAAGGGCTGGTTTCGTTATGGTTGGAAACAGATTCTCAGTTGGTCATACATTTTTTCCCTAAACCCCTTTCTGCTCCTTGGTCTTTGTGTCCTCAGCGGAGACATTGTCTTCTTCGAAGAATAAGTTTCATGATCAAGCTTCAGAGTTTCTCATATAGACACAGAGGGCAATGCATGCTGTGGCTGATAAGCTTTGCCAACCATGTAGTTCATTGGTTGGGATAACGCTGCTTTCTTTGATGGTTGACTTAGTAGCCAGGGGTGGCGAGCCATTGTATGGTCTTTTTTTCATTGCCCTTGTTCTTGTATATCATCACTTTTTTAATCTTGTACTAAACCACTTGCTTTATTAAATAAATAAATAACGATGTTTTGTATAATATCAAGGATCCTTTCAACAAATAAATGTCACGTGATATTGATGTTATGTTATTAGATTGTAACATGTACTCAAATTTGGGGTTTACACTACTTTTAACCATGTACATATAGACTGTGATGAAAAAATCGTCAATATCGGCTGATATATTAGAAAAATAAGGGATGGACATGGAAAGGTCAGAATGATCAGGGCCTGAGGTCAACTATATGAGTCTATTTCCATGGATTTGCCGTTTATTTCCTTTTTATTTTATTTGAGAAATTACAAAGTCCTATTTTGTCTTGAGGCATAGGAAAAATCTCAATTGGAGTAGTTTACTATTTCAATTCACAATCTTTTGATTAATTCAGTATCTCAGTGCGTAAGTTATTTATTTCATTAAAATCCATTAATGGTTTTTTCACTGCTAATAGTTGCACACTCGCAATTCACATAATCTCATGCCTATCTCTAAAGCTTGGACGTTTTAGGATAAACAGTTTATAAGGACATATGTTTGGTAGCATGAACACAAGTCTTGCAAGAGAGTTGAAAAACTAAACATGAAAAAAGTAAGCATGGGTATGTTTGGAACTGCTATACACATATACAGGGGTGGAGTCACATACAAGATTGTAGTGGCCGTGGCCCCCCCAAGTTCCATGAAAAAGCCAATAACTCTTAAACACCTAATGCTATATCAGTTGAAATATAAAGGCTATAAAACCTTGAAACTATAGTAGTGGCCCCCCGAAAGACAAGCTACTAGCTCCGCCACTGTACATATATACATTCTTTGAGGGATCCCAATTGAAACTCACTTTGTATACGAGTCATGTGTTCATCAATTTAGATATATAATAAGATGATAACAAGAGAATCTAGAGCTCAGTACTCATCACCATGGAAATTTTTGGGGTTGAGGACCCAGTAATTTCTCAACAGAACGCGTCTCTGCTGGTAATTTTATTAAAACATAATATACTACTTAATTACACGTGGCACTTATGGAATTTCTCCTCTCCAACATTCTTTATCTTCAAACAACTTATACTCTCATTCATTACTCCTCCTGAGAGCGTTTCTGAGGATATAACCCTTCTGCTATAAATATTTTCGTTCAGGTTTTGACCTATTTTCTTTTCTCTTCAATAACTCAGAAGAAATTCAGGTATTTTCTGATATCATATGTTTTAAAGTTTTCTTACTTTCTCTTTCTGAATCATTTGTCCCATATATATGCTTGTGTGTATATAGATATATAGTCCCCTTCTATTGAAGGACTGATATGCAAGTATAAGTTCACGAACAAATTAATTTTATTATTATTTAATTATATAATTCTGCCTTTGTTTGCATCAAACAACCCTTATTTTTGAAAGGTGAATCAAAATATGATTTGTTGCAATAGCTATTCATTACCGAATGCTACTCTATCTATAGGAAATGTCTGTTCTGTCATCTAGAATTTATTGGACTTTTCTGGATTGAATATCTGATGAGGTTTCACTTATTGAACAAGATGACAGCCAAGAAAAATTTCTCAAGGTAGAGATGAATGCGTTTATGTAAAAAGTATGGATGAGAAAAACGAATTATATAGTGTTATATTTTAAAAGTTCCTTGGTTTTCTCAAGGTAGACTTAGTTCTTTCCCTTTTTCAGGTAACACACTTGCCATGGATTCTGTTCGAGGACAAGGCAGCATCCAGATGCTGCTAACAGCAGAACAGGATGCTCAACACATTGTTAACAGTGCTAGAACTTGTAAATCTATAAGCTCTCTTTTTTTTTTTTCTTTTTTTTCTTTTTTTTGTGTTCTTATCATTCTGTCCTTTTTCCTTTTAACTCTTGACAACAAAACAATCTTACATTCTTCAGCGAAGACGGCGCGCTTGAGGCAAGCTAAAGACGAAGCTGAGAGGGAAGTGCAACTCTATCGCACCAAAATGGAGGCTGAGTATCAAAAGATGATTTCAGATGTACCACAACATGAGCTTCTATAAAGTAATTTGAGTCCTTTTTCTGTGATATATACACGTTTCTTTGATTAGGTTTTAATTTTTTTCAGACAAGTGGGAGCTCTGGCTCCAATGTAAAAAGGCTTGAGGAGGAAACTGATGCGAAGATTAAAAACTTGAAGGAATCATCCTCAAAGGTCCGATCGGATATCGTCAGCATGCTTATGAAGTATGTCACAACTGTGAAAACTTGAAGCATATGCAGGTTTGTGCAACTCCTTTGTTAATTCTAATTAACAAAGGGGTATTTTATTATAGACCCATTTCACGCTAAAAATGTTGAAAAAACCCCCTTATATTATGACTAATTTTCCTTTTAAGGTAAATAATAGAAACAAATGCACACGGGTGACACCACAGTCAAAAAATGGACATATTTAATCAATCGTAATAATAAGGATGTGGACATGTCATGGCCTCATTCATGATTCTATAACACAATTACAAATTTCATGTATATTTTGTGTAATTATGACAAGCATTCACATGTTACAAATTTTTAATAATCAGTTGCTAACTAAAATTAATTTGTATTTTCGGCTTGTCTTATCATGCAGTCACAGTGTATATGCGAAAGGCAAAGAGAGAGAGAACCTGGAATAAAGGGGTCTGAAACTAGCAGATCGGGATAGTATTCCATATGGATTGTTTGTTTATTGCTTCGATGCGTGTCTTAGCTTACAAAGTTCTTTCGAGAGACATTTATAGTTTCTTCCATAATTATGATAAGTTATTTAAGTAATATAGCATTTGGAATTTTTATATATAAATTTCCAAGGATGTCGATACAAACGTTCCAAAACAAACTAATCATGTCACTTATTTGTCAACAACACAAAAATTGCAACTAGCATTCAAACTCCCATTCTTTTCTAAATAAATTAGGAGATATGTAGCTAGATCCAGATGATTGTGTGTTTGTGGACTAACTTGGAATTACTTGTTGTGGAGTTCCATGAACAATGGTGGAATCAATAATTTATTTAGGGCCTGGTTAATTTTTTTTTTCTTGGGTTCTTTTATAATATAATATATAATGATTCAAATTGTCTAGATTTTTTTTTGGTAAGGGAGCTAAAGCCCGAAAACAGCAGAACTAAATGCAAACGAAGCCTATAGTCTAGTTAAATTTAGAAATTTTTTTTCCAAACACTAACACAAATACATATAACCAAACCAAAAAAAAAACACACAAATGAGTAGAACTAAAAATTGGAGCCAATTAATTAGCAAACAAACAACCAATGAATAAAAATAAGAAACTTGAGAAATAAAGGTGAGGTAATACCTTAGATTGCATGCAGATTGGGGAAGACATGCACCAAACATCGTTATAATTGTTATAGACGGCATCCAGTGTATGCCTAACTGAAAACACTACACTTTTTATGTATTATTTAATTTAATATATAATATGTGAAATACATATTTTGGTGGCTCTTTTGAGGCACACTTAGAAGCCACTTAATAATATATTCATATGAAAAATATATAACATACATGTATATTCTAAAAACAATGAGCGTTTGAGTTGGGGATTCATATCACCGCCCTGCCCCTAACATTTTACCCAAAAATTTCCCCAATTCGTTCTCATTTACATCCTTCATACCTGATCAATGAAGTCTAACCAGTGGGAAAGAGCCTTAACTTGCAAACAAGATGTCTTGGGTTCGAATCCTAATGACACCTATTAGTTGTGTGTGAGAAATATGACCCCCTTTTAATTTAGATTATCGCTTAGAGCATTTACAATGAGCTGCCTAAACCACCTCCTTAGACAAATTTTAAAGAGGAATTGGAAAAATACAAATCCAATCATGCTCCTATCCACCTTTTGTCTGCTGAAGTGATAATTTTATAGAAAGCTCCTAAAATAACTTTTATGTGTCTTTAGCTAAAATTTAACTAAAAAATAGGGAGCATGATTATGGATGCTTTAAGTGGATAAAAAGGAAGGGGAAAAATCAGTACCCATAAATATCATTCATACCCGACCCATTTCGGTTGAACCCGTTGGGAAACTTGCCATGGTTGCGCAAATATTTCATCAAATACTTTCAAGAAAAAAAAAAAGCAAAGGAAACACAGTGATAAAAGATTCTTGATTCTTTCCCTCTATCTGCAGTAACAAATCATTTCCATTTCTCTTACTCTGCTAAGTCCCCAAATCGAAGAAGGGTTTTGGTTTCCGACTTTCCATTCTGATTTTCACCAAATGATTCTTGAGTTCTAGGGTTTCAGATTCAAACAATGAGCAACAACACCAACATTACCAACGGCCACAGCGATCGAGATCTCGGCCTGTGGTTCCTAGAGCAGTCGCGGCTCGGCTCGGCTCGTGTGCCGACGGACATGGACGAGGACGAGGAGGCTCCTACAGAGCTCAACACCATCAATAGCTCTGGAGGCTTCCTCGTGGTGTCGCCCGATAAGCTCTCGGCCAAGTACACCAACGTCAACCTTCATGGACACGACGTCGGTGTAGTTCAGGCTAACAAGCCAGCTCCGGTCAAGCGGCTCGTCTACTACTTCGAGATTTATGTCAAGGATGCTGGGACCAAGGGTCAGATTGCCATTGGATTTACTTCTGAGAGCTTCAAGATGCGGAGGCAGCCCGGGTGAGGCTTCTAGTTTGATTGGGTCTGTTTGCTGTTGGAGAAAATGAATGAGCATAATTGTCACTGTTGTTGGTGGTCTTTTTTTTTTGGGTGGTAATTTGAAAATTTTGGGAAAATATGAAAGAATTTAAACGGATGTATTAGGGTTTAGTTGTGGATTCAAGTTCAAGTTGGGGCATTGCATGGTGTCTGTTAAACCGAATAGGATAAGAAAGAATAGAAATAGGAAACAAAAGTGAGATTGTGTTTTAATCTGCAACTGGGGACTTTGCAAGCTAGATATTTTCGTATAATGTTATTGGAGAGAAGCTTATTTTGGTTTTGTTGGTTCTTTTTAGTTAGGTTAACTCGTAGAAGGTCAATGGACATATGCTTTACTGGCAAATAACTGATCAGCTGATGAGTATTCTGTTGCATAGGTTTTTCTGACCTTTAATTGTATTAACTGTGTATTCTTAATTGGATTAATAATTGCATGGCCTGTGAAATAATGGTGAAACATATGATACATATGCACCGTAAAAAGTTTCCTTCGTTGAGATGTACATAAATTTTGTTATGAATTGGAGAGTTTGTTTCTCCTATGCAGTCAACAGCCCCTGGTGGCCTGCCACTACCTGTGATG
This sequence comes from Prunus kanzakura, assembly GCA_020521455.1. Classification (NCBI taxonomy): domain Eukaryota; kingdom Viridiplantae; phylum Streptophyta; class Magnoliopsida; order Rosales; family Rosaceae; genus Prunus; species Prunus kanzakura. The sequence continues at coordinate 10,236 of BPUM01000979.1, forward strand.
AATAGGATTTAGTGGGTTGGTGTCAATTTTAAATCTTCTGTCTTTATTTGTGCTTCTCAATTCCCAAGGGAAAAAAAGAAGGAAAAACAAAGCAAAAAAGCGTTCCTTTTCTGCATGTAGCATTATTTTTCATACTGTTTGTGAGATTTGAAAAGTACTAGTTTGAATTGGCAAGTTCTGTTATTTTAGTTATGCTATTTGTGTTAATCTAATCATCCATGAGGCAGGTGGGAGGCAAATAGTTGTGGCTATCATGGGGATGATGGACTACTTTATCGTGGACATGGAAAAGGAGAGGCTTTTGGCCCAACCTACACCTCTGGTGATAGAGTTGGAGGTGGTATCAATTATGCTTCACAGGAGTTCTTTTTCACGTAAGACAGTGGTCTACTTTGTTTAGTGTGTTTTCTCCTGAGAAAACAGTGGTGTTTAAGGTTATCTTGTTTGTTTCATGTTTTTGCCAGTAAAAATGGTGCTGTAGTGGGGACAGTGCCCAAGGATATGAAGGGTCCCTTATTTCCTACAATTGCTGTACACAGCCAAAATGAGGAGTATGTGGTATCCTATTCGAATGTTTAAGCTTTGTCAAATGTTCATCTGTTGTAATTAGGCAATTTCTTGTGTATTTACTTCTCAGCTTCAGATAATACAGATTCATGTTCTCATGTTCTCGAGATGTGTGCTTAATTTTGATCTGGCAGGGTGCACGTCAACTTTGGGCAGCAACCTTTTGCTTTTGATCTTAAGGCAAGATATACTTATCATTCCTTCTCTCTTATTTCAACAAATATGATCTTTTTAGTTTGTCCTTGTGTCATCGGTGTTCACATTCTCAGCAATTCATAGGTAGCTGTTTCTCTTATAAAACTTTCTAGTGTAAAATTTTGATTTAGATTACTGATAACCACTATTTTTGTGGTTATTATTTTGTTTATCAAGTCAACTTTGTGTTAGTAAAGAAGCATAAAAAAAAATTATTTAACCCTCCTGCGCTCTCCGGCTGTTGATCATAGGCTATGTTACTGTTAGGATTTGTTGGGTCATGGAATGGGCGGAGGCAAGGGAATAGCTTTCCCACGGAGTGCTTTCTAACTTTTAGATTAAAGCATGGGATTTTCTTTCCCATAGGTTTCCAACTTTTAGAATAAAGCATGGGATTTTCTTTCCCATAGGTTTCCAACTTTTAGAATAAAGCATGGGTTTTGTAAATGCAGCGAAGGTTGTAATCTTGTTTTCATTCTCTTAGGAACGAATCTTCAGACAGTTTTCAACTTTCTGGAATGACTACAAATGCCACTTGTATCCCGTCATGCAATTAACTAAGGCAAACATGGACAGGCCACTTTTATCCCTTCTTATAAATACCACTTGAGTCCTAGTAATGGACAAACCCTCAACGGGGATAAGAATGAAATCACTTTGATGATTCCAATTCACAGCATGTCCAAAGAAGCAGAAAAAAATAGCTGCACTACACAACCAACATTCCTGTAATATTTATTCCTCAAAATGGGCTTAGATTCACAAGAGGCAGTTATGCGCATTAGACAGGGCCTTAAAGTTGTAGCAGTGAATGTTTGATTTTTGACTTCATTTTCTTTTCAATTATGGCCATCATTTTGAAATTTGGAACAACTTTATTGTTTAATCAAGTAAATGGACAAAGACAGTGAAAAGGGTATTGAAACAATCTTGTACTATATTTTTAACAGTCTGAAATATGAGGTACCATTTGATTCTTTGAATAAGTTTAGTGGAGAAGATTTGTGGCATTTTTTATTCATTTGAATTCCTAGGTGGAAAAATAATTTATGAAACTATAGGACAAGCAAAGGGGTCCCTTTCTGGTGAACACTCTTTGACCCAGAAAATTAAAGATAGGAACAGATACTCCCAATATTTATTTTGAAAAAGGGTGCTGAATGAATAGTATTCCTGCTCTGCATTGATTTTATTAGATTTGAAAAGATTGAAGCGCAAGAGAGGATGAAGTTATAAAACTTGCTATATGTTCTGTACAATTCCTAATAAAATTGTACTAAACTTTTCATGAAGTCCTATTTCATAAAGGATTGTGCAGGTTAGACTTGACAAGAATTTATTAGATTGAAGTTATAAAACTTGCTATATGTTCTGTATATCATGTCTTGTTGAAACTAATTTTCACAACATCTGATTAGGAATTTGAAGCGCAAGAGAGGATGAAGCAACAAAGGTTGATTGAAAAAATTTCATTGCCAACTGTTAGTCATGGGTAAGTTCACATTTTTATATATCTTGAAGAAAGGCATCTAATGTGTTTTGGCTTAGGCATACATGTTAAGGAGAAATGATCTGATGTTGATGGTTAAACAGACGCTCTGTGATTGGTTTTAGTAATTGAAGTTTGTGTTTCTGCGGTTGCCTTTTATATAACTTGTTAATCTAGTTATAGGAATGTTATAGGGTGAGGAATTAGATGCAGTTTAGTGATAGTTGTAGTTGGATTAACGCAACCAAATCTTTGCAATATATTTTCAGTTAGGTCATCATTCTCCTTCTTGAATTTTGAATGTTCTTTAAATCTGGAGTTTTGTTAGTAAATTATATAACCTTGTCTGAATTATGTACTTACATGAATATTGACACTGAATTGTCAACCAGGGTTCAAGTAGGAATTTTGACAAATTCAGGGTGTTAGAGGTAGGTACTGGCTGTGTTTGGGGGTTGTTGAGATGCATAAAAATAGCATTGATAGCCTTGAAAATTTGAAACAAAAGAGGGAAAACGGGGGGCGGGCAGGTGAGCCGGGGTCTTCCCAAGTTTTCCTTCTTGTCATAGTAGCAGACTCTTCCCATCAAGTAAAAGGGAAAAAAAATCTTACAACCTTTGGAATTTGAACTCTTTGTTTCAATAGACTGTCTAGGATCAAAACTAGAATAGGCTCCTTAGGCCCTGTTTGGTGGGCTTAATTGCATCACACACTGGCTTGGACTTACATTTTTGTGTAGGATATGAATCCAGCATATGCTGGATATCAAAACCTAAGGTGAGACACGGGTTTCGAAGCCGTTCTCTTCGCGTCTTCTCCTCTTCTCTTTTTCTTCTTTTACTCTCTCTCTCTCTCTCTCTCTCTCTCTCTCACACACACACATCAGCCCAATCTCGCTCATCTCTCTGTTCCACCGCCTTCGACCCTTCTCTAGAGTCATGGCTTCCGACGGTAAGCTCTCTCCTGCGGCCGTCCGGTGCTTCGAGACCAACTCAACGATGTCGTCGCTCAAAGATCCAAACTGTTAAAGCGAGATCTCCTGTGACTTCCAACTCGACGACGTCCTTGCTTGAGATTAGATTTTCTATCTTGATATGACTTTGCTTTTGGATTTGATTTTCTATTTTTTCTGTTTTTTTTAATCTTGATATGAGTTTGTTTTTCAATTTTGTTAATCTTGATTTTCTATTTTTTTCTGTATTTTTAAAAATCTTGATATGAGTTTGATTTTGGATTTTTTTTCTGTTTTTTTTAAATGTTGATATGAGTTTTATTTTGGATTTGATTTTCTATTTTTTTAAATCTTCATATGAGTTTTTTTTTTTTGTGTGTGTGGGTAAAGATGAACTTTCATAAATAGACCAAAGAGAGGCCAAAGAACACAGTGAGACTACACAACCAGTCAATGGCAACAAAAAGTTTGATTTTGGGTTTTGCATCTGGTTCCAGGCTTTTTACAAAAATTCGAGAGGGTTTTCTTCGGTGTGAATTTTGCATCTGATTTTAAAAAGAAAATTGATTTATTAAAAAAAATGTTATTTGTAGTCTGTTGTTTGGTGCAAAAATGAATAGGACTGGACTGAAAACCTAGCCAGTCCAAGCCAGCCCAATCCAATGCTTCAAAGCCCATCCTAACCAGTCCAAGCCAGCCACCAAACGGGGCCTTAAAGTAATAAATTTTGATCAATAGTCCAGTTGAATTCCTGGTAAGTTTTGGTTGGGAGAGAGAGAATATGAATTTTACCTGGGTTTAATTTTGTTTATTTCTAGTAACATATCAATATGAATTTTACCTGGGTTTAATTTTGTTTATTATTAAAGCTTTTATGTGTCAATTGTTAATTCATTTATACTTTGTTAACCAGAATTGTTCGCTCCTACTTACTACATTATGGCTATGAAGATACGCTCGATTCATTTGACTTGGCTAGTAAAACTACTGTTCCTCCTGTACATATAGCTCAAGAAAATGGTTTTGATGAGCAGGACGTTGTGTTTGCACTAAATGAGAGAAAGACTCTTAGACAGGTATCATTCTATTGTAATTACAATCTGTCTTTAAAGTTAAGTTAGTTTTCTGCTTCCTTTTTGTGTTTTGAACCATCTCCTTTTTGGGATCCTCTTATATTTGCATGAAAGTTTCCAAATCCCAGTTGTTTGGGATGAAATATATATATTTTGGCTTTTGACTCGAAAGGTTTCAAGAAACCAGAAAAAAAAAATGTTGCTGCTATAATCTGGGGACTGCAGTATTTAATACGATGTTCAACCACAGAACTTGATGACATGAGCAAAGATTTATGCCTGCTTGGCTGATATCTATATGAATTTTTTCTGTAGAATCACATCTTAGCAATGGCTGCAATATCCATCAAATTGCTGGGTTGTAAAAGATTTTTTTTTCTTATTATTGATATATTTACAATGAAACCAATAATAATGAAATGGATGATATATGCATTTTATCTCACATTTTCAGGTCTAATATCTGTTGACAATAGTTTAATGCAACATGTGAATGTTTTAGTCTAGTTTGCTTGAAATCAGCCTATGAATGCATCCCTTTTTTGTCATTCAATTTGAAGATATGTTTACCTTCTCATGTCTTGGTTTATTTATGTAATTTAGTTAATCTGTTCACGGCTTAGGGAGTGTTCAACTGTCAAATGGTACACTATCCTCTCATGGCTTAGGGTTTTGGGGAACATCATAGAATCAGTTTGTGTACCATTTGATATATGGATAATTTTGTCTGTCCTTTGTATTGTTTGTGTACCACTTCATTGGTTACTATATAACCAAAATATATTAATTTTTTCTAGTATAAGATTTGTATCTGGCTGACCGCTTTTCTCTGCTAATGAAGCTTATCAGGAATGGGGAGATCGACTCTGCACTTGGTAAACTCCGGGAATGGTATCCCCAAATTGTTCAGGTAGACTGTCTAATGCTTCAGAATGACCACTTTTCTTTTGTGGGCATCTTTGTTTTTCTGTATTTCTTTGCTCTTGACGTTGACAAGATTTTGTTGGTACATTCTGTAAATTCTGCAAAGTTTCTGCTTGAGAGGATTCAAACAGAAATTGTATTAAGGTCCTCACATATGTTTTAATGTGGTTGTTTTGAATTTTGATTATTGGTAAAGTTGATCATCCTAAACTTCTTAGGATCAATGCTTAATTTTATTAAGGTTCTGACATATGTTTTACCTTCTGCAGGATGATAAATCAGCTACTTGCTTTCTACTCCACTGTCAAAAGTTTATCGAATTGGTCCGGGTATGTTTTTCCCTTATTAGAAGAATTAGCTTTAGTATTGCTGCTGCTAAAAAAACTTTAATATTTCCAAAAAAGTCATGGCAAGCACTTCAGTTATTCATTTAAATGAAATTTTAGATGGATACGAGAAAGGCTTGCATACCTGTTACATCTCAGTGCTGAAACGTTGAAGGAAACTATTAACTGATGATTATGAACGTGGGTTGAAGTGTGCTTAATTTCATTTCAAATAGTTAGATCTACAACTTTCAAGTGTTAACAAACTGGCACATTAGATTTTGACCAAAAGAAAAAAACTGGCACATTAGATTTAGTGTTCACGAATAACAAGCTGCTGCCTACTTTACCCCCTTGAGATCTTTTAGGTCTGGCTTATTATATGCATGTCTTTGTTTATTTATAGAGCATATGATTGCTAACTTTGGTGATGTTAATGACAAAGTTAATAGATATTACAGATGGCCTGAGATACTTAAAATTTTCATGTAGGTCGGAGCACTTGAGGAGGCTGTGAAATATGGAAGAATGGAATTGGCAAAGTTCTTTGGCCTGCCGGTGTTTGAGGACCTAGTTCAGGTAATAACAGAATTTCTTTCGAACTATGGAATATTTATTTTATCGATGCATTTGTCTTTGGATAATATGTGAGATTCGTTATTATTAAAAAAAACTATGTGAGTTAGTTTTTGGGTTTCCTTTGGGGTGTTGGTATCTTCAGAATTTAGGGGATGGTTTGTGGATGGTGTTTAACAGTTACATTTCATATGGATGATGTTTTTTAGTCTGCTTGTAGTGTTGGGTTTGAGTTGCTACATGTTTCTTTGGTGCTTCTTTTGCAAGACATAGATTAGAACTAGAATGCTTCTATTTTTTTCATTGAAGCTTAAGCTTGTCATCATCGTTACAACACCTCTCTCTGTAGGATTGTGTTGCTCTGCTGGCATACGAACGGCCACAAGAGTCCTCAGTTGGATATCTGCTTGAAGAGTCACAGCGTGAAGTTGTCGCAGACACAGTTAATGCAATGATCTTGTCTACAAATCCAAACCTGAAAGATTCACAAAGTTGCTTGCATTCATATCTTGAGAGGTTACTCAGGCAACTCACTGCTTGCTGTTTGGAAAGAAGGTTGTTGAGTGGGGATCAAGGTGAAGCTTTCCATCTGCACAGAGTACTTAACAGTTGTAAGAAGGCTAGATGCTAGCTGATTTGTTCTCCAACTCATCTTGGTCTGTTCATATGCACAGTAGGCCATATTCTGAACTGCTTCTCAACCAAACAGACCGGCTTAGTGTCGAGCATACTGTATAGAGGCGCCCATGACGTTTCCCTGAGCCAGACTGATACTTCTTTTGCTGTATAGAATGGGATGTTCTCTTTCTGTAAGATTGTAACCCACCATCATAACCTTGAATTAGAAAATTGAATTGAACCGGCATATGGGAAATGTTACATATTAGGTTTCAATAGATGCAATTTGCATTATAGGGTTCAACAAATTTCAAATTCAATTTGATAGGTTGCTGCACACTCGAATTTAGCTTGACGCGCATTCAAGTTCTAGGAAAATACTGAAAACGAAACAGAGGATGGTGCGTGTTAAAGTTTATAGAATTCGAATGCACCATCCTCAGTTTTGTTTTTAGTGCACCATCCTGAAGCAGAAAAGCTCTTTCCTTGTGCCATTGTATCATGAAGTTGCTCCAATGGCTGTCGTCTTTGGAAGTTTGTGGCAAATAATGAGCAAATTTTCTTCTAGAATTCAAATATCTACTCGAAGATCAGAATCAAATTATTGAGGGCTAACAGATTCAATAACCCCAGTTGCTAGAACTGTAAAATGAACTCCTGTATGTTCAAGGGAAACTAGCGTTCAGTTTAATCACGATGATCTAACATAATTTTTATATACCTTCGTTTATATAAATCTACTTGAAATGTGGTTTACATAAATCTAGACGATACTTATCAAGTTTCCAGAAAGAAATATTTTGTATCAATCTAACGGCGCTCATGACTAGTTGATCTAGTGGCACTTCGTGACTTTTGACTTGAGTTAGTGTGAAATGGAATCGACCCAATTTGTACTCAAAAGTCCATAACGACGGTTAATCATGAAGCTTTAACGCCACCTTCATTACTTATAAGTTATAACAAAACTTTCAATCCCATTATCCCAGATCAAGATTAAGCCAACCAAGAGAGCAATTGTCATGGATATTAAGCATCATCATCATCATCATCACTTCCTTCTCGTATCCTGCCCTGCCCAAGGCCACATAAACCCTACTCTCCAACTTGCCAAGCGCCTCATAGGAATTGGAGGCACACATGTCACTTATGCCACCACCATCCATGGCCTCACCCAAATCAAATCCTTCCCTTCTCTTGAAGGCTTGTCATATGGTTCTTTCTCAGATGGCTTTGATGATGGAATCAAACCAACCCAAGACCCCAATATGTCTAAATTTAAGCTTGTGGGATCAAAAACACTCAAAGCCTTGATTGAGAAAATCTCTACATCTCAAGATCACTCAGGCCCTGTCACTTTTCTCATCTACTCTGTCCTCCTCCCTTGGGCTGCTGAAGTTGCAAGTGATTGTGGCATACCATCTGCTTTTCTCTGCATACAATCCACCACCTCCTATGCACTTTGCCACCATTACTTCAACCATTTTCACAACTGCCCTCCATTTCCAAATTCTATGACAATAGAAGGGTTGCCTCCTTTTGCTCCCACAGAGCTACCTTCCTTTCTCCTACCAACCAGTCCACATGTTTCAATCATCCCTATCTTTCAAGAACACATCCAAGTCTCGGAACAGGGCAAACCCAACTCCAGTCTTGTGCTACTCAATACTTTTGATGCCTTAGAAGAGGCAGCAATCAAAGTTCTCAGATCAGCAGGCATGAATGTGATTCCAATTGGACCCTTGGTTATAACTGGGTTTTGGGAGGAAAGTGAAAACCAATCCAGTGATGCCGGGTTTCGTTGCGACTTGTTTGACAAGTCTGAGGATGATTACCTTCAATGGCTGGACTCAAAACCAGATCGCTCAGTTGTTTATGTGTCATTTGGGAGCATGGTGGTGTTAAAGAGAGATCAGATTGAAGAGATGTTGAATGGACTAGTTGAGAGTGGCCTCCCAGTTTTATGGGTTATTCGCTGTGCAGAGAAGGGAGGAGATCAAGAAGCTCAGATAATGAAGATAAAGAACAGACTGAAAATCAAAGAACAGGGTTTAGTGGTGCCATGGTGTTCACAAATGGAGGTTTTAGGGCACAAGTCAGTGGGGTGTTTTATGATGCATTGTGGGTGGAATTCAACTGTGGAGAGCTTGGTTGCTGGGGTTCCAATGGTGGGTTGTGCTCAATTTTCAGACCAGAACACAAATGCAAAACTAGTGGAGGAAGTGTGGGGGGTTGGAGTTAGAGCCAAAGAGAATGAAGAGGGAATGATTGAAGGTGCAGAGATTAAGAGGTGCCTGGAGATTGTGATGGGAGATGGAGAGAGAGGGGAAGAGATAAGAAGGAATTGTGAAAAATGGAAAGGTTTGGCCAAAGAAGCTGTCAAGGAGGGTGGCTCTTCAGATTACAATCTCAGACACTTTATTGGAGGATTGGGATGAAATGGGGTGCATGAGAATATGCATGTATGTCCTCTATATATATATGTTAGAAAAAGTACTCCATCCATAGACTTCTTTGTACTCTGTTTAGTGCTGTGCATGTATTTAAGTTCTCTAACTTCCTCAATGAGATCATATTTAGGTTTTGCCAAACCTACTAGCATGGACTTGTAACTAAGCGGGGAATTAATGTAATTGTTTGTCGATTGGAGTCTAACTGGGAGGGGGTACTACAGTGCTTGGTCTGTTCACTTGGGTGACCTTCATGAACTTGTAAGTTTCACTTGGATGATACTTCAAAAATATTAATAATCAACTAGCTATTGGTCTAGCGGTCTCCTCCCAATGTCGAGACTTGGAAGAGGTCCTAACTTCACTTAAAACATTTTTAAAAAATGGTTATATTGTACTTATGGTTTTTCTTCATTATTCCTTTTATTTTCGGAAGGGATGCTTTATATTTCAACCATCCCTCTGTATGTTTTTCGGTTGTTTAATAGATTTGAATTGGAAAGGAATCCTTTTTTCTTACGACTTATGGAAGAAACAGAGGGAAATGAGAGAAAATGAATGTAGAAAAGATTAGCATAAGAGGGATATGTAGCAAAAATAAGAAAAATTATTTCGTTAATGCTTTTTGAAACATAGCAATAATGTTTCTTCTAATCTTTTACAAAATCATTTAAATTATTCGAGATAAATTGATTTTTTCTTCGATTTTTTACTTCTTTGTTGCATAAGTAGTCTTTTTATTTTTGATGGTTAACTTCAATTTAGTACTCTGGCCTTTCACTAACATGGGGTTAATTTCAGTTTAGTACTCTAACCTTTCACCAACAAAACATGTTAGTACCCATGTTTTCAATTTTAACATTTAAGCACCCACACTTTTTCGAAATTGTTGCAATGTGGTGATCGTACCTTATGTTTTGCGCCCAAGATGTAGACAACAATTTAACATCAAAATAACAAATCCAGTATGCCTCATATGAAATGAATTTACACTTCTAGAATCTTCATCCCATAGCCAATTTTCACATTCGTCATAATACTTTTATACACTTCAAAAACTGTTGGTATACTCAATTGTAATTTATCTAAGCCACCTAGCTAGAAGCATTTGTTAATCAAGTATGCATTAGCAGCAGCTAAAAACACTACCTATGTTTCTTTCCTACCATAGATTTCCAAGCATTTTTCCTTTTCTCCCACCTTAGTTGTTTCTTTCTTTGAATTTTCATCCCTCGATACCTTTCTCGATCCTTCCACCAGCTAGAATAATCTTTCGCTGGGTTGCACACAATGAAGTCTGCTAAATCATCTATGTCAGATTTCTGGGAGCTTCCTAGTATGCAATTGAGAAAAACCTCCCCGTTGCAGGTCTCCTCTGTTTCCTCCATGACATCCATAGACTCCCTTGTACACCTCATGAAACATGCATTTTCTGAAGTTTCTGCTACCTCACTTTGAGATTCTTTGCTGAAAAATAATAAGGGGAAAAACTGATTTAGCTTTGAAGGCAGCATGTACCATCACGTAAGAGTAATGCCCGTTTCCAATTGTTATTCGACTCTAATAAATACTTATATCAAAGACATCCTCACTTTCAACAAACCAAGCACTAACAGTTCCAAAGGAAGAGATGACCAATATCAAACAAGAATGATTAATTGAATTTATTCAAGTGATCATAACAAGTTACTTATTCAAGCTAGAACTATAGAATCCTCCTTTTCTTCTTTCTTGAACCAGAGTGCTCCATGATTAAGTGCAGTGATTTTTCTTTTGCTGGAGAACTATAGCACGAAATTTCTTACGCTCCAAGGACTACCAATATCATGGTTCAGTACATGTCTGAAACCACAACTCTGAGAAGACTGGTGTAAGTTTCTAATGAAAACTAGCTGCTACTGAAATCTAATCACAACTACATTACAATCTCTTTATATTTTTTATGGTTTAAAATGAGAAGAAACAAGCATATTTAGTCAACTCCGATGCCACCTCCTTGAATTTCTAACAACCTACTCTTTGTCCTAAATAACAATCTCAGAAGAAATTTTGTTTGGCATCATTATATGCATTCAACGGATTCAATGCCAAATGAGACACATATGATGCATTCAGAGAACAAATGATGAACAAGACTTTGCATTATAGATACACATTATCCATGTATCTGTTGGAATTATAGATACACATCTGATGGCATTATCAATAATATAACGTGGATGATGGCTTGAAGCAACCTCCCAAAAAAAAAAAAAAGCAGATCTGGAAGCTTCACTACACAAAAATTGCCAAATAAGGCCTGAGTAACCTTATGCAAGTCTTAAAGCTAGACAAATAGGACCCCGCAAGAGAAGCTCCCAAGAAAGAAATGCATGGTAGGCAAGAGAACTATGAACAGCAGATACAGTACACAATAGTATTTTGTACCTCAAGTGAAGTGTTTGAATTTTCTGAAATTTCATTGCAACTCTTCTGACAGATTTCTTTTTCACCATGGCCTGCATCATATGTCACTTGTTTCAAATCTATATCATCCAGTTCAAAGAATTAAACATTTTTTCCTTTTTTGTTTTACAAAAGTTTGAAGAATGAAACATGAACATACGAACTGAACTCAAAAAAGTCATATAGAAAAACAAAGCTCACCTCGGTAACCTTGTCAGAGGACAATCCAGATGAAAAGGTTTGTGAGCCAGAAACTAGCAATGAGCTGAGTGCCACTAAATCACTCTCTTCAAAAACATATAGATGTAATAGTGCCATGATTGTGGATATGCAGCCCTTAACTAAGAAATCAATCCCACTAGCAAAACATAAGGACAGCAAGCCTGAAAAATGCAGAAGCATCCACTTGGAAGTCTTATGTATCAATGGGCAGGTTTTCATCATGTCGAATAAGAACTTTTGATTCGGTAGAGACACGTTGAACTGGTGAAAACAGCCAATGATATCCACTACAAAATCATATTCCTTTGAAGAGACATCTTTTAAGGTTCTTGGAGAACCCAAATCCCCACCATGCCTTAGGGAACAAATAGCTTTCAACAAGGAAGTACTCATTAACTTCAATATGGAAGCAAGAAGATACATATCTTGGGGACTTGTAACCCCTTTTCTATACAACACTGTATCACTTACATCACAAGAAAAACTTAAAAGTATTATGCTACGTAAGACTGACAATATATGATCTCTACATGATTCATCAAAAATATGTTGGCTCTCATTTACGTATGCAATAGAAGCAGCCATCAGGTCAGCTTTTGTTCTATGGAACATATTGCACAAATACAAGTCCCATAAAGAATCTGAATTGGTAACTAGTTCATAAATTTTATCTCTTGTGACTTGTTGAATATAAGATTCAAAGGAAGGTTGAGAACTTCTCCCTAGCATGCATGAACTGTCATAAGAACATTTAACACCCAAGGGATGGAAATCCATAAGTGAACCAGACATGTGGCTGGTGTACAAATGGACAGACCTTTCAAATGCTGTTAGGTAGCCTTCCATCAGTCTAAGATCTGGTCTAGCATTCTTCAAAGACATGTCTACATCAATGGCTTCAGAAACCAATAAAGTCATATGTGTCTGCAGCATTTTTGGTGCTGAAAGCATGATGGGGTTTTGAAGCAATGACACCGCAGAAGTCAGGCTCAGTTCAGGAACTCTACAATGCTGTCCGAAGTCACAGAACAATCTTTTAAGGAAGTTCTCATTTGCTTGCTTGCCATAAACTGACGAGATGAAATGAACAGAAATCACCTCCAGAACACTTCCAATATCACCTTTAACAAAGTGGCACTGAAATAGAATTTCAGTTGTGGGAGAAGTAGAATCAACAAGGCTAAAGTACTCTCTCAGCAATCTACGCATTACAAGTTCATCTGCAAATATCTAAAGACAATCTATCAAACTTCAGTTGTGAATAGGTGCAATAACTCGTACAAAAGTAATTAAACATTGGAGAATGGCGTAAGAACTTCAGATGGAGGAATGACACCAAAATTTGAAAGAGATCAAGCTTGCTTCAAATAACTATTTGACGAAACTACAAAGTATAAGATCATTGCGCAACAGAAAATCTAGTCAAGAAAATATTTGATCCGGATAATAATGAAGCAATATACTATATTATGTCAATAGAATGCCACCCAAAAAATAGTTTACATCCATTTGACAATGAACCCCTAACTGGAGGTTATCAAGAAAATTTGCAAACAGGGGAGGTCAATGTCAATTTGAAAATAGGTAGAAAAGCAATTTCACTGAAGTTTGAAACATGGACAGACCTCATATAAAAAAGTGAAATTATACAACTGTGCAAGCCCTGAGCTTTCCTACCAGGTCATTAAACATACGATAAAGATTTAGTTCCTCAATATTTTTTGTTTTGCATCTTTTGTTTTGACATATTTTATGTGAACATGTCAACTACCAGGAATGCCATGGTATTGATAGTTTTGAAATGTCTTAACTGTTCTGCATCGGAGAGTGACACTTGAAATTCTGACAAAACACTCAATGGGAATAGGATCTTTGAAGTGGAATTCTTCTCCAACTGCAAAAGGAATATATACAGCTGACCAGTGCAAAAATGTCCTCAAAGCATGAATCTATTTATTCATATCCTTATCTTGTAAATTTATATCAATGATAAACTGTATATTGTACTTTTCTAATTAGTAGCAACCAATGTCATCATAGTAAGACAAAATAGAAAGGTGAAGATACAGAGAAATCCATATATCACAAACAACTTCAAATGTGTTACTATGTATACTTTTAAGACCAGTAAGTATGCGACATAATCATATGAAAATGGAAACTCAACCACGTCGTATTTATAATTCTAATTTATGAGCAAGTAAACCACTGTATGGGTGAAAGCATAGCTAACATTTCCACCGCACAAAAAGATTAAATAAAAAACAAAAAACTTGAAAAACATAGGCTGATATTTTTTGAATGTTTACCTCAAGCACTGCACATAGAGTCGGACACCACGGATCTGAAGGCTCTGTGAAACATAAAGAGGCAACAAACTCTTCGGAAACAGTGGTAGAAGAACCACCAACATCAGTGTACGTGAATTTAGAAGAAACAAACTTCTGAAACCTGACAGAGTTTTTCTCCTCTCCTCCATTTGTAACCAAGTAAATCAAGCTCCCTAGTACAGAAAGAAGAAATTGGGTTTTCTCCACTAGCATAGTAGGGTCAGCCAAGGCCAAGACTAACATACAACATCTTAGAAGCAGAGGTAGTTCATCAGCAGTGGCAAACATATCTGTGTCGCATTCTATGTGCTCCTGCCCTCTACTTGCAAAAACATCACATAAAGCAGAGAAGAAGAGTTTAAACCTCCTATCAAGCTCTTCAAACAAAACATTAATCAAGTTATGTATATCCTCAAGTTTCCCTTCAACCCCACAATGATCGAAAGCGCCTTCAAAATTAGAACAACGCATCGGTTCGTTTAAAGACAGTGTAACTAGTAGGAAGTACAATCTTTTCAAAAGCGGCAGCTTTGGACCCTGAAATTTAACACATTATTATCTATGTAAATATAAGTTCATATCCGTACAAAAGCAGCACATATCCAAGAAGTTTCAACAACAAAGCAACACAAAGCCGCTTGTTTCGACCAAAAAGGAACAAACTTGTTAGATTAATTTCCCAATTGTTTTTTCAATTCTCTCACATTTGGTCTCTAAACCTACAACCCATTACTCTGGGCACTCTATCCAAAGAAAACGCTTAAGAACTTGTGAGAAGTGAGCCGTAAAACTCCAAGGAAGAGTAGGAAACGACAATGCAAAGTAAGATGGAGTACCTCAGGGGCTTGAATTGCAGAGATTAGGGTTTGGAAGGTGAGAGGGGGAATGTGACTGGGAGTTGGCGTTTCTTCCATTGCATGGCTGCAGAACTCTTTGGACCTCTTTCTCTTCGAACCCATCCCTATGTTTTGCGAGAAACGCACAGAAATCTCAGAAACTGGTCGACTTCACTTACAGTTTGGCGGGAAACTAACACCAGAAAAATCGGAAAAGAGAGAAGGAGAAAGCTTCCACTTCGGGGCCTTTCGCTCTCTTTTTTGGGTTAGTTTAGGGGAATTGGCTGTTCTACCCTCCTTAAATATCGTTTTTTTGTTGACAAAAAGGCATTTTTGGTTCCTGTTGTTTACCCTCCTTTATAATTTTGTTTTTGTAATTTCAATTATGTCGATTTTCTTCTTATAGTTTTAAATCTCTCGTAATTGACACCTAACAAATTCTGTCAAATTACTTATAATTTCTTCTAAAATACCTCTCTATACGTACTTACTTCCACACATAATTGGACATAAATCTAAACATGTTCTTTTGCAAGAATATCCAACTGAAAGTCCAATTACTATAATTGAAACCGCAAAGACAAAAGTGAAAAATCAAATTCAAAGAACATAGTCCAAGATAAATTCTTGTGACAATAGTTTCAAGATAAATACCATAGAGACTTATGTTATCAAAAAGGAAAAAAAAAAAAAACTCAAACTAGATCTCTCATATTATCACAAGAACTTAAAGTGCCAACAATTAATAAATTAATACGTCGTTAATGAGATTCCTTAATTAGAATTGTTAATTTTTAGGTCCTTAAAAGAAAAATTCTTATGAAAATCATTATAGTTAGATGACTAAACGCTTTTCAATTTGGTTGTGGTTTCGACTAAGCTATTGTTATAATTTTAAACAAAAGCTAATTTGTAGATATATCGAGCTGCTTAATCCTCTTCAATGTGGACCACATAATAGCATACCTCTTGTTGTAGGTGAGGACAAGTCATGTTGTCACAAAATAAATAAATAAAATTCATTAATATATGAACCTGCTTAGATTTTTATTCTGAACCACATAAACGAGGCCATGAAATTCCAAATCCTAAAACAATCCCCTCAGCAACAATATGACCAAAAAGTAATTGTAAAAAACCACAGAGCACCTTCTTAGCCTCCCTTTTCCATGGCTTTCACAGCCGCTCCTCAGGCTTCACACACTTTCTTACTTGGGAGCCCAACAACAACAGCAGCAACAAGAAGAGGAGCAAGAAGAGCAGCAACTAGAAAAGCAACAACCCATGTCAGATTATACGTGTCAGCATCACAAGGGCCAAGCAAGCCTGAGAGGGCCCCACCAGGAGTTGATACAAGAATCCATTGGGAGAATGAGGATGAAGGTTGGATTGGAGGAAGCAGTGCAAGTAGCAGCAGCAAAGCACAGCAGGCACAAGCAGAGCAAGAGCAGCAGAGCAATCTCTTGGAAGACAAGTTTGCTGATTTGCTGAATGACTCAATTTCTGATTCTCATTACCAGTGAGTCTTTCAAGTTGAATAAGTATTTTTATTATTTTAAACATTGAATTTTTTTTTTCTGTATTTAACTTGGCAATTATATGTTTCAACTTGATAAATAATTAAATAAAACCCAGCTTTGAAGAGATACCATTGTTCAAGGAATTGCAATTTCATGAGTGATTCATTATATACTTTGTTTTGAACTCATTCACTCTCAACTCTTCCCATATCCTTCTAATACCGAATTTCAGAGAGAGATTTGAGGCAATTCTTCAAGATTTCGGAGAGATTTGATTCATTAAAATTTCATCAGGGGTTAACTTCTTGTGCTAAGAAAGTAATTACTACTATACAGGGCAGATATAGATGAAGTGTAAATCACAAAAGCAGGATACTAAACCTGAATTATGCATTATTATTATGTGTGTAATTAAGTCACATGCATAAAGTACAACCACTAGATGTGTATAGTACTCTTACTCATTGTAAATTGTAAATGGCATCAATTTTGGTCAGGTTCTTAGGAGTATCAGCAGAGGCTGATCTAGAAGAAATCAAAGCTGCTTACCGAAGACTATCCAAAGAGTACCATCCAGACACCACTTCTCTTCCCCTAAAGACTGCGTCCGACAAGTTCGTGAGGCTAAGAGAAATTTATAATGTGTTGAGCAACGAAGAGACCCGTAGATTTTACAACTGGACACTTGCTCAAGAGGCTGCAAGCCGCCAAGCAGAAATAATGAGAATGAAGTTGGAGGATCCTTATGTGAAAGAAGTAGAGAAGTACAAACCTGTGCCGGATATGGTTGATCGCCTAGGTGGAAAGAACATGGCGCTGGGCGATCAAGCAATGACTGCTCTCACCATTGATGTTTTCATTATCATTTTTGCTATTTGTTGTATCATATTTGTGATCTTCTTCAAAGAGCCATATTACTAGATAGCTTGATAAATAGCTTAGAAACATAGCTTATGGCTAAAGTAACTGATACAAGTACACATTATTATTCAAGAAAAGTGCACATTAATCTATTCTTATAGAAAATTGGTATATTGTAGTTATGTTTTACATGGTTTACCATACATTTTACTTATGTATACCCATTTCATAGAACATAGCACCGATAAAAAGACACATGGTAACATTATGATTAAAACTTAGAAGATGTTTGCTGATGAGGAACCCAACACTGAAGTAGTGTTGCTTTTAGCTTCGCCTTGTCACCATCGACAAGGGGAGAGAAGAACTCTGAGAGTACACTTACAATGCCATCTAAACCAAAATCTCCAAAACCTCATTAAATTATGAGTGATTCAATAGTTTACACTTAATGAATCTGGAACGTTATTCCAAACACAATAATAACAGAGCAATACGCCATTCAAAAACCATACTCCAAATTAAAATATATCAAGTTTAGGGGTGTCTTGTCCAAAAGAAATATCATACTGCACCACCAATCAACATCAAGACTAAGTTTATAATGTTATAGCAAAAACAAATCCCTCTGAAAAATATTATACCTGCTCCTTTCTCCCCACTTTTTGTTCTTGGTCAACTGCTCTATTTTTTCTGAAAGACAACTGTTGCAGCGGAGATCATCTCTGGTTTTTTTCTCAGTACTACATCTTCTTCTTGCTTGGATGAATAAAGAATTACCATTTTCTTCAAGTTCTGAATATGCTCCAGTATATACTTTGCTAACTTCCATTCATTAGTACCATTTGAAAGCTCTATTATTACCTCTTGAAGCTCATGCATACAAGCAAGGTTATGGGATCCACAGCAGCTCGTATTATACCTGGATGACTGGAAAGGCTGCAAGCAAATCAATTGAATTTTGTTAGAAACATATTCATAAAAACATAAGGAAAGGAAAAATACTTTATTATTCGACCAAGATCAAATGCATCTCATTCAAGAAATGTCTGTGTGCATGTGAGAGACAGCAAGGGCCAACATACAAAACTATTGCTTACATTATCAGGAGCATCTAATGGCCGCCATCTTATGAAGGATGGATTAGAAGTTATGCACAATTTACGCAAAGTAGTCATTCCATTGAGAAGAGAGACCATTTTTGGGAATAGCTCGTCACTCAAGCTGCTAGTATGCAAACCCAAGTATGAAATACCATCTAATGTTGGCATGGGACTTTTCCTGCACAGAGCCTGCAATGTTTTGCAATGTTATAAAGGCTGAACCTCAACTAGGACAAGATAAGTGCCCTAAAGCGCAGGAATCAAAACAGAAACAAAGCTATCCCTTATCCCAAAAAAAAAAAAAAATAGTAACAAAGTATAACTAAATCCAATATATTTCCTGAAATCTAGATAAATGCAATGAATGATCATTTTCCAAATCTGTTGCATTTTTCGTTAACAACTTTGTTTTGTGGATGTCAGTAATTCATAACTAGTACATATTTTCCTTTATTAAAAAAAAAACTGGTACATATTTTCAATTTAGTATCATTAAAGACTGATAAATTGCATACATGAATTAAATTAAAAAAACTTCAGAATAATTATGAATTTACTTCTGTTTATATGAAAAAAGTATTCATTTTCCTTCTTGGTGATACTAGTATAGTGTATTATCACTGATAAAGTGTGGAAAGTTAATATAATAAGCTCTGCATACATAACATCTTGTTTAAAGAAGATTACTGTATGAAGGATGGTAGTCACGCTTTACCTTCATGGTCTCTTCATTTAGAATCAGAACTTTACTCCTCCCTATGCTGCAAAGAACCTCAAATAGTTTATCAGACTCATCAACCTTCGGATACAGATAAATCTCAGCTTTTTCTAAACACGTTAAATTCCCCAGTTTCTGGTGATCCATCAAATTCCCACCCAATTTCAAATACTTCAGATTTGGAGCAAAAATATTTAATGATTTTCCGCTAAGTGAATCACATTGCCATTGTATATGTATATCTTCAAGTTTCTCACCGGATATGCCAAGATAACAGAGTGGATTTCGATCATAAAGCACAAAACTAAATGATTCCAAAGAAGAGCTTATAACGGTCATACGTTTTATGCCGGAAACATATTCAAGCTGTAATTGCTTAAGGAATTTACAGCATGGGATTCATTTGCCAAAAAGCTCCAAACCTTCTATTTGAACACTCTTCAACTTCAAACACTGGAGATTAGTCAAAAAATTGGAAGAGGGCCATTTAAGAATGTTCCAATGAAAATCTATCACTAAAGTTCTCAAAGATTTACAAGCAGAGATGGAAGACGGCAATAACTCTAATGGTACTCTACACCACGTATCGAAGTCAAGATCTAACACTTGGACATTACACCTTGCCGCATGACGGATCCATGTGGATATTCTGAGCAACTCATTAAATTCTCTTGCAAATTTGACTGAATGGTAGTCCCAAGATATACGAAGGCACTCTATCTTATTACTATCACGATTAGCCAAGAACTTATCAAAATAGTTAAAGGCCTCCAATCGTCTCCACATGTTATTTCTTTGGTGGTGACTTGGATTAAAAATCAATGACGGATATGAAAGATAAAACTCTAGACATCTTTTGGACAAACAGCCCACCTGTCCGATGTCTTTGAAGGGGAGGAAGGAAAGAATGTGATGAGCAACTTCAACTGGAAGATCACTGAATCTATCAACAATGAACTCAGGACAAGCTCCTTCAGCTTGAGAGCTTGCAGTTGCCAGCATCTTACGCCTGTGGTCCATATCGAGGATCTCAAGGATTGTTGAAAGCAGGGGCAGATTTACACTAAACACAAATCACGCATTCGAAAATCACGAAACAGGAAAAACAAAGCCACAATAATAAGCAATAGAACAGGATTATACTCTTTTAACATTACAATTTGATTCTACTTGGGCACACAAAACTAGACTAAATTAGCAGACGGTTAGGGTTGAAAGAGACTGAGGGGCTAGAAAAATTTGACCTTACCTTCAAGAAATCGGGCTACTTTCTGCAGATTTTTGAATTGTCAAGTGGTTGTAGGTGAGCAAAACCCCCGCGCTCTCTCTGTGCTGCAGTGAATACTGATGGATGAGTTTTCTCTTTAGGTTCTCCTTTTATACCTTTCCCTGGGCCGTTGATAGTACCAAATAATTTGGATTTTGGCCCAAAGGAATTATTAATTTTGGTTTGGGTGATTTTCAGATAAGGACAAATCGAACCAAATCGCTCAACATGGAGAAAATTAGTCGATGGTCATTCAAGCCCTCACGGTCTAACAGAAAAACAAACAAATCGAATTGATATTACAATCCTGCTCATTTAAGGACCAACCAATGAGGATATGCGAAAACCTTTTTCAAAATGGATTAAGTGAGGAAATTTGAGTTCCGTATGGTTAAGTGAGAGTGAGTTTCAGGGGTTGAAATAATAAATAAACCTTTTCCTTTCTACGGGTTGGAAAAATTGAAAGGATCATGTGAGTAAAACAAAGAGCATGAGTGATGATTAAAACTATTAATAATATATGCCATTAGTGAGAGTCAAACTAGTCATGTGTGTCGTGTAACCAACTTTAAAGGGGTATTATAATTTAAATGTAACTCATGTTTCTGCTCAATAAGGTCATATTCTTTTCAATTACAGTTTCACAATTGAGGCCCGTCAAGGCGAGCCTTGTTGAGCAAAACTCGTTAGCTTTACTTTGTGTCATGTGTTGATAGGTTGTATTTTGATGAATTATCTCTTTAAAGTAGGCCAGATTACCAATTTTAACAAAGATTTTGGCGAAATGAGATGAGAGGGGCCAAATCGTTGTGTGGACCAAAAAATTATTAAGGACCAATTGATTGATTTAAAAATTTGAGGACTTGTCAAATATTTAGGGACAACTCGTGAAAGAAAAACATAAGCCCCTTGTACTCCACCAAAATTCCAATAAAACTTAGAAAAATTCTAGATACTTGTGTTTACCCGTTCAAATGAAGGAAAATACTTCCTCCATTCTTACCAAATAAGTAAGAGTTTCTACATTCATACCAATAGGAGTGCGACATGTGTCAAATTGTGATTCGCAAGAAGTAGGAGTATCTCATTACCAGCAGACTGGATATTGATTATTATTATTATTATTATTATTATAGTCAATCAAAGTTCAAACCAGGTATTGGAATTTATTATCATGCTTGAAACACTTATTATAATTATATAAAAAAATTATTATGATACTTGTGTTTTTGGTTTCCATGAATTTTCTTAAGGTGTGTATATGCAATGCAACCAATCCTTAGCGTTTACAACACTGTGCTACAGGAGCTGATTCGGTCAGTTGGACCTAATCTTCCATAAGTGGAAAAATGAATTCAAAAGCTTATTCGATTTAAGCAAAGAAACTTTACCACAAAGATCAGTTCAACTGTCCCAATTGTCAAAAGTCTAGCAATCAACCTTGATCAGAATCGTCCCCCAGATGTGACAAACAATGATAAACTTTTGGTGGTGAAACAATGATAAACATTCTACATTTTAATTTCAGTTGCAGCAAACATGGCTAAAAGAGTTCACTAATTAGTTCAAACAAATATGATCCCGTTTTCTTTAATGGTATCAAGAACAATCCCAAGCTTACCTTCAATCCGTTCATCTTT
Source organism: Prunus kanzakura (assembly GCA_020521455.1). Classification (NCBI taxonomy): domain Eukaryota; kingdom Viridiplantae; phylum Streptophyta; class Magnoliopsida; order Rosales; family Rosaceae; genus Prunus; species Prunus kanzakura. The sequence continues at coordinate 32,348 of BPUM01000979.1, forward strand.
CCTGGGCTCATAAGACAATGCATAAACATCAGCTTCCTTTGATCGCTCAGCAATAAGCCTCCCTATAACTCTGCATGCGTTGTGATCTGTGAGTGAGGGTAAGTTGCTCCGAACATCCTTGGCGTTCGTGGTAGCGACTGATATCACTTTGCTTGTTCCCCGATGCATCACTTTTGCATGGATAAACTTCTTCGAAAAGAAAACATTCAGTAAGAATGGCCTCATATACATATCAGTCTTCTGTTTCCACGATTTCCTGTTAGGCTTCTTTGCAGCTTCTCCTCGAGATCTCCGGGTCCATGCAGCTCGAACAACAGAATTCTAAAATTACAAGTAAAATATATTGTAATTACAAAGGCAAAAATAGGTGCCCGGCAGGTGTCAGGTCAACATTTTAAAAGGATTTGTAGTTATTCATTTTATGCAATGCATATTTCTAGGAACCTCAAAGAGTTCTTAAGTGGACAATATGACATAACAGAATGAAGCTAAAACCACACTTATTTACATTTTTTTGGGGCCACCAATTCATCTCATCCCATATCCCCAAAGAACAACAGAAACTACATATACTAGTAAGAAAGGACTTGGCACATGTAAAACATATACAACGACCACCATCAAAAGGTTTTCTCCCCAGTTTATAAACAGTTAAGTTGTAGAATGTTCACGGCGTCAAGAGAGTGTAAAGTAGCCTCTTTGGACTTCCTGCAATTTGCTCTAGGACATGCCAAACATGTCCCCCTGTCCAAACAAGAATGCCTGGTCCTGCTATTGGCTAGGAGACCCTCCTCAAAGAGGTTTCACTGGATTGAGGATTTTTGGTAACAGAGTGTTAATTGAGTTTACCAAATTTAGACAATAGCTTATACTACAAGTCCACAATAGACCAAGAAAATGCTTCTTCACAAGAAAGCAAATAGGATGCAACATCTACAATAATTTCCATACTGAGCATCCCAAGAGTACTCATACAGCCATAATTTCAAGTTTCACCCTTTTGTGAGAGTGATTCCTTCTTAGCCTAAGTGACCTAAAATGAAGTGTTTTGCTACCCTGAGAAAGCTATACTCATCACATGACTTGAATTCCCAATATCACTTCTTATTTAGAAATCAAGATTAAATACAGATAACCCACAAAACTCATTCATTCAAACCAGCACACTAATGGCAGTTTCATAGAGCTCTGGTTTCCAAAATAATTGACTGTATCTAGTGTTAACATCTTCTCCAACATACAATTTCAGTAAAATCCCATTTCAGTGATACTGCAACCTCTTCAATTAAGCTTCACAGATTAAGAATTCAGAGTTATCTTCATATTTGTCTAAGATAAGGAATTTGAAAGATAACACATTTTTTCTGAGAATTGTCAAAAGGGTGGTTTGGGAGATTGGGATAGTGAGTGTATTAATTACCTTGTTGAGAGTGGGAGTGGGAGGGTCTGCAATGGAGCTTATGGATATGTTTACCAGAGGAAAAGAAGAAACCCATGACAGCGAAGCGGCTTTGAATGGCTGAGTCGACCGAGTTGGAAAGAACTCGGAGGAGAGAAGCGAACAACTTGATGGAGCTGAAGAAGAAGATATCGTTGACACCATCTCTGACGGGACCAGGTCGCAACACTGTCGCAGGCAGCAGGCTAATGGCTAATGTTTCGTTAGTTGTTCAAAAACATATTGGGTCCCGAAAAAAAGGGTACTTTCTTGGGTAAACTGCCGAATTGCCCCCTGAACTTGTACATAACTATCAATTTACCCCTTGACTCTTTTTTTTAGCGAATTAAGGGCTCGAATTAAATTTTATTATCAATGTTCCCCCTGCCGTCTAAATCATCAACATTTCATTCAATTTGCCGTTAAATATGAGGGCAAATTGGTCATTTCATATGTTAAAAATAATTAAATACTATAAAATACAATAGTATGACATAAAATTTAAAAAAAAATCATTTTAATAAAACCCTTTCTTCTCTCTGTCTGCAACCAAACCTTTTCTTCCCTCTCTCCCAACGACTCCCTCTCTCTCTGCAACCAAACCCTTTCACCCTTTCTTCCCTCTCTCTTTACGACTCCCTTCTCTCTGCAACCAAACCCTTTCTTTCCTCTCTCCCTACGACTCCCTCTCTCTCTGCAACCAAACCCTTTCTTCCTGTCTGCCGCGCAAATCTCACGGCTTGGGGTTCCGGGCCGAGGGGATCTGCGTTAACACACGGTTTCCTGCTTTTGGACGGGGTGCGTTTGTGCGCGGGCGTGCCAGCACGGTCTACCGTGCGTCGAGATGTTTGAGGTGTTGATAGTGTTTTGATGGTGCGCCTGTCTGAACTCGTCTTCTAATCAAACGATTGTAGCCGAGAGAGGAACTAGTCTCGGCTGTGAGGTTCACGGCCTGAACTACAAGGCCGTTGAATGGTGGTGTTTGGTGGATTTTGGGGCGGTGCTCCGGCGCGCCACTCGATGAGCGGCGGTCGTATGATATATGGGGTGAGTGAGCGAACAACAAGGGTGGTGCTCCGGCGCCTTGAAAATCAAGGGTCGTTTGATATATTGATGAATGGATTTTCCTTACAAACTAACACTACTCCTAGAAAAGCAAGTAAAGATATTGAAAGTGCATTACAGGAAAATACAAGTTGCTCCGTGGGAGGCTTTTGTTTGGTGTTTGAACCTTTTGAAAGTGGTCTTGAGTCTTGTATTTATAGGTAGAGCTCCTGGAGGGGTAATCGAGGCTGAAAATCTGCATGGTGGAGCCTGGTTACGCCAAGTGGGTAGTCTAATCGACATTTGGGATCGTGAAGTATGGTGGTGTGGCTCCATGAATCCTGGTGAATCTCGGCCGCCGCCCTGATCGTGGGTTCTGCGCTTCTGGCCGTGGAGACGTATTTATTGCTCTGATAGCCAATTACCTAATCTCTCAAGCTGCAAAGAGCTTTGTGAGAATGTTGGCGTCTAATCATTCTGATCTCTGTCACCAAATCCTGACTCCAATCACTTCCCACCTTCCCTCGCGCATTGAATGCTCATTCTTGGCCAGTGGGTTTGCTGCAATAAACAGAGACCTTGCTTCATTAAATGGAGCGTGGGACCCTGCTGTCACGTGACGATCTGGCTTTAATGCTTTTGGCCGTGACCTCGCTCGATCTCGGCCTCGGCCTATAACCTTGGCCGAGATAACCATGCCTTGGTGATTTTCCTCATGTTTCTCTGGAAAGCCAAACACCCTGACGAAACGCTGCGTTTCAGCTTGAGGCCGAGAAGAGTTATTCCCTCGGCCGATTCACGGCCGTGATTTATTAGGTACAAACATTGCCCCCACATCCCTGGATTCTTCGGCCTCGGTATGAGTAGGGGCCGAATGGATTCCAAGGGATGGACCTTTAGCCTTCTGAGGTGACTGACAACTGGGGCATTAAATGCGCAATCCAGTCGGCGCATTTAATGCCTCAAGCACGTCGTGTAGGCCATCATTGCCCAAAGCGTCGCTTCGTTTTGTCAGAGGAACGACGGCCTCTGGGCTTTCGACACGTCATCGCGCCTGTTTAGTGCTGACAAAACGTTACGTCTCTCGAGAGAGACATACCCTTTCGTTTCGAATTCAAGCGCCAATATAAAAACCCAAACTTTCTTGCTTCCTCCCTACGCTTTCAGAATTCTCAGACGCCCAAGCTTTGCCAAAACCTTCCTCTCCAAACCTTAAGTCTTAACAGAAAATTGTGTTTCTCGCTCGTGAGTTTTCCAGTCCTTCAGAACCCTGCGAACCTTCACCCCCTTCTGGATTTCCTTTCAGTGTCTCTCACGTTCACCTTCCCCTTCTGCATTTTCCCTTCTTCAGAACGCCCAGCTCACATCTGTCTTAATGGCCTCCAGTGCTTCCATCTCTGTCGAAGTCCGGTCCCAAACCTTTCAGACTGAGTTCGAGACCATTTGCCGAGATATCCAAGGCTCGATCCTTCCAAACATCCTTACACCCTGGGCCGATGATGATGGTGAACTTACCGATGCTTGTGTCCTCGGCCCCTCTATTGAGGGTGGAATGCCAGAAAGGCTCGTGGCCCTCCTGAAGAACAACCTGACAGATCACTCGGCCTTCGACGGGGGGGACTTCCAAGATTGGAACGTCATCAGGCCGCAGCAACAATGGCCCACCGTGACTTCAGATTGGGAGAAGTGGCTGCCGAGGATGGAGCACTTCTTCGGCCAACAATGGAAGGATCAAGGCATCTACCACTTGATCAAACTGTTTGAGCAGCCGTTGGTCATGGATCGGTCGCTCTTGGCCGCGGCCTTGTGCTTTTGGTCATCGGCCACCAATACCATGAATTTTCGGTTCGGCATGATGACGCCGACCGTTTTAGACATGGCCGCCCTGTTCGGCCTCTCTCCTCTTGGCGTGGAAGTAAACGCCGCCCTGGTTGCCCCCGAGGCGGCGGGGAGTTTTAAAACCATGTGGCCGACTCTCACGAGAGTTAGCGGAAACAAGGCGAAGAATATGCTTAATTACTTCAGTTTCTACAGCAACTTCGGCGTGGAAGACAGCCCCGAAGATGACGCCGTCACCCCCCTGGTGAAGTTGAGCACGCCGCTTTTCTGCTGTACTGGCTGTGCAAGTTCGTCTTCTGTACTCAGGCGAACAAGGTCACCGTGGAGTTTGCTCATGTAGCCGATTACCTTGCACAGGGTGGCAGGCTAGCGCTCGGCCCCTATCTCCTCGACCAACTCTACCGCACGCTTCATGACATCGTTACTGATGGAATGAAGCCGAAGCACGGCGGTCCACTGTGGGCCTTCCAATTCTGGCTGCAAGCCTACTTCCCCGAGCTGAGGACGACAACCAACATCAGCGACGCCGAGCCGCTGGCCAATGCATTTGCCCGCGCCCCCAAAAAGCACAATACCTCGGCCTTTTGTTACAAATTCTTCTATGGTTTGGCCGAGAGAACTGGCACGCAGTTCCGAGTCTGCCTGGCTCGGCCGTTCCCACTATTCCTGTCGCATGACCTCTCGGTCGTTCCTGATGTTGAGACCGAGAATGATTTGAAGGAGATCTGGGGCTCCTTCCTGGTTTCGCGCGACCTTCACTGTGGCATGTCCAAGGCCGGGGCCGAGGTTTACCTGCCAAACTTCGTGGCGCGACAGTTTGGTTTGATCCAAACGGCCCCACTTCCTCCTCTGTCGATCAACCGCCTCTCGTCCTGGAGGGCCGATGTCTCTCAACTGCACGGGGTGGCTAAAATCACCTTCCAGCTTCAACAGGGGATGACCTTCCTGAACCTGATGCCGTGGAGGCGCCGCAATGCATATGACGAGGATGGAAGGGTCTGGTACGAGGAGTGCATCTCGGCCAGGTTTATCCGGCCAGATGGGGAGGCCGCGAGAGCGGCCCTGAAGAATGCGGATTGGGACCCTCTTACCCCCAAAGGCACCAAAGTGAAGAAGGTATCAGCCGGACCCCCTCGGCCAAGTACCGCAGCCGTGGTCGCTCCTAGAACAACGGTCCCTCCGTCGGCCGGAGCAGCGGTCACGGCCCTGACTACGGCTCCAGACTTGACTGCGGCCCCGGCTCCCAGAGCAGCGCCTGTGGTGGGGCCGTGAAAGACGCTGGCCCATAGGACCGTGCCGTCTTCCCCGTCGGCTCGATCGGCCGCTGCCGCTGGTAAGCTTTGCATGATTTATATTTATATATTTATATATTTGCCGGTCTCTCAAAGCCACCTGGTCCTTGATTATCTCATCTCCCTTTCTTTTTACAATCACAGCCCCGGGCCGTAAGAGGAGTCGAGAAGCGTTAAGTGTTGGCGCCGCACCGGTAGAGGCCGCGCCAGCCAGAGTCACCGCGGTAGAGATGGCGGCAGTGGAGCGACCGAGGAAGAGGACCCTCTTCACTTCTCCGGAGGGCGGAAATGAGGAGGGAGTCCCTTCGGAGATTGTAAGGGAAGCTCCCCCTGTGGCCGTAAGCATTTCTCCCTTGCCTCCTTTTCCTTTTTGTTTTATCGAGGTCGCCCTCCTTCCCCTTTTTCGTACGTTGATAGTCTGGCTGTTTCCCAGGACGTGGTAATAGTCGAGGAGGAGACCGCGGCTGCTGTACCTAATAAATCACGGCCGTGAATCGGCCGAGGGAATAACTCTTCTCGGCCTCAAGCTGAAACGCAGCGTTTTGTCAGGGTGTTTGGCTTTCCAGAGAATCACGATGAAAATCACCAAGGCATGGTTATCTCGGCCAAGGTTATAGGCCGAGGCCGAGACCGAGCGAGGTCACGGTTAAAGGCATTAAAACCAGATCGTCACGTGATAGCAGGGTCCCACGCTCCATTTAATGAAGCAAGGTCTCTGTTTATTGCAGCAAACCCACTGGCCAAGAATGAGCATTCAATGCGCGAGGGAAGGTGGGAAGTGATTGGAGTCAGGATTTGGTGACAGAGATCAGAATGATTAGACGCCAACATTCTCACAAAGCTCTTTGCAGCTTGAGAGATTAGGTAATTGGCTATCAGAGCAATAAATGCGTCTTCACGGCCAGAAGCGCAGAACCCACGATCAGGGCGGCGGCCGAGATTCACCGGGATTCATGGGGTCACACCACCATACTTCACGATCCCAAATGTCGATTAGACTACCCACTTGGCGTAATCAGGCTCCACCATGCAGATTTTCAGCCTCGATTACCCCTCCAAGAGCTCTACCTTTAAATACAAGACTCAAGACCACTATCAAAAGGTTCAAACACCAAACAAAAGCCTCCCACGGAGCAACTTATATTTTCCTGTAATGCACTTTCAATATCTTTACTTGCTTTTCTAGGAGTAGTGTTAGTTTGTAAGGAAAATCCATTCATCAATATATCAAACGACCCTTGATTTTCAAGGCGCCGGAGCACCACCCTTGTTGTTCGCTCACTCACCCCATATATCATACGACCGTCGCTCTTCGAGTGGCGCGCCGGAGCACCGCCCCAAAATCCACCAAACACCACCATTCAACGGCCTTGTAGTTCAGGCCGTGAACCTCACAGCCGAGACTAGTTCCTCTCTCGGCTACAATCGTTTGATTAGAAGACGAGTTCAGACAGGCGCACCATCCAAACACTATCAACACCTCAAACATCTCGACGCACGGTAGACCGTGCTGGCACGCCCGCGCACAAACGCACCCCGTCCAAAAGCAGGAAACCGCGTGTTAACGCAGATCCCCTCGGCCCGGAACCCCAGGCCGTGAGATTTGCGCGGCAGACAGCGGCTGAGGTGCCGCATGTACAGGAGACGGCCGCCGTTCAAATGGTGGTCGAGGAGTTGAGAGCCGCAGAGGTAGCGGTTGAAGAGGAAGCTACAGCCGAGGGACCGGTCGAGGAAGCGGCAACCACCGAGATCATGTTTGAAGAGGCGGACGCTGCCGAAACTGTGATTGAAGAGATGGCCGCTGATGAGGTGGTTGCAGAGGAGTTCGAAGAGGAGGCCGTGGACGAGGGGGCTACCGAGGAGGTCGCCGAGGAGGTTGCCGAGGAGGCCACCGAAGAAGCCGCCGAAGAGTTTACCACAGACGTGCCTGCTGAGCCGTCGCGGCCCGCTCCTCCTCGTCCGAGTGGTATTTCCTTCCGCCTGGTAAGAGTTCGCTTTTTCATACTTTAACTTTGTCGTTTTCCTCATGGCATTTTGCATGATGTTTTTGACTGAATTTTTTGGTTCCAGCCTCCCCAGCCGTCGTCGCCATCTTCGATGGTTGCTACGACCACGCCTCCTGCGCCGTTGTCTCAAGATTCGATCGTTGTGGCCGAGCCGTTAGTAACTGGGGCCGCGGTCGTGAGTGTACCGAGCCTCCTGCGGACTACTTCAGCGGCTAGAAATGATCTCTCGCTTGCCGTAAGTATTCAATCCCTCCTTCTTATTCCTTTATGTCCTAGCTCATCATTTCTCACCTAGACTCTTCCTTATACACAGGAGGCCACTTCCTCTGACGATCTTGACGATTTGTACGCCAAGCTTCATGAGGAAGGAGGTAGTTCGGCCTCAGCTCCCCTGGACGAGGATTCCACGACCATAATTGAACGGCTCCGGGAGTTCCTTCTTCTCGGAGTTCGAGAGATGACCGCTACCGGGGCGCTCATGGAGTTCAGGTCCTGCCTGGATACGGCTATGGCGATCGGTCTGCTGGACTCGGCTCAGCTGGATGAATTGCAAGCTCGTCTGGCCGAAGGCGAGGAGATGATTGGCCAGTACGCTGAAGCCGTGACAAGGATGGCCGAGGGAAGCTCGCTCGAACAAGACTTTGTGGGGATCAAAGAAAAGGTCGAACCTGCAATGGCCCGATTGAAAGAAAATGACCTCGTTGTTCAACGAGAAAATGAAGAGCTTGCGCAGGTTGAGGCCCAGATTGCCGAGCTCCAGGCCCGTCGAGCTCTTATTCTTCAGCGCCGAGATGGTGCGGTCGCGACCGGACGTGAACTGAAATCCTCGGCCAAGCAGATCCTCAAAGCCGCGACCGAGACGAAGAAGGCCCTGGCCGAACGTAAGCTGATCCGGGCGAGGTGGCAAACGGATATTGACGGCGGTGACATCGCTTGGAGGAGGATCACTTGCCTGGTCTGGGGAATGTTCAGCGAGGGGGCCTAGGCAGGCAAATAGCAGCCGTTTAACTTTCTCTTTTTTTTTTTTTTTTTTGGTGTGTAATAAATAACTATAAACTTTTGAATTTATCTACACATATTTCCCTTTTGGTGTAAATAATAACCTTTTTTATCTATATGTAAGGGCTATGTATACTTCCCCTTTTCTTCTTTTTGACTTTCTTATCGTAGGGCCTTGGCGCCATTTCCTTTTCAACTTGAGCCGAGTTGTGAACGTGGAGCTTCGAGGGTTTTGAATTTCCTAAGACTCCGCGCCTAATCTGCGAATAGTTTTTCTTTAGGCCCCGCCGTCTGGTACCCCGAAGGAGTTGGACTCTCAGCTTGGGTAGTTTATTAGTGCCCCGGTTGTTGGCCAAACTATGCAGAGGAATGCCCACGGCCAAACTTTCCGGAGCCCGGTGAGCCCGCAAATCCTTAGGGAAGCCTTGGGGCAAGACCCTGCGCTCCCTTGGTAGGCACGGCCTCTCGCAACCTAGTGCCCCCAACTCTCTTTGTGTCAAACCGTCTTTCAAGATAAGCCGGATGTCTTTAGATTGATATCCTCGGCACGGCCTGCTTAGCCGCGCATTGTTTTGCGGCCATTCCTGCTGAGTTGTTTGAGCCGCGGGCTCGGTCTCTGCGACCGAACGGCTCCGTTTCAGGCCCCTGCATGTTTGACTAGGGTGAACTTGATCCGCCGGCCCTTGGAACGTGGCTACCTGGTTCTGTTGATCTAAATCATGGTAGGAACCTTGGCGCATCTGGGTCGTTGTCGGACTGGCCGGGTCGTGTCTTTGCAATGGTAGTACAGTGGCCAAGTCCTCAAGATTATTTTGTGATAACGTTTTGGTCACATTATTTTGGCCGGATAGTGCTTGGTCGGCCGAAATATGGGTCGGGCCGAGACTCTGGACCGTGGATACCGCAGGTCTACTTCGTCCTGCTGCTCTGGCCAACGCGTGGAATGGGCCGCGCGTGGTTTTCATCGTATGAATTAGCCCATAATCCGTCCTCGTAGGCTGGCACTGCCCCCGGCCATTGGTTGGTAGCGGAGAATGCTGGCCGTGGCCTGACACTTCGGTGCAGCCATAAACGTTGAGGCTACTCTCTTCGCCGCATGTTTCGCTTTCCCGGTCTTCCTATCCGGCTTTGGGAGACGCCGCGGGTGAGGTTGTTGGCATCTCTTCTTGAAAAAAAGTCCGCAATTCGGAGGAGAATCTGTCCACTGCGGCCATGAAGGATGTCTCTATCCTGCAGGCCTGCTTGGACATCTGTTCTTCCATCGCTGTCTGTTTTTGTATGGACTCGGCCAGGCGGTCCGTCGTTGTAGGAACGTTGGTTTCCACCACAAGTTTTGACAAGGTGTCCCACTGGGCGTGCCAAAAGTGTCTGCCGCGCAAATCTCACGGCTTGGGGTTCCGGGCCGAGGGGATCTGCGTTAACACACGGTTTCCTGCTTTTGGACGGGGTGCGTTTGTGCGCGGGCGTGCCAGCACGGTCTACCGTGCATCGAGATGTTTGAGGTGTTGATAGTGTTTTGATGGTGCGCCTGTCTGAACTCGTCTTCTAATCAAACGATTGTAGCCGAGAGAGGAACTAGTCTCGGCTGTGAGGTTCACGGCCTGAACTACAAGGCCGTTGAATGGTGGTGTTTGGTGAATTTTGGGGCGGTGCTCCGGCGCGCCACTCGATGAGCGGCGGTCGTATGATATATGGGGTGAGTGAGCGAACAACAAGGGTGGTGCTCCGGCGCCTTGAAAATCAAGGGTCGTTTGATATATTGATGAATGGATTTTCCTTACAAACTAACACTACTCCTAGAAAAGCAAGTAAAGATATTGAAAGTGCATTACAGGAAAATACAAGTTGCTCCGTGGGAGGCTTTTGTTTGGTGTTTGAACCTTTTGAAAGTGGTCTTGAGTCTTGTATTTATAGGTAGAGCTCCTGGAGGGGTAATCGAGGCTGAAAATCTGCATGGTGGAGCCTGGTTACGCCAAGTGGGTAGTCTAATCGACATTTGGGATCGTGAAGTATGGTGGTGTGGCTCCATGAATCCCGGTGAATCTCGGCCGCCGCCCTGATCGTGGGTTCTGCGCTTCTGGCCGTGGAGACTGTTTGTACCTAATAAATCACGGCCGTGAATCGGCCGAGGAAATAACTCTTCTCGGCCTCAAGCTGAAACGCAGCGTTTTGTCAGGGTGTTTGGCTTTCCAGAGAAACATGAGGAAAATCACCAAGGCATGGTTATCTCGGCCAAGGTTATAGGCCGAGGCCGAGATCGAGCGAGGTCACGGCCAAAGGCATTAAAGCCAGATCGTCACGTGACAGCAGGGTCCCACACTCCATTTAATGAAGCAAGGTCTCTGTTTATTGCGGCGTTTACTTCCACGCCGAGAGGAGAGAGGCCGAACAGGGCGGCCATGTCTAAAACGGTCGGCGTCATCATGCCGAACCGAAAATTCATGGTATTGGTGGCCGATGACCAAAAGCACAAGGCCGCGGCCAAGAGCGACCGATCCATGACCAACGGCTGCTCAAACAGTTTGATCAAGTGGTAGATGCCTTGATCCTTCCATTGTTGGCCGAAGAAGTGCTCCATCCTCGGCAGCCACTTCTCCCAATCTGAAGTCACGGTGGGCCATTGTTGCTGCGGCCTGATGACGTTCCAATCTTGGAAGTCCCCCCCGTCGAAGGCCGAGTGATCTGTCAGGTTGTTCTTCAGGAGGGCCACGAGCCTTTCTGGCATTCCACCCTCAATAGAGGGGCCGAGGACACAAGCATCGGTAAGTTCACCATCATCATCGGCCCAGGGTGTAAGGATGTTTGGAAGGATCGAGCCTTGGATATCTCGGCAAATGGTCTCGAACTCAGTCTGAAAGGTTTGGGACCGGACTTCATGGAGTCACACCACCATACTTCACGATCCCAAATGTCGATTAGACTATCCACTTGGCGTAATCAGGCTCCACCATGCAGATTTTCAGCCTCGATTACCCCTCCAGGAGCTCTACCTATAAATACAAGACTCAAGACCACTTTCAAAGGGTTCAAACACCAAACAAAAGCCTCCCACGGAGCAACTTATATTTTCCTGTAATGCACTTTCAATATCTTTACTTGCTTTTCTAGGAGTAGTGTTAGTTTGTAAGGAAAATCCATTCATCAATATATCAAACGACCCTTGATTTTCAAGGCGCCGGAGCACCACCCTTGTTGTTCGCTCACTCACCCCATATATCATACGACCGCCGCTCATCGAGTGGCGCGCCGGAGCACCGCCCCAAAATCCACCAAACACCACCATTCAACGGCCTTGTAGTTCAGGCCGTGAACCTCACAGCCGAGACTAGTTCCTCTCTCGGCTACAATCGTTTGATTAGAAGACGAGTTCAGACAGGCGCACCATCCAAACACTATCAACACCTCAAACATCTCGACGCACGGTAGACCGTGCTGGCACGCCCGCGCACAAACGCACCCCGTCCAAAAGCAGGAAACCGCGTGTTAACGCAGATCCCCTCGGCCCGGAACCCCAGGCCGTGAGATTTGCGCGGCAGACAGAGACGCATTTATTGCTCTGATAGCCAATTACCTAATCTCTCAAGCTGCAAAGAGCTTTGTGAGAATGTTGGCGTCTAATCATTCTGATCTCTGTCACCAAATCCTGACTCCAATCACTTCCCACCTTCCCTCGCGCATTGAATGCTCATTCTTGGCCAGTGGGTTTGCTGCAATAAACAGAGACCTTGCTTCATTAAATGGAGCGTGGGACCCTACTGTCACGTGACGATCTGGGTTTAATGCTTTTGGCCGTGACCTCGCTCGATCTCGGCCTCGGCCTATAACCTTGGCCGAGATAACCATGCCTTGGTGATTTTCCTCATGTTTCTCTGGAAAGCCAAACACCCTGACGAAACGCTGCGTTTCAGCTTGAGGCCGAGAAGAGTTATTCCCTCGGCCGATTCACGGCCGTGATTTATTAGGTACAAACACTTCCCTCTCTCCCTATGACTCCCTCTCTCTGCGACTCTGCCCTCTCTCTCTCTGCCCTCTCTATCGATCTCTTTGCCCTTTCTCTCTCTCTCTCTCTCTCTCTCTCTCTCTCTCTATGCAACCAAACCCATCAGCCCCCACCCTCCAAACAGCCCCATTTTATTCAGATCTTGAATCCATTGATGAGTTGTGCGATTTAGGGTTGAGATTTTGGGAGAAGGGGCAATGAACTTGTGAGGTGAAGAGGTCTGAACCTTTAAGGCTGTGGGGAAAAAATCAAAGGGGAAAGGGCGCGAACGGGTTTGCGGTGGTTATGGGTTCGGGGGAGGGGGGGTTGGGGCTGTGGGTGAAAAAAATCTGGGTTCGTTTGGGGGGTGGGTTTGTGTGGGTTCTGGGTTCATTGTGGGGTGGGTCTGTGATGGGGGATGGGGGGAGCTCAAATGGGAGAAAGAGAGAGAGAGAGAGAGAGAGAGAGAGATATATATATATATATATATATATATATATATATATATATATATATATATATATATATATATATATATATATGAGCTTGAGAAACTGCTTTGGCAAGAAAAAAAAATGGTGGGATTTTGTTGCAAGTCAAGGGGGGATGGGTTGGAGAAGAAGACGCAGGGGGTGGGGTGGGTGGGTCCATAAGATTTTTTTTTCTTTTTTTTCTTTAATATATTTAAAAAATATTTTTTTAATGATTTGACGGATTATTGGATGATATGTTATTGATTTGGACGGCAGGGGGAAATTGGGAAAAAAATTTAATTCAAGTCCTTAATTTTGTAAAAAAAAAGTCAATGGGTAAATTGATAATTAGGTACAAGTTCAAGAGGTATTTCGGCAGTTTACCCTACTTTCTTTATAAAAATGAAGAAACAAATATTAATGATCGGGCATGTTTAAAATAATTTAAATCAGAGGATGAGGGATTCAAACTGTATGTCGAACTAGGTCATGTCGGCAGCCCAAATGGTGAACCGTTAACTTGTTTGTTAGGCCCAATTTCGAGTTAATTCGAAATCCGAATTTGACAAGTCGGGTTGGTTCGGTTTAGATATCTGTCAAGGCCCTAAAAAAGCAACAATTGAAAGCGTTTATTATTATTATTATTATTATTATTTTAAGTTTTCCAAGACATTCTTTTTTCTTTGTCAGATTTCTAGACCCATTCATATCTGTATGCTTTTCCAGTTTCTGTAGTTTTGCATATTTTACAATTTATCAATCATTCAAATTCAAAAAATATAAGAAAATCATCATCCACCTCACATGTACAAATCCACGGAAATCATTATTACAGTCCATAGCAGATTGTGAGAGTAATCTCAATCACAATCTGCATAGTTGCAAAGTTAAAAGAAAATCCAAATCAAAACAAGTAAATTTCCATTACATATAGAAATCAAATTCCATGAGTTTCATACTCCTCAAATCAAATTAGCACATCTGCACAAAGAAAAAAAAAAGTTAATAAATATATGAATTAATATGACATTAATTAATGTCGAAAAGAAAAAAATTTATTTTTCCATTTTTTCCAAAGCTTGGTAGAAATCTAACTCATCCAAAACTAATATTACCTCTGGCATAATTTTCAATATTTGCTGTACAACTGCTTATTAACCTCCCCAAGAATTCTCTTGATAAACCTTGCTTCATGCCTGGCAATTAAACAAAGAAGCAGAACTACGAATCATTCGATGTGGAACAACAATTAAGATTGGGATTTAACATCAAATGTTAAATGGATCTTACATTATCAAGTAAGAAAGAATGCAAAGTTAAAACCAAACCAAACCAAACAAACACCAAAGTTCAAAGTCAAATAGAAAGAATGCATGGTTTAAACATGGTTGGAAAAACAAAAACAAAAACAAAAAGGACAGAAAACATATGGTTGTCAAGTAAGGAGATGATAATCCAAGGAACAAGAAATTAGTAATTACCCATCAGCATTTTTAAGATCTTCCCCAGACAAATCTGCAGCTTGAGTGAAAGCATTTCTCCATCGCTGTACCTTTTCTTTCTCATGTTTGCCCGCTTCATGTTTCTCAAATGCTTGTGCAAAACTACCAGTTTGTTTCCGGACATCTGAAGCCTCAACATTATAGAACAATGGAATAACTTGTTGCCCCAATTTTTCTCTACACTCCATGATCTTCACCAGCTCGTCAAGACACCAACTGGAATCGGCATAACTCTTAGAGAAGACAATTATGGAGATCATGGTCCATGGACCCGTCGATTGCCTGCTCCAGTTGGGTTTTTATAAATTCCGCTCTTTCTAGCTCGTTATCGTCAAGAAAGGCGCGGATTCCAGCATCAGATAATGCAGCGTGGAGGTGGCCTGTGAAGCCCTTGCTTGTGTCTTCACCTCTGAAGCTCAAGAACACGTCGTACTTCCAACGTTTTGATGAGGAGGATGGTGAGGATGAAGATGAGGCTTTCCTGGCATCCATTAATTGATACTGGAGGAGCTATCGGTTCAGATCAGACCAGCTACAAATTATGCACAAGTTGGCCTTCCGATCCGACTTGAGCAGAAGAAGTTATTTCATAATTAATTATTTTTTCTGGGCAGTGGTTTGTGTGTTGCAGTGTAGATTAATAAATTCGAAATACGCATAGTCAAGGTCCTCAAACGTTTCAGTCGACAAAAGCAAAAGTTCCCATGTGGGGAGAACAGTGAAAATATAGAGAATTTATCAAAAATAGACAAAACTTGACCCCCAATTTTTAAAATGTCAGTTTTTATAAAATATTTCAAATATAGCAAAAAACTCACCTAAATAGACACAAATGTCCTCAAATTTAAAACCCACATAAACCTAAAAAATAAAATCCTATTAGATTGGGAATCTTTGTACATACCTTTGCAGACGTATTGCTGCTCTAGTCAAAGAGTAAGTACAGTTCTTCCTTGGTTCTTCATTTAGTTTCTTCTTCATCTATTGTTCTTACTATATTATATTACATGTAGGGTAGACATCCAAAAACAATTGAAAAACAATAATTGTTGTTTTTTTTTTTTGTTGAATCAAATAGAAAATTGTATACAGTGAATCTGAATTGTGAAGCATAATAAGCCAGAATTTTTCCATTCACATCAAGATAAAAGTTTTCTCTGTCTACAAATTACTGCA
Source organism: Prunus kanzakura (assembly GCA_020521455.1). Taxonomy (NCBI): domain Eukaryota; kingdom Viridiplantae; phylum Streptophyta; class Magnoliopsida; order Rosales; family Rosaceae; genus Prunus; species Prunus kanzakura. The sequence goes on from BPUM01000979.1 coordinate 48,096, forward strand.
CTTTAAACTTCCTTATGGTTTTTAATTCCCTTTTATATTTAATTTGCATTTTACGTATTAATAGGAAGTTTTAATTACAATTATGGCAGTTAATGAAATGCTTGGAATACATTATAAATAAAGAGTGCTGCTATTTCCACCCCCTTGTCCTATTTTCCCACACACCTTATCTTTTCACCCACCATATAAATTTTAAAAAAAACATAATACTATTTTCACACCCACCATTATTTCTAAAATACCCTTTAATTATTAAATCAAAGAAAAAGAACCATCAACCACCGCCCACCACCCCTCCCTCTTCCTCTTTGTTTCTCTTCTTTTCTCTCTTGCTCTCTCTCTCTTTAGAAAACAAGGAATACATAAATTGATTGTGTATCTACCATAAGTTGATTGGGGTTCAGTTGGACCTACGATCCATATCCCACTAGCAAGTCTTATTTGCAAATCTCATCCGCTCATATAATTGACGGATTCGTGGTGGGAGGCGTCCACCAGGGAAGGTAGTGCTGGATTCGTGATGGCTGGTGGTTTCTGTACAATCTTTTATTTTTTTGATTTTTTGATTCGTGTAATTTTGAGGAAGATGGAAAGATTGAAGGATTTAGATTAAGATTACGTTGTTGATGTGAAGGAAGAAAAGGGTAAAATTTGAAAACGAACAACAGATGTTAAATAAGATTGTTCTTTGTACATAGAAATAAAGAGGGAGGAGGCAACGGCGGCCATGAAGGGGAATTGCCATCGGGGTTGGGGGGGGAGGGTTCTTTTTTTCGTTTTTAAAATTTTATTCTAAAGGGGAATTGCCATAAGTTGATGAATGGTGAGTTCATCGCATTGCTTCCTTGATGTTGCAGTTGTGCAGGTTTGCATAGGCGATTGTTTTCTCCTATCTTGCAAGTTTCCTGAGCGTGCTTTCTTTTCTTTTTTTCCTTTTTTTTAAAACTAATATATTGTGTTGTGAAAGAAAATAAATTTACTTTATATGAATTTTTAAATGTGTTTTTTTAAAGTCCTTAGAAGTAATTTTACAAAGGGATAAATTTGTCTTTAAAATTTTAAACAATAAAGTGGGTGGGAAAATAGGACAGGTGGGTGGAAATAGCAGCACTCTAAATAATGTCAAACAAAGCAGGGTAAATATTTAGTTATGCTCATATACGAACATATACGCTCATATATTCTTCTTCTCCAATATGGAGGTATTTATACAAGTACAAAGATGTGTTAACCCTAAATAAAATAGGAAATATATCTAAATTACAATAGGAAGTAAATCTCTATTACAATAGGACTAAATAATATTTGGTAAGTAACTCAAATTCTAATGAAATAAGGAACTAAAATCCTAACTAAGTAAGGACTCGCCAACACTCCCCCTCAAGTTGGGCAAAGATATTTCGCACGCCCAACTTGACAAGCGAGTCACAGAACACCATACTTGAGAAGCACCAATTGTAGAGAAGGTCTTTTCGTCAACCACGAGTGAAACAAGTGACAAACTAAAGCAAAGTTCGCAGCGGAAACACAAGAGCAAACCCTAAAAAATAAGGCACATAGCAGAACACAGAAACCCTGTGAGCACGGCAGCAGATAAGGCAGAACACAGAAACCCTGTGAGCACGGCAATAGATAGGCAGAACACAAAAACCCTGTGAGCACGGAAATAGATAAGGCAGAACACAGAAGCCCTGTAAGCACGGCAGAAGATAAGACAGAACACAGAAGCCCTGTGAGCACGGCAGAAGATAAGGCAGAAACCAAACCCTAAAAAATAGGGTAAGGAAGGCAAACACACCAGCAAAGGCATGAGCGACAATACTGGCACCATAACAGGCAGGAGCAATAAGGCAGAGACATAACAGGCATCATCAACAGCAATACAAGGCATTGGCACCAGCAACAGCAGAGACAACGCAAACAAAGGCAACATCAACGGCAACAATAGCGGCAACGGTAACATCAATTGCGGTAGTAGAGGCAACGGCAACAACAACAGTTCTTCCATATCAACTTTATCTAATTCACGCAGACAACTTCTCTTCACTCCTCCTCTCCCCCTGAAGAGAAGAGGTCGTCAGAGTCAAGAAATAAGCAACATCTTCACGGGAATATGTCAAGCTAATGGGGATACGTCAATAAACATATCCTTTTCACTTCCCCTCCCCCTCTTGAAGAGGAGGGGAGGAGAGCACTTAAATTGCAAGGAGAACGCAAACACAGGTCACAAGAAAACCTAGGCTCTTATACCATGTCAAACAAAGCAGGGTAAATATTTAGTTATGCTCAGATACGAACATATACGCTCATATATTCTTCTTCTCCAATATGGAGGTATTTATACAAGTACAAAGATGTGTTAACCCTAAATAAAATAGGAAATATATCTAAATTACAATAGGAAGTAAATCTCTATTACAATAGGACTAAATAATAATTGGTAAGTAACTCAAATTCTAATGAAATAAGGAACTAAAATCCTAACTAAGTAAGGACTCGCCAACAAATAAAATATAAAGTCTGATGATAGCGATGTAAAAACATAGGAATACTATAACCGCTTATATCTTACTGGTCATTTAAGTATAAAATTGGGTTTTACACATAGATTTATAGAATTATATGTCTAGGAAGTAGAAATTGTAGGGACTTATTGATGTAATCTCCTTAGAATACATTTCGTATATGATATATAAAGGGCACACTTATTTGTTATCTTTTACATCGTCTAAAGAAATAAATGTCCAGGGTATGCTAAATAAGAGATAAAGTAATCTAAAGAAGATTAGATTATGAGACCTTTAATCTCTAACTGTAGTATCCCAAAATGTTCCTAATCATAGGTTATCAACTGTGCATTGATAAACCGTCAAGATTAGCGCATATTATGTATGCTCATTTGGGAGGATGGTTAGTCTCAAACCATTTGTGTAGTTGACACTAATACAAGTATGTGGGTGCTCATTAGTGAATGAGTACACTGAACGCGATCAACCGTAGTTCTCGTATGGAGTATTTATCTATATGTCAAATGAGAACTCATAGTTGTAATAATGCAAATTAGTCCTTAGACCTGAGGCATCATGGTTGTCTTATGATGCGTTATTGATCTTTGATAGCTTTTAAAGGCAAGCCGTAACATATTTGTCTTAAGTGTTGTTGGGATCTCTTAATTCATCATATGGGCATGTGAATGTACAATAAGGAATCTCTACTTTCGATAAAGAAGGAGAATGTTTCAAGATGTGATTCAGTAAATCTTTGGCCAAAGTATTTTGAGCTTGATTTAGAAAGTTGTTCTTAATCATGTTCTTTTGAATCACATGAGGTTATAAATTATATTAGAGGTTTGACATAAACAATCCGTACCCTAATAATATGATTTGAAACATTGTATAAGAGAAGGACCGTATTGCATTGCAATTCCAACTGAATAGGTTCTTCATCTATTCTGGTTAGCTTGGGTAGCCTTGATATATTGCTAGATGTCACTCTTGGCTTGTGGAAGTCCTAGGATTGATTGTGATCGATCCAAATAAAGGAAAAATTAAAAAGGGGTTTTAATTCCAGTTGGTTAGAAAGAGTTCTAATATTTTCCCACTGCCTTACTAATTAGAACCTAATGGATCGCACACCTTAAATGGTTAACTTTGAGTAATACAAATGAGAATGAGGAAATCAATTTGATTGATTTGATGTGGATGATTTACTATGTGTAAAAACGTATTTGGGCCTAAGTAATAGTTAACGGAAAGCCCAAATGGTTGGGTATCAAGCCCAAGGGCTTAAGACAACTAAATATTATGGTTTAAGTGTCATAAGGCCTAATTTTGGAAGCCCAATGGGGTTTGGCCGAAAATGCTTAAGTGAATGTGTATGGGAATTGTTTCCATAAGCTAATTAACACATAAACACAATCCAACATCAACCAAATATGTTTGGGAGATCAAAGAGAGAAAAAAGAGAGTTTTCAAGAGTGAAAACACTTTCATCTTTCAAAGTGGTTTAGATTGAAACCAATCTTGAGAATCTTGCACTAGCATCCAAGTATTCTCAAGATACTTCTTCTCATCTCAAGGTTCCATTGGTGTGGAGACTTAGAGGCCATATACTTTTGTGGCTCACATGGAGGAGAAAGATCAAGGAGCAAAGATCAAAGATCAAAGGGAAGATCAACAAAGAGGAAATCATCAAAAGAAGACCAAACACAAATTGGTTCATATAATTGCTTCAAGGGTAATTAGATCTTAACATTTCTCTTGAATTTTCATTTATGAAAAACATATCAATGTTCATGGCTTAAGATACTTGGAAGAAGTTTTGTTTTTGAATTTAAACAACTACCTTAGACTTCCGCTGCAATTAATTTGATTAAATGCATGTTTAATATTCAAATGAACTTCAAAAAAATGTTTTGAAATTCCTACACTTATATTGGACAAACCCTAAATTTTATTAAGAAACCACAAAAGGGCACAACAATACAACAAAAAGTAAAAATCCAACCAACTAAGCTCAGCAATAAGAATATAAATTTTTTAGCCGAAAATGTTGGGAATACTTACTTATATCATGATTTGATTTTTTTTTGGCCTACAAATCAATTCTTTTATGTGGAAAATTCTTTTGACTTTGTCACTCAGATTTTTCTTTGGCCTACAAATCAATTCTTTTCTGTGGAAAATTCTTTTGACTTTGTCACTCAAATTGAACAAATATGTTTGTGTGGCTTTTAAAAGGCAACGTGACGTGTGGGATGGGCTGCCAATTTTGAAACTTATTAGCTTCTTTGAGAAGCCAGTGCAGCATTTATGCGTGTGGGGAACACTCGGCGGATTGGTCCATCAGAGAAGACAAAATAATGGTGTCATTCGAACAGACTTGCGCAATTGATCTGGCAACGAGTCTTTCAGTCATTTGCCAAGTTGGTCCCCTCATCCTCGTTTGTTTCGGAAGATTGTCTTGGCATGAACTATGCTCAGAAATTGTATTGGCTTGAATTGGCTTAAGTTGAATAACACTTATCCGGTGTTTGGTGATGCTTGGATTGGGACTAAGTTTAAATTGACTAATATCAATAAATAGGATGATATATTTCAACTTATGTTCTTCTATACATACGTGGGCTAAAAATATTCCAAATTTTTATTAATAAAAATTTATTGATATTAGTCAATTTAAACTTAGTCCCAATCCAAGCATCACCAAACACCGGATAAGTGTTATTCAACTTAAGCCAATTCAAGCCAATACAATTTCTGAGCATAGTTCATGCCAAGACAATCTTCCGAAACAAACGAGGCTGAAGGGACCAACTTGGCAAATGACTGAAAGACTCGTTGCCGGATCAATTGCACAAGTCTGTCCGAATGACACCATTATTTTGTCTTCTCTGATGGACCAATCCACCGAGTGTTCCCCACACGTATAAATGCTGCACTGGCTTCTCAAAAAAGCTAATAAGTTTCAAAATTGGCAGCCCATCCCACACGTTGCCTTTTAAAAGCCACACAAACATATTTGTTCAATTTGAGTGACAAAGTCAAAAGAATTTTCCACATAAAAGAATTGATTTGTAGGCCAAAGAAAAATCCGAGTGACAAAGTCAAAAGAATTTTCCACATAAAAGAATTGATTTGTAGGCCAAAGAAAAATCAAATCATGATATAAGTAAGTATTCCCAACATTTTCGACTAAAAAATTTATATTCTTATTGCTGAGCTTAGTTGGTTGGATTTTTACTTTTTGTTGTATTGTTGTGCCCTTTTGTGGTTTCTTAATAAAATTTAGGGTTTGTCCAATATAAGTCCCTACAATTTCTACTTCCTAGACATATAATTCTATAAATCTATGTGTAAAACCCAATTTTATACTTGAATGACCAGTAAGATATAAGCGGTTATAGTATTCCTATGTTTTTACATCGCTATCATCAGACTTTATATTTTATTTATAATGTATTCCAAGCATTTCATTAACTGCCATAATTATAATTAAAACTTCCTATTAATACCTAAAATGCAAATTAAATATAAAAGGGAATTAAAAACCATAAGGAAGTTTAAAGTGCAGTAATCTGTAGACAAAGAAAACTTTTATCTTGATGTGAATGGAAAAATTCTGGCTTATTATGCTTCACAATTCAAATTCACTATATACAATTTTCTATTTGATTCAACAACAAAAAAACAATTTTTGTTTTTCAATTGTTTTTGGATGTCTACCCTACATGTAATATAATATAGTAAGAACAATAGACGAAGAAGAAACTAAATGAAGAACCAAGGAAGAACTGCACTTACTGTTTGACTAGGGCAGCAATACGTCTGCAAACGTATGTACAAAGATTCCCAATCTAATAGGGTTTTATTTTTTAGGTTTATGTGGGTTTTAAATTTGAGGGCATTTGTGTCTATTTAGGTGAGTTTTTTGCTATATTTGAAATATTTTACAAAAACTGACATTTTTAAAATTGGGGGTCAAGTTTTGGCTATTTTTGATAAATTCTTGAAAAGATAATATCTTTTTGGCTACACGATCTACTGGACGGCTAAGATTGAAGGTTAGGAAAATGCAAGGAAGCTTAGGAAAGAGGCATGAATAGAGAGGGAAGAGGCGAGCACAATGTCCAATTAAAAAAGAAAAAGAAAAACACAAGTCTTGTTTCAGTTTGTTTTCACAAATTTCATTTTTGTTGATTGTTTGTACAAAAATTGATGATTTCATTTATATAAAAAATACCTTATACAAATGACAAAATTAATCTCAATGAAGTATATGCAATCTAATCTCAAAGGCCAACTTTGTCATTTGGAGAATTTTTTTGTATAAAATCATCAATCTTTGGATAAAAATCAATGAAAAGGAATTTGGAAAAACTATTTAAAACCTCAAGGGATGTTCTTGTAATTTCTAAAACCTCACTGAGTTTTGTTAAAAAGCCCAAAACCTCAGGAGGTGTTAGTGTAAATAACTCAAAATGAAGACATACAGTGTGTATAAAGATTACAAATTTATTGTAATCACCTTATCTACCACTAGTTTTCTAAACGAGAAAATAATGCATTAAATTTCTATTGAAAAGTTGATATAGATACAAATAATGTAGTCGTATAAAAGATTTTATTAGAGAGAGAGAGAGAGAGATCATGAGCGTTAAGTGCTCCCTTATTATGAATTAGCTTTATCCCAATTGTACAATTTCATTACTGGAGTAATGTTATGAACAAATTCAAGTGGGTTTCACTTATATGTTGTACTCTAACAAAATATGTTATGAGTAGTTTTGAGAATTCCGATCCACACTATCCAATACATGTAGCTTCTCTGGATGTTTATTTCAAAAGTGACGTATATATTGAGTGGAAACACAAAAGCTACATGCATATGTTTTACATAAATATCTACATTTCTCACCAAAATGAGACTTAGCTAGGTTTTATCCTGACGTATGATTTGATCAATAATGTATTTAATACATACATATGGGACAACAATACGTATTCAATAGTTAATGATTGAGAGGCTCCTAAGAACTTTCAATTCTTCCCTTCTTTATTGATTAAAAAAAATGAGAGCTGCTATTTCCACCCACCTGGCCTATTTTCCCACCCACTTTATTTTCAAAATTTTAAAAATAAATTTACCCCTTTGTAAAATTACTTCTAAGGGCTTAGGAGGACACACATTTTCACACACAATAAAACACACTTTTAACACCATTAGATTCATCTACTATCAACGGTTCAGATTATCGACTCATAAAATAATAGTTAATGTTATTTTTGTCTATTGTTCGACTTTTTTCTGGAAAATAAATTGGTCTCCCCTAAAATTGTACTTTCTCTCTCCTCTCTCTCGTTATCTTCTCTAATGCAAAAGCTGAAAGAGAAGAACTTTCTAACCCACCAGAGCATATCTAAACTAAAATCACCCTGATGGTCTTAATCTTTAGTTCTTGAAAAAACAAAATAGCCGTAAAAAATTCACATAAGACTTTTTCCAGCAGGATCATGCTGCCAATGATATATGTGTCATTGGGTTGGGGCTATCCTGCAAATATTGAACACAGCTTTAGTGGAGCATGGTCCGTTACATCCTTCTGGGTCAGGAAAAATTTATTCTCTTACATGTATATAATTTTCTCTCTCCCGACACATCCTTGTATGCATTTTTCTTCTCCTCTAAACAATCCTAGTCCAAGTCTGGTGGTGGTATGGCTTTTCCATTTATGTGGCACATTCAATTTCATGCTCAAGAAAGAATTTTAACGACATTAGTTCCCCCCCTTTTTTTTTTCCCTCTCGTCTTTATTATTAAAATCAGAGCACTTTGATGTTCACGATGATATTATTAAAGAAACAAAAATTTATAAACGAAGTTTTAATCTCAGCAGTTGAATTGAATGAATGTTAATCTAATGGTTAAAAAAAGTGTCATAATAGATACACAATGATATTTAGTTTGCTTGAATTAATAATTAAAGGGTATTTTAGGGATAATGGTGGGTGGAAAGATAGGATTATGTTTTTTCAAATTTATATGGCGGATGAGAAAATAAGGTGGGTGGGAAAATAGGATAAGGGGGTGGAAATAGCAGCACTCAAAAAAATCCAATAATTATGTTCGTTCTTCAAAAATAACTTAGTTATGTGTTATATGAGAAAAGATATATACAACTAAGTAATTTTTCATTAAGTGTATGATATAACCAATTCATTTATATTATAAGACGAGTATACATTAACACTTCAAATAATAACATCCCTTAACAGTTTCGTAATACCACTCAATAATTTCTTGTATATTACCGTAGAATTTTCTCTTTTCTTCCATTGTCCATGACAGGTGTTAGAAGTTGAGTTGAGCTTATGTTGCATAGAAATTTGGTGCACTTGAGATCTGGTAGTTTTGGTCCTCAGCCTTTGTTGCAACTTGGGATGCTCATGTGTCGAAATTATTGGGAGGAGGATGAATGTGGAGCCCAGTGAGCACTGTAATGTGTAAGTTTGCAGCTAAGAGGCATTGAGCTCGTCTCTTCCCTCTCTATTCATACCTCTTTCCACTAAGCTTCCTTGCATTTTCCTGACCTTCAATCTTAGCCGTCCAGCAGATCGTGTAGCCAGCAGCCACAGAAAGTGACCCCTGGTTTTGGTTGCTTCCAGAAAATTACCCTCTGTCCACACTGAAACGTTCGAGGACCTTGACCTTGACTTTGGGTAGTTCAATAACATATTCATCTGCTGCTCAAGGCCAAACCACTGCCCAGAAAAAAAGTAATTAATTATGAAATTACTTCTTCTGCTCAAGTCGGATCGTAAGGCAGTATCAATTTGTAGTTGGTCTGATCTGAACCAGTATCAATTAATGGATGCCAGGAAAGCCCATAAAGCCTCCTCTTCATCCTCACCATCCTCCTCATCAAAACGTTGGGAGTACCAAGTGTTCTTGAGCTTCAGAGGTGAAGACACACGCAAGGGCTTCACAGGCCACCTCCACGCCGCATTATCTGATGCCGGAATCCGCGCCTTTCTTGACGACAACGAGCTAAAAAGAGCGGAATTTATAAAAACCCAACTGGAGCAGGCAATCGACGGGTGCATGATCTCCATAATTGTCTTCTCCAAGAGTTATGCCGATTCCAGTTGGTGTCTTGACGAGCTGGTGAAGATAATGGAGTGTAGAGAAAAATTGGGGCAACAGGTTATTCCATTGTTCTATAATGTTGATGCTTCAGATGTCCGGAAACAAACTGGTAGCTTTGCACAAGCATTTGAGAAACATGAAGCGGGCATCTGTGAAGGTAAACATGAGAAAGAAAAGGTACAGCGGTGGAGAAATGCTCTCACTCAAGCTGCAGATTTGTGTGGGGAAGATCTTAAAAATGCTGCTGGGTAATTACTAATTTCTTGTTCCTTGGATTATCATCTCCTTACTTAACAACCATATGTTCCCTGTCCTTTTTGTTTTTGTTTTTGTTTTTCAAACTATGTTTTTGACTTTGAAGTTTGGTGTTTGTTTGTGTGGTTTGGTTTTAACTAAGCATTCTTTCTTACTTGATAATGTAAGATCCATTTAACATTTGATGTTAAATCCCAATCTTAATTGTTAATTATATCTTAATTCTAAATTATTAAGTTAGGGATTCAATTTAACCTTGTAGTTTGTTCTGCTTCTGTGTTTAATTGCCAGGAATGAAGCAGAGTTTATCAAGAAAATTCTTAGGGTGGTTAATAACTTGGTGAATAGAAACTACCAATTAGACATCGAACACCTTGTTGGAATTACTTCTCGGCTGAACGATGTTGTTCGCATGATTGATATTGAAAATTCAGGTTCTAAGGATGTTGTTCGCATGATTGGTATTTTGGGGATGGGCGGCATTGGAAAAACAACGCTTGCCAAAACCCTTTATAACAAATTTGAACGTATCTTTGAAGGTAGGAGTTTCCTTGCAGACGTGAGGGAAGTATTTGCAAACCAACGCAGTAATGGTCTGGTTGGTTTGCAAGAACAACTTCTAAATGATATCTTGAAAGGAGAGGGCATAAAGGTTGGCTCTGTTGCTAAAGGGATCGATATGATAAGAGCAAGACTTTGCTGCAAAAGAGCACTTGTCATAATTGACGATGCAGATGATCTACAGCAACTAAAAGCAATAGCTGGAGCTCGTGATTGGTTTGGTCATGGAAGTAGAATTGTTATAACAACAAGAAATAAACATTTGCTAGAGCAAGTTGGAGTGGATAGCACATATATGGCTCAAGAAATGGATGAAAAAGAAGCTCTAGAGCTCTTTAGTAGGCATGCCTTCGAAAGTGGTTATCCTAATCAAGAATATCTTGACCTTTCAAAATTTGTAATTCGTTACTGTCGAGGCTTGCCACTAGCACTTGAAGTTGTAGGGTCTTTTCTGATTAAAAGATCCACAGCGGAGTGGGAAAACCATTTGGAGAAATTGAAAATAAGTCCTGATGGAGATATTCAAAAAACACTCAAAATAAGCTTTGATGGGCTACCTGATGATAGAATGAGAAAGATATTCCTTGATATATCTTGTTTCTTTATTGGAGATGACAAGGACTATGTAACCCAAATATTAGATGGATGTGGCTTTTATGCAACGATAGGAATCAGAGTCCTCATCGAACGGTGCCTTGTAACTGTTAGTGAGCAAAACAGGCTGATGATGCATGATTTGCTTCGAGACATGGGAAGAGAGATAGTTCATAAAAATGCCCACGGTCACCCTGAAAAATTTAGTAGATTGTGGAAACGTGAAGACGTAACAGATGTATTGAATGATGAATCTGTAAGTACTTTCCCAATTAAGTTTTAGAATGCATCATGCAACAGAAGCATATGTATCCCGTGTTCTATAATAAATTAAAACGTCTTTTTCCATTTCTTTATTTTTTTTGTTTATTACCAGCGATAGTCTAAATTAAAGTAAAACTTGAGGAAGAGATGGAGATGGAGATCGAGGCAGATGAATTTAAACTTGAGACCTTAGTTTGCAAGTTTATACTATTTTTCACTTTGCTAGACCCCGTTGCCATTTCTTATATTATATCCATTAAGATCAAAGCTCAATTAGGCATAACCAACAAAAAATATGAGCTTTGATTGCAAACACAAACTATAGGGCGTAACATGGTCCAATACTATTAATTATACCTTTTGGTTAATACATACACGGATTTTCATGTTTGTAAATCATTTTTCTAACTCGGTATCTTTTGTTAATAGGGAACTGACGAAATTGAAGGAGTTGCTCTACATATGCCACGGTCTGACAAGGCTAGATTCAGTGCACAAGCATTTACCAACATGAAAAAACTGAGGTTAGTCCGCCTCAGCGGCGTAGAGCTTACTGGAGAGTACAAAGATTTTCCCAAAAAGTTAATGTGGTTGAGCTGGCCGGGATTCCCTTTAGAGTCCATACCAGATGACTTTCCTATGCAACCAAACCTAGTTGGTTTAGAGCTGCGGTCTAGTAAACTCAAAATAGTTTGGAAGGATTGCAAGGTATAATAATCTCAGCCTAGTTGTTGTTGGTTCTTTCCTTCTGGCTCTTACCTTCTCTTCATTTTGGTTTAATTTCTGTATCAGAGACCTTCCTTTTGGATTTTAATTTCCATTCTAATTTTGTTTTTGTGTAACAGTTGCATAAGAATTTGAAAATCCTTAATCTCGGTCATTCCTATCAGCTAACAAAATCACCAGACTTTTCAAAACTCCCAAATCTCAAGGAATTGATATTGGAATCCTGTTCGAGTTTGTCTAAGGTTCACTCATCCATCGGGGATCTTGGAAGACTTTCTTTGGTAAATCTTGAAGGCTGCAGAATGCTAAGGGATCTCCCACTGAATTTCTATAAATCCAAGTCTATTGAAACTCTTATACTGAATGGTTGTAGAAGTTTTGATAACTTGGCTGAGGGCTTAGGGGACATGGTATCATTGACAACTCTGAAAGCAGATATGACAGCCATAAGACAAATACCATCGTCCATATTAAAATTGAAGAAACTGACAGTTTTATCTTTGGCCCAAGTATCAAAAAATCTTCCGACCGAGTATCTCGGTAGCCTAATTTCCTTACAAAAATTGGATCTTGCAAGCAATGACTTTTGCAGCCTACCAAGCCTCAGTCGTCTTTCACAGCTTCAAGATTTGTCTTTAAATGGGTGCACAAATCTTCTTACAATCCCAGATTTACCAACAAATTTGAAAGTCTTACGAGCAGGTGGCTGCATTGCATTGGAAAAAATGCCAGATTTTACAGAAATGTCAAATATAAGAGAATTGTATCTACGTGATTCGGGCAAACTCACTGAGATTCCAGGACTGGATAAGTCATTAAACTCCATGACAAGGATTCATATGGAAAAGTGCACTAATCTCACTGCGGATTTTAGGAAGAACATCCTACAGGTCAATCCTTCTCTCTCTCTCACACACACGCACATACATCTTTCTCTTTCTATCACATACAATAAGAATGTATTTCTTATAGAAATTTGGCTCTACATGGTATAGGGATGGACTTCTTGCGGATATGGTGGCATTTTTCTCAGTGGAAATGATATTCCTGATTGGTTCGACTGTGTCCATGACGATGATATTGTGTATTTCACTGTGCCTCAAAGTGTCGGTCATAATTTGAAAGGGTTAACTTTGTCCTTCGTTTACTCTTCAGACTCATTCTCCAGTATTTGCATTAGCATTAAAAACATGACCGAGGGTACTGAGCTTGACGCCAGGATCATACCCAACTGTGATTATGGTACTTGTTATTATCTTTGGCAGGGACAGTTATCAAATGATGAGCTCAAATTGCAAGATGGTGATAAAGTTTTGATTGAAATAATAGTGGACAAATGGGTGAAGGTGAAGAAAACAGGTGTTAGTCTGGTATGTGACAAATTTATGAACGAAAATATGGTTGATTACCATCCTTGTGATTATGAACGACGCCCATCTCAAAATCTGGTCAATGATGATGACATCATTCATGTCGAAGATGATCATTACATGACAAAATCACCAGACTTTTCAAAATTCCCAAATCTCGAAAAGTTGATATTGAAAGGTTGTGTCAACTTGTATAAGGTTCACTCATTCATCGGGGATCTTGGAAGACTTTCTTTGGTAAATCTTGAAGATTGCGGAAGCCTAGAGGATCTCCCACTGAATTTCTATAAATCCAAGTCTATTGAAACTCTTATACTGAATGGTTGTCGGAGATTTGAAAACTTGGCTGAGGGCTTAGGGGACATGGTATCATTGACAATTTTGAAAGCAAATAAGACAGCCATAAGACAAATACCATCGTCCATATTAGAATTGAAGAAACTGAAAGTTTTTTCTTTAGGGTGGTGCAAAAATCTTCGTGCAATCCCAGATTTACCAACAAATTTGGAAGTTTTACGAGCAGATGGCTGCATTGCATTGGAAAAAATGCCAGATTTTTCAGAAATGTCAAATATAAGAGAATTGTATCTAGGTGATTCGGGCAAACTCACTGAGATTCCAGGCCTGGATAAGTCATTAAACTCCATGACAGGGATTCATATGGAAAAGTGCACTAATCTCACTGCCGATTTTAGGAAGAACATCCTACAGGTCAATCCTTCTCTCTCTCTCTCTCTCTCTCTCTCTCTCTCTCTCTCTCTCTCTCTCTCACACACACACACACACACATCTTTCTCTTTCTATCACATACAACGCACATGTACACGTGCATGCATAAGACTGTATTTCTTATAGAAATTTGGCTCTACATGGTATAGGGATGGACTTCTTGCGGATATGGTGGCATTTTTCTCAGTGGAAATGATATTCCTGATTGGTTCGACTGTGTCCATGACGATGATATTGTGTATTTCACTGTGCCTCAAAGTGTTGGTCGTAATTTGAAAGGGTTAACTTTGTCCTTCGTTTACTCTTCAAACTCATTCTCCAGTATTTGCATTAGCATTAAAAACATGACCGAGGGTACTGAGCTTGACGCCAGGATCATACCCAACTGTAATTATGGTACTGGTTATTATCTTTGGCAGGGACAGTTATCAAATGACGAGCTCAAATTGCAAGATGGTGATAAAGTTTTGATTGAAATAGTAGTGGACAAATGGATGAAGGTGAAGAAAACAGGTGTTAGTCTGGTATGGGACAAATTTATGAACGAAAATATGGTTGATTACCATCTTTGTGATTATGAACGACGCCCATCTCAAAATCTGGTCAATGATGATGACATCATTCATGTCGAAGATGATCATTACATGACAAAATCACCAGACTTTTCAAAATTCCCAAATCTCGAAAAGTTGATATTGAAAGGTTGTGTTAACTTGTATAAGGTTCACTCATTCATCGGGGATCTTGGAAGACTTTCTTTGGTAAATCTTGAAGACTGCGGAAGCCTAGAGGATCTCCCACTGAATTTCTATAAATCCAAGTCTATTGAAACTCTTATACTGAATGGTTGTCGGAGATTTGAAAACTTGGCTGAGGGCTTAGGGGACATGGTATCATTGACAATTTTGAAAGCAAATAAGACAGCCATAAGACAAATACCATCGTCCATATTAGAATTGAAGAAACTGAAAGTTTTGTCTTTAGGGTGGTGCAAAAATCTTCGTGCAATCCCAGATTTACCAACAAATTTGGAAGTCTTACGAGCAGATGGCTGCATTGCATTGGAAAAAATGCCAGATTTTTCAGAAATGTCAAATATAAGAGAATTGTATCTAGGTGATTCGGGCAAACTCACTGAGATTCCAGGCCTGGATAAGTCATTAAACTCCATGACAGGGATTCATATGGAAAAGTGCACTAATCTCACTGCCGATTTTAGGAAGAACATCCTACAGGTCAATCCTTCTCTCTCTCTCTCTCTCTCACACACACACACACACACATCTTTCTCTTTCTATCACATACAACGCACATGTACACGTGCATGCATAAGACTGTATTTCTTATAGAAATTTGGCTCTACATGGTATAGGGATGGACTTCTTGCGGATATGGTGGCATTTTTCTCAGTGGAAATGATATTCCTGATTGGCTCGATTGGGTCCATGACGATGATATTGTGTATTTCACTGTGCCTCAAAGTGTTGGTCATAATTTGAAAGGGTTAACTTTGTCCTTTCTCTCTTCGGGCTCATACGGTCGTCGTATTAGCATTAGAATCATGACCGAGGGTACTGAACTTGACGCCAGGATCATACCCGACTGTGTAAGTTATGGTAATGGTGATTATCTTTGGCAGGGACAGTTATCAAATGACGAGCTCAAATTGCAAGATGGTGATAAAGTCTTGATTGAAATAATAGACAAATATAATTGTATGAAGGTGAAGAAAACAGGTGTTAGTCTGGTATGGGACAAATTTATGAACGAAAATATGATTGATTACCATCTTTGTGCGTATGAACGACGCCCATCTCAAAATCTGGTCAATGATGATGACATCATTCATATCGAAGATGATAATCACATAACAAAATCACCAGACTTGTCAAAATTCCCAAATCTCGAGAAGTTGATATTGAAAGGTTGTAAGCACTTGCGTAAGGTCCACTCATCCATCGGGTATCTTGGAAGACTTTCTTTGGTAAATCTTGAATACTGCAACATGCTAAGGGATCTCCCACTGAATTTCTATAAATCCAAGTCTATTGAAACTCTTATACTGGATGGTTGTTCAAGTTTTCATAACTTGGCTGATGGCTTAGGGGACATGGTATCATTGACAATTTTGGAAGCAGATAAGACAGCCATCAGACAAATTCCATCTTCCATAGTAAAATTGAAGAAGTTGAGAATTTTATCTCTATCTGGTGAGAATTTTGAAATTCCATCTTTTACCCCTTTCGTTACATGGCTTAAACTCTTTAATAGAGTTACTATGTCTTGCAGGCTGCCGGTTGTCAACTGAGGATGCAATCCCTAAAGATCTATGTAGCCTAATTTCCTTAGAAGATCTGCTTCTTGGAGACAATTACTTTTGTAGCCTGCCAAGTCTCGCTGGTCTTTCAAAGCTCAAGGTCTTGTGTTTAAATACATGCAGAGCACTTCGTGCAATCCCAGATTTACCAACCAATTTGTATATTCTGAAAGCAAATGGCTGCCCAAAATTGGAAACAATTCCAGATTTTTCAAAAATGTCGAATATGAGAGAATTGTATCTAAGTGATTCGTTCAAACTCACTGAGGTTCCAGGCTTGGATAAGTCATTAAACTCCATGACAAGGATTCATATGGAACGCTGCACCAATCTGACTGCCGATTTTAGGAACAACATCCTACAGGTCTCTCTCTCTCTCTCTCTCACTCTCTCACTCTCACACACACACACAAACACAGAGGCACAGCTGCAGATGCGGCCCATATAATGATATATGCTTGCATGTATAAGAATGTATTGCTTCTGGTGTGCAGAGATGGACTTGTTGCGGATTTGGTGGAATTAATTTGAATGGAATTTATGATATTCCTAAGTGGTTCAAAATCGTCAATTATGTGGGCAATATCGTCTTCTTTGAAGTTCCTCAAAGAATCATGGGTCGTGATTTAAAAGGGTTGACTATATGCTTCGTTTATTCTTCAGACAGCCCAATACTTGATAGCATTTGCATTATCGTTAGAAATCTTACCAAACAAACTAAATTGCACACCCGGATAGCATTTGGCTCGGTAAAAACTTGGAGTAAATCTGAAGACGGTTATCTTTGGCAGGGACAATTGTCAAACGATGTGCTCCGTTTGCAAGGCGGGGACCGAGTCTCCATTCTTGTAAGGCCTGATGATGTTGATTTAGTGAGAGTGAAGAAGACAGGGGTTCATCTAGAATGGGACAAAGTCATGAAGGAAAATATGGATAATCCGGATCCTCATTTGTATGATTGGGAAACAAATGGGGATTTTTCAAGAAACAGAGAGAACAAGGGAAGAAAATCAAAGAGAAGGAGGATAGGATCGTTTGATTATGTTTAAACCACTGAGGGCGCTGATACCAACATATTCAGAGAAGTATGAGGAAGAGACCTGAAGAAGAAGGAAAGAGAGAGAGAGAAATAGAGAGAAATTGCAATCTTGATTTCTGTATTTCTTAATCTTTTAAGCTACAGCACTATTACACTTTATACAGTTGTCTAACTAATTCACACAATTACAACTCACGTGCAATATAGCTGTCAAACTAATTCACATACTTACTAACAACTCACGTGCCTCTCACACCTAGCTCACTAACTGATAACAATGATATCAATAGTTAACAGTTAGTGCGCTTTAAGTAGACCAACACCCCACTTGCCAAAACTCCATCCCGTTTTCTGGGCTGTGGTTGTAACCGACTATGTTTTGGGTGGCTTTCAGATAAGGACAAATCGAAGCAAATCGCTCAACATGGAGAAAATTAGTCGATGGTCATTCAAGCTCTCACGGTCTAACAAAAAAAACATACAAATCGAATTGATATTGCAGTCCTGTTCATTTAAGGACTTAACAATGAGGACATGCGAAGACCTTTTTAAAAAGGGTTTAAGTGAAGAAATTTGAGTTCATAATGATTAAGTAACAGCGAGCTTGAGTTTCAGGGGATGAAACAATAAATAAGCCTTTTCTTTTTTACGGGTTGGAATAATTAAAAGGATCATGTGAGTAAAACAAAGAGCATGAGCGATGATTAAAACTATTAATAATATATGCCGTTAGTGAGGGTCAAACTAGTCACGTGTGTCGTGTAACCAACTTTAAAGGGGTATTATCATTTAAATATAGCTCATTTTAGTCCTAAAATTCATGTTTGTGCTCAATAAGGTCATATTTTTTTCAATTACAGTTTCACAATTGGGGCCCGTCAAGGCGAGCCTTGTTGAGCAAAACACGTTAGCTTTACTTTGTGTCAGGTGTTGATAGGTTGTATTTTGATGAATTATCTCTTTAAAGTAGGCCAGATTACCAATTTTAACAAAGATTTTGGTGAAATGAGATGAGAGGGGCCAAATCGATGTGTGGACCAAAATATTATTAAGGACCAATTGATTGATTTAAAAATTTGAGGACTTGTCAAATATTCAGGGACAACTCGTGAAAGAGAAACATAAGCCCCTTGTACTCCCCCAAAATTCCAATAAAAGTTAGAAAAATTCTAGATACTTGTGTTCACCTGTTCAAATGAAGGAAAATACTTCACTCCTTATCAGATAAGTAGGAGTTTCTACATTCCTACCAATAGGAGTGCGACATGTGTCAAATTGTGATTCGCAAGAAGTAGGAGTATCTCCTTACCGGTATGGAGGCAAGTAGTATCCTCAAATAAATTACTGGATACTTATTATTATTATTATTATTAATATTATAGTCAATCAAAGTTCAAACTAGGTATTGGAATTTATTATCATGCTTGAAACACTTAGGGTGTTTGTTGCAAGCCTCACTGGATTGGACTAGCTTAAATAGTACTTGAAACCCATGTTTGTTAAGAGAGGGGACTAACTTAAATAAAATTATATAGTCCAACAGTGAAAAATCCCCCTCACTCGCTCTTCTAATTTAGCGAGCTTGAAAAGCGGCTCGCAACATAACACCCACGCTATATTGAACTCGCGAGTCCGAACTAAACCATCGCAGAACTAAACCTTCGCACTGTCATCGCCCAACCTCACTGTCACCACCACAAATCGTATCGACACCAACAACAATACCCAATTGAACACCCAATCAGTTGACTCAGAGAGCCCTTTCTATCTGCTCCGATTCCTCATGGGGTTACCTAATTTCTGCAACCAAACAAACCCAGATCACTGGCTTGTCAAGATCGAAGAGGATGTGCGGCGTGCCTGGGAGAACACCTTTGTTGAAGCCTTTGTTTGAAGCTTTCCCGATTAAATTTTTAAAAAAGAGTCAAAAGGGGAGAAGGAGAACTGGGGAAAAAGGGGATGTGGAGGTGGGTTGCGATGGGAGAGAGAGAGAGAGAGAGAGAGAGAGAGAGAGAGAGAGAGAGAGAGAGAATTGGGGCTGGTTGATGCGAGCTCTGATAGTTCTTCTTCTGTTTGCATAGGCCGCAAGATGAAGAAGCAAGAATGAATCTATTAATCCCAAGGAGCAAGAGAACATGGCTTTAGTGGGGGAGGGGGATCGCAGAGAATTGATGATTTGATCCCATAGGAGGCAAAACCTCTATTTTTTTCTCCCCGTCCTATTTCCAATGCGATGAACCTAATTATCTTTATTTTATTTTATTTTAAAAGATAAAAAAGATAAAAGAATGCGAAGGATGAGTTGGGTCTGGATCTGATGAGTTTTTTTGTTTTAGATAATTTTAGCCTTTAAAAAAATTCAGAATTCTTGTTGTTTTTTTAATTATTGTTTTAAATGTAAATATTATAATAATTATTTTTTAGTCCGATCACACAGCACCAAACATAGGCCTTCACTATTTTTACAATCCAACTTCTTAGTCCGACGCAGAACCAAACGTAGGTCAGTACTTAATCCAGCTAAGGCCAATCCAAGCCAATCTAAGATAGTCCCAGGATTTAATCCAGTCCATAACAGTCCGCCGTACCAAACGACCCCTTATTATAATTATATAAAAAACTTATTATGATACTTGTGTTTTTTGTTTCCATGAATTTTCTTAAGGTGTGTATATGCAATGTAACCAATCCTTAGCGTTTACAACACTGTGCTACAGGAGCTGATTCGGTCGGTTGGACCTAATCTTCCATAAGTGGAAAAATGAATTCAAAAGCTTATTCGATTGAAGCAAAGAAACGTTACCACAAAGATCAGTTCCACTGTCCCAATTGTCAAAAGTCTAGCAATCAACCTTGATCAGATTCGTCCCCCAGATGTGACAATTTATAGGTTGTTTGATGGGATAGGTACACTAGCTGCGGTGGTGAAGCAAGCATGCATGGAACTAAGTAGAGAGAGAAGTCTTCAAACCAATCAATTTGTGAGGCAGTCATTTGGTGGTGAAACAATGATAAACATTCTACATTTTAATTTCAGTTGCAGCAAACATGGCTACGAGAGTTCACTAATTAGTTCAAACAAATATGATCCCGTTTTCTGTAATGGTATCAAGAACAATGCCAAGCTTACCTTCAATCCATTCATCTTTCCTGGGCTCATAAGACAATGCATAAACATCAGCTTCCTTTGATCGCTCAGCAATAAGCCTCCCTATAACTCTGCATGCAATGGCGGACCCACAGAGACGCAAGGAGGTGCATTGCACCTCCCCCCGCCAGAAAATTCCTTAGAGTGTAAGACGCAAAAAGGTGCAAGCAGCTAGTGGCTATGGAGTCCAAGGATCAGGTTTTCGCGAAAGAAGAAGACCAAACCTAATTTATTTTTAGAAAAGTTGATATAGATCCAAATTCCTATTGAGGAGTTGGGTTTAATCCTCAGATTTGGTGACTTTGATCCAAGTCCTTTGATTTTTGTGTCACATAGAATTACATTCCTTTTTAAATATTTTTTGATGTAATATTTTTATTATTTTATTTTTATAATCATTTTTTGTTCCAATGTTGCCCCTTATGACTTGAATTGGGTAGTAATCATTTATGTCATATTGCCTATTGCCTATTGCATAGGTATATATATATATGTTGTTTCATATTTTCGACAACGTATAATAGTATTTTATGTACCTTTTTTTTTATAAATAACATACAATTTTATTTTGTCTATTTTTATATTTGACTTATAGGTAATCTTCTAATTTATGTTCCTAACTTATAGGTAACATGATTTATCACTAAGTATTTTCGTTGCTAATAATAACACTATTTACCTATATGTTAGGTATATAATTTAATGTGGGTGCTTGTCTGATCGACTGGTATAATATGTGGATCTTTATTTTATCCATATATTAGGAAAATCATCAAAGAAAAAATTCAAATTTTAAATTCTGGAATTCAGTTACAAGAAAATAATGCATTAAATTTAGATTTTCAATGTGTTTTCCTTATTTACCTCAAAGGGTAGAATCGACACAACAAAAAAAGTAATAAATGTCAAAGGACCTACATCTAAAACCAAAAACGCGAGGACTAAACCCAATGACAGCTTATCGTTTTGAACTTAGATCTAAAAAGCCCATTTATTTTTCTAGAACGACACCATTCTCTTTCTTTGATCTCTTTAAATGAAACATATCGTTTCATTTAAGTGCCCGTTTGGCATTGCTTATTTAGGGTGATAAGTGATTTTTAAAAAATTTTGGGAAGCCCAGCCCGTTTGGTAAACTATGAGAAAATCACTTATTGTTAAAAATTGCTGTGAGAGAAAGCTATAAGGGAAAGCAGCTAATGAGGTGCTTTCATTTTCTGATTATGCAGGAATCAGTTTCGAAGAGGCGCTGGGTTTAATGATTATGCTGCAATTTTTTTTCTAATTATGCTGGAATTAGTACCAACAATACTTCTAACAAAAAGTTTACCAAACGCCAAACTGCTTTCTCTTACAGCTGATTTCTCTCACAGCAAATCTGACAGCGATTATTTTCACAGCACAGCAATGCCAAACTGGCCCTAAGTCTGAGTTCTCCAAAAGCAAGAGTGTGTTTTGGTGGTAAAGCCCAAAAAGATGGGCTTTCAATAACTTTTAAATATGCGTAAGCGTAATAACATGTCTATATTTATTAATAGGTTTTGTTTGGTGTGAGAAAAAACTCTAAAATTCACTATTAATTGAATAGGTTATAGTTTCTCATGTCCACTTAATAGCATATTTAATATTTATTAATAGGCTATTTTTATTTTTATTTTGTCTTTTTAATTGTTATGTTATCTTCATGTATTGTTAAATAGATGAGTAACATATCTTTTTATATATTCTTTTTAAAAATAATTCAGGTTCAAAAGTTTATATTTTAAGGATATTTGATTGTCTAAATACCTTTTCTTTTTTTGGAGCATTTAGTCTTTTAAATGTTGCCCCTCTCCTGAAAAATTTCTGAATCTGCCCCTGAATGTAGCTGAAGAAGAAGATGTCGTTGACACCATCTCTGACGGGACTAGGTCACAACACTGTCGCAGGCAGCAGGCTAATGGCTAATGTTTCGTTAGTTGTTCAAAAACATATTGGGTCCCAAAGAAAAAGGTGAAAATGAAGAAACAAATATTAATGATCGGGCATGCGCATATTAAACTAGTTAGTGGGTCGTTTGCATAGCCTAAACTATTTTAAAATTATCTAAATTAGAGGATGAGGGATTCAAAAAGTGTAAGATGCGACTCACTGTTTTGACCAACTGACCTAACTTACATCTGCAATGATCGAGTATGGCTTGTTTCACTATTTTTGTTTGTTATCTTTTTGTATAAGTAAATTCCAACTTCAAATCTTATTCTAGCAAATATAAAAAAGGCTTATTGTCACAAAACGTCCCTAAGGTTTACGAAACTATCAGATTGCATCCTTAATATTTTTTTTTTTGTCATTCATGGTCCTCAAGGTTAGTATGTGTGATCACAAATAGTCCCTGCCGTTAGGTTCCGTAAAAAACTCCGTTAGTTTGCTGACGTGTCATATATATATCACAAAACATCCCTGAGGTTCACACATTATCACAAATGGTCCCTGCGAAATTTTTTAATTTTTTAATTTAAAATTCATAAATTTTGGTTTTCATTTTTATATTATTTAAAAATATATATTGTATTTTAAATACATATGGCACTATATTTTTGAAGATGTGGGCTCCACATATATGCCACATCAACAAACTAATGAAGTTTTGTAAAAATAATTTAAAATTCATAAAATTTAAAAATGAAAAAATCATTTATAGATGGATTTTAACCTTGAGAACCATTTATGAACCCTAAACCCTTGGTTTTTTCATTTTTAAATTTTATGAATTTTAAATTATTTTTTTAAAACTCCATTAGTTTGTTGATGTGGCATATATGTGGAGCCCACTTCTACAATAATATAGTGTCATGTGTATTTAAAATACAACATATATTTTTAAATAATTTAAAAGACATAAGATTTAAAAAAGAAAACCAAAATTTTATGAATTTTAAATGAAAAAAATGAAAAAAATTTGCAGGGACCATTTGTGATAGGTGCGTGAACCTCAGAGATGTTTTGTGATACATATATATGCCACGTCAGGAAACTAACGGAGTTTTTGACGGAACCTAACGACAGGAACCATTTGTAATCACATATACTAACTTTGAGGACTATGAATGACACAAAAAAACATTAAGGATGCAATCTGATAGTTTCGTAAACCTTAGGGACGTTTTGTGATAATAAGCCTATAAAAAATATTTTGGAGGTAATCCAAATCCATCCGAATTCAATCGAACTTTTTAACCAATTGGACAGGCTAGGAAATGAAGGAAATAAAGGTACTAAACATTAATTGAGAGTTCTACAAAAGAAACACATTTGACCTAAGCATTAACAAAATTACTCAGTTAATCTTTGATGTTTGCACCAAAGCTGCCTACAACCCCTCACCACCGGTGGAATCTGCTTTAGAGGGAGCCTGGAAAAGTGAGTGTCAATTGAGGATTGGGGCCTTATGTGGTATTTCATTTTTTTAATTCAAGGAGGGTAAAAGTGAAATATTTACGAGAGAAAATTAAAGGGGTAACTTCAAAATATTAAGGGTTTCAAAACCAAACAAGGGAATTTAAATGAGTGCTGCTAAACGAACCCTAAAATTAACTAAGTACACCCTATGATCTAAGAACACCATAATATTTTAATTAAAATGTAAAATTAACTAAGTACATCCTATGAAACTACCAAAAATACCCCTAATACACCCTAATACTTATAACATTACTTTACAGTTGACTCTCAACTTTGACTTTTTTTAAAATAGTGTTCATAAATCTTTGACAGCTTTAACAACACACTTTTTTTTCTCTCTTAAATTTTTTTAATGTTAGAGGGAAGAAAAAAAAACACTCAAGATGATGAGGAGGAAAAACCTCCTATCATATGGCGTGAAAAAGAAAATTACAAAAGGTCTTTGGGGCCTTTCATGCGTATGTGTTGTATTTGATTCATCATCAATAAAGTCAAGCTGAGTTTGCAACACACAGGCACACCCTATTGTACTGTGTGTTCGACACAAATTCTCTCATAACATTTTTTCTACTGGAAGAAGCCTAAGGAGCAAAAAACCATCATAATTATTATACTTATGTTACAGAACAAGAATTGCCAATGATATAATGAAAATGAAAATAATAATCACATTTCTTTGTACCAGTAGACTTCACACTTTTTTTCTTCGGAGGGTTTGAACTTTGATCAAGCTTATGTATTGTCTTGCTATCTGATTCCACAACTCTTTTCTTCTAGAATTGGACACCCCTCTCACAACAAAACATAATCCGACCGATCTTGAATTTACCAGCTCTTGCAATATCATACCTTTTAATGATAATCACAAAGCCATTCCTTTTTCCTTGTTCACAAGTCCATCTTATTAATGCATCACAACTAACAAATATCTGTAAAATCACTAATCAAGAAGTTAATGTATGCAATTATAAAATAAATATATAAATATTCATTAATTTACCTCGTTGTAATAAATTCGTTTCTGTAGCCTAAAACACATTATTTACTTGCTTAGAACGGTGTAAAAAAAAACCCCCACATATTCGTCATTATTTGGTAAACACGCTTTAGCCTAAACCCAAAAAAACCAAAGTTAATACCTCTTTTGATGATTCTTAAAAGTAAAGATGTCAGAAGCATCCATTCCCAAATTTTAAACCTAGCCCGATTTGCAAATCTGCATAATTTCGAAAGTACAATAGAGGCTTTGAAATTCCTTCAGGAGAGGAATCGAAATACAGAAAAGAATAGTTTGGCTCAATCCAAAAAGAAGTGTTTCAAGTTCAAAATATTGTTATGGCTGGATCTCTACAATCAATAATAAAAAGAACTAGCAATATGCTCATATTAATTCCAACTTTATTAAAAATTGTGAACATCAATCAAAAGCTGAAACTTAAGCAATATGTTAAGCTCATAATTTCATACATATACATGCCCAATTTACTTACTTATTTTGCTTAGTTTCCTATAATTCTGAGTTATTTGCCTCCCTTTGTGTGTTTTGTAGGCCAAAAGAGCAAGAGAGCATAATTCATGCAATTCAAGCATGTTAAGGCCTGATTTGGATGAAGGGAAGAAGAGCTTAAAGACAAACTCATTTTTTGCTACAGCCCCCTGCCAGTCCAGTTTCGTAGGTCATATTGCAAGCTTTGTTTCAGCAACCTACACAGCTCGGATGAGGCAGAATTCTTCATGAAAGTTGTTCCAATGGGTGTATACTATAACATATCCAAAATTCAGCCCCATTGGATAAATCTGGAGTCCGTTACCTAGCAAACACAGAACCATGCTCAGGATGGATTTTGTCAGCGAGCAAAACGAGTTAGCAATTTGTTTTGGCCTTAACTTCTTCATCCGACCTTGGATTGGCCCAAATGACATATGGCTGGAAAGAAGACATTCTGAACTTCAATTTGGAGTGCTTAAAGTCATAATTTGCTTAAGAGAAGCCCAATTCGTAAGCCCTTGAAGTTGCTGGTCATGCTGACCTCAGGATGAGCTGGTTGGAAGCTTGGTCATGGTGACATGAAGATGAGCTAGGGCTGCTGGTGGGATTTATTGGTGAAGTGCAGCAACCAATTCAGATTTTATAATACAAGTGTTGTATGCATTAACCATACTTAATTCAGATTTTCAACTTCCTTAGGCCTATAAATAGTGAGGTTTCCCAAGCTTGTAGAGGGACCCAAGCTCCACAACTCTTGAGCTTTCTCTCTTCCCTCCATCTTTCTAAGTTTTAATTTCTGTTTTTAGTTTTATTTTGTTATGGGGAACTAACTCCCTAGCTAAGGCTAGGGAGAAAGCTTTTAATATAAGTGTGTAATTTTTATTAGTTTGATCCAAACTTAAGCTTTAATGTGAATTTGTAGTTTTTGTTCAAATGGAATTTGCAGTTTTCTTTTTAATTAATTGATGAATGTTTGATAATCTATTTCATGGGTTCAATCATGTTTTTCCCATTGTGTAGTAAAAACTTTCATGCTTTTAAAAGAGAAGAGAATTACTTAGATTAATAGAATTTTGATGAAGATTATTTTTTGATAGTTTGTTGCCAATGGTACAAGTTATGCTTAGAATACTTCTAAAGGAAATTAAAAAGAGCTTTAATTATTTTGAACAACTACAATGGAAAATATTTTGTGGATCAAATTAATAAGAGTTGCATGCTTATGTTAAAAGTGGAAACCCAATGCCTTAGTGTTTTAATCAATTAGATTTTCTCTAAATCAAATCTTGCATAAATCTACCTCTCAATCATACTTGTTCTTTTTCATCTCTGTTATTTTCTTTACACTGCTCTCTGTGGATACGACACTCGGACTTCCGAGCTACACTGCTATACGACACCTCCCTTGGGTTTTGCAAAGTGGTGCGAACACAATACAAACCCACCTCGAGAGAAGGTTCCTTATGTTCAACAGAGCTGTTGGAAAAGAACAATTGGAATGGTTAGACGGCGTCCTAAAGGAAGCAACAAAGTTGAAACATAAAGTAGTGATTTGTTGCCATCTGCCTTTAGATCCTGGGGCATCATCCAAAGAAGCAGTTTTATGGAACTACGACGAAGTCATGAGCATGAAAGTTTGCCTTGCCAGGCACGATCACAAAGTTGGGCACCAAGCAATCTCTTGATTAGGGTTGAATATTATGAGTAGGGTGTACTTATTAAAATTATATATGTTTAACAATCTCATATATCCTTTTTGGTCATTTTATATTAGGATAAATTTGTAATTCGATAAATACTTTTGTTGTAGGGTGTACTCAGTTAATTTTAGAGTTCATTTAGCAGCACTCATTTAAATACCACCAAAAAACAAAAACAAAAACAAAAATTCCTTATTTTCTTGTAAGTGTAAGAAGTAAACTCAAACAAAGTAATATGCAAATGCGGAAAGAGTCAGTTTGCCGGAGCAATGGCCACCTTGTACCGAATTCAATTCCCCATCCCTAGTTTATGGTTTAGAATATTGGTTAGGACAGAATGCCCATCGCCCGAACTCAAATCCCGTCCCAGTATTTTGACTAGTTTAGAATATTTACTCAAGTCAAAAAATAAAAAAACCGAGCAATATTAACCACTTTTCAAAATAACGTGGAAAGGAACAAGGGCATACAATGCACTACATGAAGAATTATTGCCACAATTGTGACGGATTTAAAAGCTATCAAAAGCTACTACTATATATATCAGTATTCGTATTCGTATTCACATTCACAAGCAGCAATAAAAGTGGTGGAATAATGTCCAAGCTACTCGCCTACTACCTATATATATATCAATATTCGAATTCACATTCACTGCTCGTCATTGTCCTCTTGTGAGTGTAACCAAGAGAGGTACTCGGACTCTTGGCCCAATTGATTTGGTGGAGTCACCCTTTTCCGAACCAGCATGGGTATGTCGGGGCACTCCCTTTTACGCCCACCCCTTGGACGTGACCGGAATTGCTCATCAGCCTCTTCAAAGTCCCCCTGAAATTCAAAGCCATTGATTTCCCCCGTATGAGTTCACATTGTGATATTGGCTGAAAAGATGCTTATCCAAAAAGAATATGCAAGCATCCAACATGCAGGGGTATTGAATTATTCAAGACCAAAAAGTCACCTGAGTATAGACATGACATCCAGCTTTCTCATGGTTATCTCTCACATGCTTGTATGCAAACCTCAAGCCACAACCCGAAAAGCTACAGACAAAAGGTTTATGTTCTAGGTGTACAGCTTTCACATGTTTAGCGAGATTGGACTTCTGCATGTGTAAAACCAAATGTTAACACAGAATTCTAAACCATTTTTACATCCCAAAATAATTAATAATGTGGGTCAACTATTGTTTTTAGGTCAGCAACTTACAGTTGTAAATGTACGAAGACAACCCTTATAATCGCATTTAATCCTCTCTATTGAATGTTTATCTTCATGTGTGAGAAGATGCCTTTTGATGTTGTTTCTCAGTTGCTTGGTCCCACAAATCTCACAGGTAGTATGTTGGTGGCAGGAATGGATATGGGCCTGAAGGCATTGCTCATTCGTAAAGTGTTTCATACAACCTGGTTCAGAGCAGAATGCCTCAACTGTGTCTAGCTTAACTGCAGAAGTAAAGGATATCATCAAAGGTTGCAAAAATCATATTGCCAAGAATTATACAGCCATATTTCTCATCATTAGGGGAAAATATGTGCCATCTATATGTCAATCTGCATTTTTCATTGCATTGTGACAACATAATATAAAAGTTAAAAAGAAAAATAGAATTAAAAAAGCAAAGCTACCATGGGAATCCTCATGCTTCCGCAGCCTCGAAGCAAATCTAAACACCTTTCCGCAACCAATTTCCTTGCACACATGCTGCTTCTGGGCCCCACCATTAGTTGAAGGGCAATCCTCACTATGAAGTTCATTGACATGCCTCGTCATGTTACCTTGGAAACCAAATTCACGATTGCAGTTCTCAATTGGACACTTAAAGAGTTTCCCTTGGTGCTGAAGGAGATGGCGATTCAAGTGGTCCTTTCTTCTGTAGCTGGAATGACAATCATCTACTGAACACATGTATGGCCTCTGCAAAGAATAAGCTACATAAATTGATGAACGAATAAATATAAATTAAAAAATACAATTGAACAGTCACTTAAACCTCAAACCAAACAGTGCGTGATTGAGGTTCACTTGATGGAGCTTCACAGGAGGTCTCCCACCTGGTACTAGTCCATTCAAGTCAGAACCATCTTGCATTTTGGAGTTCTTTGTGTGGGATCCAATGCTTCACGCTATCCATTGTATATATTTCATATATGTTGATTCCTGCAAAACTTATATATTCAATAGATTCAATTGATGCAAACGTTACAAAACTTCATCTAGTACATATATGCATATTCCGAAATTGTGAAACTAATAAGCTCTGACATCATCAAAGTCTATTATATCTCACTTGTAACATCATTCAATTACTCCTTTAGAAGCTACTGCTGGTTTTTCTGCCAACTCATGGGAGAATAACATACAATTCCATAAAATAATCCCTTGCAGCCAGATCAATTTTAGTACATTGAAGAGTTATACTCAGTTAATAAAAGGCAGCAATTCAAAATTAAAAGCAGCAAGAAGAATCAACTCGTCCAAGCCATATAAAAGCAAAACACTGTAAGATTAGTTCAATAAATCTCAGGCTAGAAGACAATTTCAGTCCTTTTTTTTCTTGTTCAAAGGCCTCAGCTTGTTTTGAATATGGACGACAAACAATACCTCAAGTGAGTGACTTTGCATATGCTGCTTGAGATGTGCAGGTTTTCTGAAAGTGACACCACACTCTTGGCAAGTATTAGATTTTTTCTGCTCAACTTCTCGATCTTCATCAACATTAGACATTTCCATCTCATCCTACACCCAAAAATATATAAATAAAATAAATAAAAATTACAACAATCAATCTAAAAACAACCCAAGTTCCAAATTTGGTTTCTAAGACAAAACCAAACAAACCCACAACAGCATACCACTCAAAATCAAAGACCCAGTTCAGAAAAATTCATAAATCGACCATACAACATTAAAATTAAGAAAAAATTAGTAAACCTTGTGGTGGGAGAGGATGTGAGAAGCAATCAGAGACTTTTTGGACCTGCAGATTCCACAATACTCGCAGTAATATCGCCTTATGTCCCTGAAAATAGGCCCCTCCATTTCTGCTTGCCCATTATCCATAGCCAATGCACCAACTCTGAAAGTCTCGCCCACCAACGAACAAGCAACGGCGTTTGGACTTTGAGACCCACTGGTTTCTGAAAGGCAATGAAGCGAGTCTAGGGTTTTCATACCTTTCTATTGCCGATTCTACCCTCTTAATTTGGATGCGAATTGACAATTATATCCTTAATGAGCTGCGTTTGACTGATTAGTGACAATTATATCCTTAATGACAGTCTTTCCAAGGGGTGGGCATCAATCCGGCCAATCCGACCAAATCGGCCGAACCAATCCGTATTTTTCGGTTTGGTTTGGTTTTGATTTTCAAAAAGTCAACAGTTTTAAAATTCGAACCAAATCGGAGTGGTTTGGTTCAGCTGCAGTTTTAAACTTTGAAAAACTGTGCTAATCCGAACCGAACCGTGTAAATTAATATATATATATATATATATATATATATATATATATATATATATATATATATATATATATATATATATTAATTTACATGTGTCAATGGTTGAGTGGCTAAGTAGAAGTATTATTGTACACCCAGCCGCACTGAAGTGGACTTCAAACCACTTATTTTCGGACTTCATTCTCATTCAGAGATCTCATCGCAGCCAAACCCTTCTCTTCCTTACGCAGCCTCACACAACCCCCATTTGAACCTTAGAGAATCTGAGAAGCCACCATCGTCGCACAGCCAAACCTCCATCCACAGCCTCACAAAACCCCCATTTGAACCTTAGAGAATCTGAGAAGCCACCATCGTCGCACAGCCAAACCTCCATCGTCGCACAGCCAAACCCTTCGCCATCAGATTCTCTAGGCTTCTCAGATCCTCCATCATGTGCAATAGCTTCAGCAAGTATCAGGCCTCACATATTTGAAAAAAGGGGAAAAGTGGTGGAAGGTAAAAGCCAACGTACATGCCTTCTCAAATAGGAAATGCCCTCATTAATTACCGAACACAATCTTTAGCTGAAAGTACTTGCATTGCAAACTATACACCACATGTTTAATTTAATTTTTAGAATTATAAGAGCATTGTAGGATCTGCTTAAAAGGTTTAATTACTTGGGTGGTTTTACTTTGTTTGATATGTCAATGTGTTAACAATGCAGATTCCTGAAAGGGGTGCCTTGGGTCCGGTATCACGGTTTTTACAAGGATCTTAACATTAATCTATTTTGGCCTGGAAAAGATTCATCTTTAGGTGAGTTTTTGAGTCTTCTGAGTTTGGATTTTTCTTATCAGTTCAGTATATTTTGAAATAATTGATTATTTGTTTCGGCTATTGCAAAATCACTCCCTCAAAAGCATAATTGATTATACAATGTGTGAATACTGAAAAAAGAGAAGAGATGAATAAAATTTTATTGAATTTTTATCTCTTTTAAATTCTCCAGCTTCAACCTCCGCTCCTGTTAGTGCCAATGATGGATGAAGCTAACTCAATACCAATGAGGGATGAAGCTAACTCACACTCAATACCAATGATGGTGAGTTCTTCTAATTTATTTAATGTTCATGATGTGGTGCAATTTATTTAATATGATGATAGGGTTTAATTTGTCTGATTAATGTGCAATTTTTCTGATTAATGTGCCATTTATTTAATGTGCAATTTGTTTGATTATATAGATGGAGGTAAACCAGGGGGTGGAAGAAGGTTTTGCTTCTAATCAGCCACCACCTATGACTGAATCTACACCAGCGGTTGTGACCTTGAGTCCTACTATGGTTGAGGCTTTAATTTGTACACAAAATTGGTTGAAGTCCACTTCAATTTCTTTACAAGTTGAGCCCACCATTGAGGAGATGGAGTTTTATGAAACCATTGAGTCAGGTATATCTATTTGTCTCGATTCATTGCTTATAATGTGTGAGTTTTATTGTGTTGAAGCTAAATATATCATTATGTATATTTCTTATATAGAAATGCGGAGATCAAATGCTAATGCGCCTGTGCACATTTTCACTGATTGATTCTCTATTGATGCACAACCTTGCAGTTATGGTAATTTTCTTATTCATTTCTTATTTGGTTAATCTTGTATCCTAAAATTTGTGTTGATTGAAACTCTTTTATGTGCAGTATGGGGGACATGCTGGAAACTGGAAATTGATGCTGGAAACTGGAAACTGGAAACTGGAAATTGATGCTGAAAACTGGAAATTGGGAAGCCTTTCATTATGAACTAATTTTGGGCAGCTTTTCATTTCTTAGTTTTATCATGTATTCATTTCTTATGAACTTTAGAATGTTTGTTTTGATGGATATTGTGAACTTAGAAGCATACTGGAAACTGGACAGGTTTTGATTAAATGGAAATTATGAACTTGTATTTTGGGCATCCTTTCATTTCTTAGTTTTATCATCTTGTATTCATTTCTTATGAACTTTAGAATGTTTGTTTTGATGGAAATTGTGAACTTAGATTCATGCTAGAAATTGGACAGCTTTTGATTAATGGAATATTGTTGTGTTAGCCTTTGATGGAATGGAATGATATAATGGCAAAATGTTAGCATTATAATGTAAGAGCAGATTGAAAAATGCATGGTTTTGTGTTAGGCACAAACCGGCCGAACCAATCCAAACCAAACCGATTATAAGTGGTTTGGATTGGTTCGGTTTTCATTATGGTTTTAGACTAATCCGAACCAAACCGGACCGTTATTTTCTTATTGGTTCAGCTGTGGTTTGAGAGTAAAACCGAACCAATCCGGACCGTGCCCACGCCTAGTCTTTCCTGCTACGATTTTTTTTGGGTACTCACAAGCAAGGTATTAAATATCGATAATATCCCCGATATTATCCCGATAATATCTGATTTTTGGGGGTCCGATATTTTAACAATTAACCATAGTGTTATCGTCAATATATCGATATTATCCCGATATTATCCCGATAATATCGGGCGGGAAGATATTTTCAACATTTTTATGAATAATTTGGGCAATATATCGAGATATTATCGATAATATCCCGATAATATCCCGATACGAAATTCAAAAATATTTATATACATGGTATTTGTGAAAACTATTTTACTCCTTCAACACCTTAACCATTATATCACTTATGTTTTTGTGAAAATACTAAAATATTTATATATATACATGGTTTTGTTTTGAACTCTTTTTGCAAGAAACAAATTTTCACATGAGATGAGTAGTAACTATGGTTATACTCATAACCAACCATTTCCCTACCCTTCATATCCCATTCCTATTGGGATGGAATCAAGCGACTCATGGAAAGAATCCAAGACTCAATCTTCAAATGATTTTGCTTATGGACAACGTCAACCAATCTCGGATCCATATGGGTGGCATGTTAACAATTACATGCAAAACTATTTTGGGGATTTATCATTTGATGACTACTCTTCAAAATATACTTACTCTACACATAGAGATGATGAAGATAGTGAAAATTTTGAACCTCATAGGAACTCTATGTGGTACTAAGTCACTCATGTATCTTACCATGCAATGTATAAAGTGTAAAATATTGTAGTAATTCATTATATATAAATGATTATGGTGTGTTTAATCTTCTTTCATTAATTACTACATATTTTCTACACTTACGGTATTTGCCAGCTCGCTATATAATCAACTTAAATCAGTTAAATCTATCATGCAATGCATTTCCTTCCAATTTTTTGTGATAAACTAATAGATAATTGACTAAATAAACATCCTGCAAAGTTTCAATAAAAATTTCCAAGTTTTTCTTACAATTTCCGTGGTTTTTATTCAATTTTTTCCTATACCGATAATATCCCGATATTTCCTGCGATATTTCCGTGTTTTTTGACTTCCGATATTTCCGATGCCTCCGATATTTAAGACCTTGCTCACAAGTACTAAATACATTACAACAAATAAAAAAAAAAGAGTACAAAATACATTATACATAGCCTAATTTGGCCGTTGAATTCGTTTTGAATTGATCCAATGGCTGTCAATTGATGACCTGATGACCCGTTAGTAATTATAATAGCGAAATTGGCTAAAATTAAAATAGGTAATAGTACTCTCCAAATATGCTATTCCAATATGTCAACTCAAGACTCACATTTTTGTTTAGATGCCGTCTTTTAATACCCAACTCATTTTCAGCAATGCCCTGTTAATGTCTCAATTAATTTTCTTTTTCTGAAAAAGATCTGTGTCATTCTCTCTCGGTCGCCTCTATCCGTGCGACACCCTCTCTCCAACAGTAGTGGAGCCAAGAAGTTAAGTGAGCAGGGCACATTTAAAAATTCAAACTCTTCTTTTTTTTTCTTTTTTCTTTTTTTATTACAAATCAACCTAAGTTTTTAGAAATCTCTAATTTTATTACTTTCTCTATTTTACCTTTTGTATAAATAACCTAACATTCATTCATAGTAACAAAATATATGCAACTCAAAAGAAATTTAGACATGAGAATGAAAGAGAGAAGCACTTGAACATCTCCACTTGGGTGAGCCCTTGGGCAGTGGCTGAGCCAATGCATGTTTATGAAATTCCTCTTAAATTCTTAAATTCCCCCATTTTTCTTTGTTTTTTCTTTTATTGTCATGTCTAAATTTCTTTTTGAGTCGCACATATTTTGATATTATGGATGAATGTTAGATTATTTATACAAAAAGTAACAATAGAGAAAGTGAAAAGAGTTTTGAATTTTTATATGTGCTCCCTCTCACTTAAATTTCTGGCTCTGCCACTACCCGTGGGGGGTCTTGTACAAGGGAGGTCCTGTGTTTGAGTGTCACCGATAATAGGGATGAGGCATGCCTAGCCTAGGATGTGAAATACCAACCTTGTGTGTGGCCCAAGTTAGGGGACACACAATCGACTCCAACCATGGGCTCCATGAGAGGTACGACATTCGACTCCAAAACATAGGGTGAAAGTCGAGTAACTGTCATCTCCATCGACGTCGTGAGAGGTACAACAGTTGACGCGAAAATAGGGGCTAAACTAGCTCCTCCGATAACGTTGCTGATGCCGCCTCTAGTGGTGCTGGCGACGCTAAGAATCCTTAGGTTTGTTTCCTTACATTTTAAAATCCTAATGTTAGAGGTAGTTGTTGCATTTGCATTACCATGTCAGGTAACGCCTATTCATAATATCGTATTTGTCTAGTTATTGTTGTAAGGATCTATATTATCATCGATTGGAAAATGTAGGCCTTGGAGAGGTAAAGTCGAGTCCTTTTCCAAGTAAACACATGTACTACAATAAGGACTACAATTACATTGTTTTTTACAATAGGGTACCATAACTTGATATACTTGATCCATAATCTTATAAAGTACATTATTTATACCACATATGAGTAATAAATATCAACAAAGAATCGAACAGTAAGATGATGTCACACATGCTGAAGGCCCCTTTGGGCGTAGAATCGCTTAGCTTGCCCTTTGCCAAACCACGTAACCGCACCAAACCCTTCTTCGAAAATGGAGAATGTGTTCACCTTCGGCATGAAGAAGGAACAAAGTTGTCCTTCACCATGTCACTTGCCAGCTACCCTCATACAAAGTAATGTCATTAGTCCCACATAGAAGAAATCACAATAGATGCATCCCATCTCTTATCCATAAATAGGTCATGTAGCCCAATGCACATATAATATTTAATTCACACGTGTATTATTACTCTGTCAAATTAGTTCCCTAAATAACATTCGTGTCGTGGTTCTCTCTTTTGCAAATCTCCATCTCATTGGACATGATACTGCATATACTAAAATATTGTCTTGGGCAAGTCATGCGCACTTACCGTTTGTTTTAGTTTTATTATTTTATAAATTTTATTTATGTTGTACTTGGTTTATTGAACCCATTTCATGTTGTGCTTCTCTCTTTCGTCGGGAGCATTTTTGCTCACCACTTTAACCATAGGTGTATCATTACCACCAGCATTAGTGCTTGACACGTGTTCATAGGTATAATCATGATTCCATAAATACAAAGCAAAAGTTAACTATGGTTATGTCTATGGACACGTATCAAGCATTGAGGATGGTTGTGAGGGTACACCTATAGTTAAAGTGGTGAGCAAAAATGCACCCATCTTTTGTCTTCCTCTATGCTAATGAGCTGACACCAAGGCTCTTATTTTATGTTGAGTACTAGTACGAGTAAGTCTTAAATGAGCCCTTTGAAAGATTGATGCAAATAAGCGAATTTTTGTTCTACGTCTTCGAGCTATATACCCTCATTTAATTATAGTCATTGAATAAATGAAACTTTTATGAAGAACTAATAGATTTCCTTTCTTTCAATTATTGTTTCAAATGACGTGATCTATATAAACTTAGAGAGAGAGAGAGAGAGAGAGAGAGATCCTTCAAATAAACTTATTTGAGGGACACCCTTGTAGGGCCCATTCCGTATTGTATTTCACTAATCCAAACCGTCTATTTTGTAGATACTTATTCAAAGATCATCTATACAAAAAATCACTTGAAACCGATATCATTTGACCACTCAATTGAATTATTGACATTTTAGTACTTTCTTGAAGAACCGTGCTCATTGATTTTATAGGACACAATTTGATATCGAAACGGTTTCTGATTTGTTTAATTTTTTACAAGGATGATCTATGAATGTAGACTTAAAAAATAGATGGTTTCAATTGTTGAATTTTTTTTTTTGTAGAGGGCCTTAAATGGTGTCCCTCAATAAAAGGGGACTGTATATATATACATAAATTCTCCTATGCGGACATCTGGACGTTATTATTGTGAGGAAGCCATGTATTTTGTACTACCCCTCCTTGCTTTCCTGCTTGTTTACAATAGCATCCGTACAATAATAACGTGCGGACATCCAAATAAAAGACTATATATGTTGTGTTTTTTTATTTATGAGTATATATATATATTGTGTTTTAATGCAAGTGAAATTGAGGAAAATAAAAATCAAACATAAGACTTTGAATACATGATGAATGCTATTGACCACTTAGAGAGTGAAGATAATAAAATGGGAGCTTCACTAATATACCCAAAATGGGTTCTGAAATTATAAAAAAACTCCATATGGAAAACACTTTATAAACACACCCAAAACCCATTTATTAAATAACAAATTAGTGTTGAAGTTCCAATAAATTACAAGCACTGCCACTATCAAGCCCAATAGAAAAAAAACTCAAAAAGCACCCAAAACAACCCCAGCCCAAACTTATAAAAAAGCCCAAAAATTTTACCATCTCCAAAACCATAATTTCGTTCAAAAAAAAAACACAAAAACATAACTTCCAGCCTGCGACTTCAATTAACCATCTATGCCAAACGTCCCTTCAGTCACCATCTTCATCAAAGTGTCTTCTTCAAAGTGTCTTCTTCATCTCTCGAAATCGAAACTCCATAACCACCACCAAGCTTCATCTACTTTAAAAAACAAACACCACACACTGACCTCCACCTACAAAACCAAGACAAAATTTCAGAGAACAATTTCAACAAGAAAACGCTTCAAAGGTAAGACATTTACAAACCAAACCTACACTGTAATTTTGATTAATTGCTATAGAGTTCCAGTCTAGGGTAATAACAGTATTTTAAATTCGAATCAAGGACAAAATCTTGAAACTATATTGGATTTCACTATTGCACTAACTGCTTACTATCATTATTTTAGTCGCTAGTTTACTGAAATTTCTGATTAATGGTTGTAAAGTTCCAATATAGGGTAATAACATTGCTTGTTTCCTCTGAAATCCTATTTTTGATGCATGTCTACCACTGTAAAGTTCTAGTATAGGGTATTAATGCTGCTTGTTTCCTCTGAAATCCTATTTGTAATGCATGTCTACCACTGTATAGTTCCAGTATGTGGTAATAACATTGGTAGACGTGCATTAGAAATAGGATTTCATAGCAAACAAGCTGTGTTATTACACTATACTGGAACTTTACAGTGGTAGACGTGCATTACAAATACGATTTCATAGCAAACAAGCAGTGTTATTACCCTAGACTGGAACTTTACAGTGGTAGACGTGCCTTAGAAATAGGATTTCATAGCAAACAAGTAGTGTTATTACCCTAGACTGGAACTTAACAATGGTAGACGTGCATTACAAATACGATTTCATAGCAAACAAGCAGTGTTATTACTCTATATTGGAACTTTACAGTGGTAGAAATGCATTAGAAATAGGACTTCATAGCAAACAAGCAGTGTTATTACCCCATACTGGAACTTTACAGTGGTAGATATGCATTAGAAATAGGATTTCATAGCAAACAAGCAGTGTTATTACCCTATACTGGAACTTTACAGTGGTAGACGTGCGATTTCATAGCAAATAAGCAGTGTTATTACCCTATACTAGAACTTAACAGTGGTAGACGTGCATTAGAAATAGGATTTCATAGCAATCAAGCAGTGTTATTACCCTATACTGGAACTTTGCAGTGGTAGACGTGCGATTTCATAGCAAATAAGCAGTGTTATTACCCTATACTAGAACTTAACAATGGTAGACGTGCATTAGAAATAGGATTTCATAGCAATCAAGCAGTGTTATTACCCTATACTGGAACTTTGCAGTGGTAGACATGCATAAGAAATAGGATTTCATAGCAAACAAGCAGTGTTATTACCCTATACTGGAACTTTACAGTGATAAACAGAAAAAACACGAATATACTGAAATTCAACTGAAAAAGCAGACCTCAATTAATATGAAAACCAAATTGAATATCACAAATTTCTAACCACATCTCAAACAGCAAATCCACAACCAAACAGAATCTGAAATCAATCCAAATTATAAACAAAAAGAAATTAAAATCACAATTTAAAACTCAAATGAATATCTAAGTACAAATTAGAACGAAATTAGAAAATCCAATAAATTACCTCCAATTCAGCAATAACAAAAATAATTATACACTCCATGAACGTAACAGACTTGGCCTAATGACCTCAATCATTTAAAAATAAATCTTCCCCCAATTCTGCTAAGCGTCAAAACCTTAATTAATCCTTTTAATCATGCACATCCTTCTTGGCCATTGAGGATTTAGTTTAAAAATGTTAAAATCTTAATCAATTCCCAAAAGCCAAACGCAAGAAGACAATTGTATTATACATACAATATGATGCTCTTGCTAAGGTTGAACCCATCTGCTGCTAAGGCTGCAATGTTGTTCATTATACCTACTGGAGAATTTTCATGGTTATCACTATAATAATTGATCTTATAGCGTACGGATCCACCAGACCAAACTACTATTTTGTTGAACTTCAGTCAGCCTCAGCCAGAGAACATAAAGTTGAGTTTAATTTTCAAGCATTTAGATAGCAAGGATTATGCCTATCATAGCATCACTCACATAAGCAGAACGTGACAGCAACGTCTGTATTAGAAGGGTACTAGACATCATGACTGCTAATATGGTACTATCTCTAGTATGATTTTAGAAACACAGAAACACTCAAACAGTTCATCAAGAATGTGTTGCGATTCTAC
The DNA here is from genome assembly GCA_020521455.1 of Prunus kanzakura. NCBI lineage: Eukaryota > Viridiplantae > Streptophyta > Magnoliopsida > Rosales > Rosaceae > Prunus > Prunus kanzakura. The sequence continues at coordinate 87,923 of BPUM01000979.1, forward strand.
AAGCATGTGTGCCTGGATACTAATAAAGAAACTTCAATCTCCTTTTTTATTTCCTCAAAGGAAATAAGTCTACAATAAACACTAGAAAATACTGAAATGAGAAATCATCATAAGAATAAACTATGAAAATACGTACATCAGATGCGTTGATCTCATGGATCAGGACCCGAGTTCACCTCCTGAGTTGTAAAACGACGTTGCCGAGGTCAACGTATCCAGCTTTTCAAAAAAGAGCTTCTTCAATGGCGACCGTAGAGAGGAAGACGAAGCGGCAGAACCTCTGGCTCTGGAAGTATCGTCGTAGTCGGCATCTGCGAATAGGAGATCCTGGTTGAAAATCGGGAACATTGGACGGATCTAGCCATTTTGGAATATATCGTCGGTGGAAATTGGCGATCCATCGAGATTGGTGCAGGTGAACGAGAAATCGTCTTCATCTTCGTTCTTCTCGCAATCACCACCGGCGTCGGCGTTCTGAAAGCCTTCGTCCGGCAATTGACACCTCAAATCTACAGAGTAGCGACAGAACTCTGCGAGCTTAACCATTAGCTCTGTTCATATCGAAAAAATGGAAATTAGCACCAAATTCAACGAAGAAACTGAAATCAAGTCAAAATTCAAATAAATTAAGCAAAAATGAAAAGGAAAATAATGAATTGAAGCAGATGGAACAAACCTGCTAAAGAAATGGAGGCATCGGTGGCGAGAACACGTGTGAGGCCACCGACGTAACGGAGATTGTCGTCAGTCTTGTGTTGGTCCATGGCTCTGAGACTGTTTGGTTTACTTTGAAGGCAGAGAGAGGGAAGAAGGGAGAGAACAGAGGAGAGATGTGGGTTTGAAGGAGGAGAGGGGCTTGAGGCTTCAGACCTCAGGGAGTGGTTTTGTTGAATTTTAATGTTCTCTGCATTCTATAGATTCTAAACGAGATCCAAAACTAATTTAATGCTAAAAAGGGTAATAAAGGTATTTGATCTTATTAATTAAATTAAAAAATATACAATTGTTGATTTTTGGGTTTATTTTGGGTGTGTTTATATATAATGAATGGTATAGGGAATATTTATAGTTTTATGTCTAGGAATGGGTATTTCACTAAATTTCTATAATAAAATTGCTAGGAGGTTGCCTTACTTGTGTTTATTTTTGGTTGAAAATAAATTGTGCATTTTTTTTTTGGTCATAAAATAAATTGTGCAGTTTGATTGAGTGAAGATAAGCTTTTCACTTGATAAAACAACAATATTTTTTTCATACCAGTCTGGGGCCACCGGAAACCACACCCACACACCCACACACCCACACACCCACACCACTCTCTCATCAAAGCTGGCATCTTCAGTTCCCGTGATTCATGACAGCCGCCCTCCCCACGCGTTCTCCTTTATTATCTTGTCTTCCCCCAAACCACCCAAAACCTCTCTCTCTCATGTAATCACATAATGTCTCCTCCTCATCTCCTCTCTCCCACAATCAGATCTCGACTCTCTTCTCTCTCTAGAAATTTCTAGAACCCTAGTTCTCTCCTCCAATGCACGGCTACAGCCGGCTCGGCAATCCCCGAGCCTCCGGCTCTCCGCCGTCCTCCCCACGCTGCCGCCACGGCCGGAACAAGAACGCCGGCGGCAGAGGCCCCAAGCAGAGCATTGTGGAGAAAGTTTTGGTTTTGCTCATTTCGGTCGTTTTTAAGCGCCGAGGCGTGCTTTTGTTCGCGCCATTGTTGTACATTTCGGGGATGTTGTTGTATATGGGGTCGGTGAGCTTCGATGTAGTTAGTTTGAAAAACGCTGTTGTTGTTGTTAGTAAGCGGTCGCCGCCGGGCTCCTTGTATAGGAGCCCTCAGGTTTTTCAGAAGCTTTGGCCTTATATGCAGGCTGAGAGCAATCACACTCACAATTTTGTAAGTGCTTTTTCTGTTTTATCCGAACTTTGTTTGTATTGGATTGGCTGTGGGATTGAAAATACAGCTTTTTGTTGTGTGTTTGTAAGTTCTTAGAGTTTGAGCATTATACCAATCAATGTGCATGCTTATTTGTTCAGTTTGGTATGCATTGTAGTCCACTTTCTATTACGTATTAGGATTTCTTGATTTGGGTATGTATAAAGGACACTTAGTTTAATCAGCATAGCCAAAAATAACACTGCAGTCATCAAATCAAAATACCTTTGATACAAAAATTTACTGTCTTTATACGAAATCACTGCAATCTCTAGCCCATCTAGAGTAACCTCTTCTGTGGGGTTACTATCTTTTCTTATGCACTTCTGCAAAAATTTCTTAATGATGTTTACAGCCAATGTGAACTATGTGAATTGACTATATACTGATATGAAAATCGTGCAGTTGATGACAGTGTGGAATTCAAAAGTGCATCAAGCTTGGAAGCCTTGTATTAGCAAAGATACACCAAAAGAAGGTTAGAGTGTTCCATATGAGGATCACTGTTAACTGACAATGACCTATTTTAATTGGTGGATGGATGCATTTATTTTACTGGTTACCAGATTTTGCTTAATCAAACTCATCATGTGGTGGGTGTTGCAGCCTCTCTTGGCAATATGCGCCCTACACTACACTCTCAACCATTTTTAGATGAGGCTTTATAATATATATGGGTTTCAAATGCCAGATAAAGAGAATATCACCACATGCATGCTGTACACTAGTGGAGCAATAGGGTTGGAGGGTGCATAAGAAAATACTAGGGTGGAAAAATACTTATTGAAAAATGTTTTGTAGAAAGATATATGACATGTTTTCGTTAAGTGATATGTTATTCCTTATTATGTTTGGATTGCTCTATTCGCTCGTGTATCTTTAACTTAACGTGGCAGGAATTTGAATTTGAATTTGTGTTATTTGATAATTGGCAAATAGAATGAATAATTATGTGTTTGTTAAAACTAAATGAATAACTAACTTCTGTTTTTTAATACTTGGGGGGAATATAGGAACAGCATTACCAAAGTCAAATGGTTTATTTATAATTGAAGCGAATGGTGGGTTGAACCAGCAGCGCTTATCGGTAGGTGTGATTGTATCTAACTGAAATCCATTTTCTTAATCAGCCCTTTGTTTGATTTATTGTTATTTTGATGTTTGTGGTTTGGATCTTTGCGTAAAGAAATTAATCAGTGACAGAGTTTGTAGTGTTCATTTCAAAGTTTTCTTTTATTCTTGTTTTTTGGTTATAAAGTGAAAATATACTCCTTAATTTGGATGAAGTGTGTTGTTTGGAAACACCAGGAACTGTCTTTTTGTACTTTTCGTTATGAATCTTTTGTCTTTTTGAGGAGGCTTGATATATACATATATATATATGCACACTCAATCAATTACGAAAAGGAGCGTTGCACATTGTTCTTGTACATTGTTGTCATGTAGGAGAGACAAACTATATGCATATATAATGCTCTTTTTCTATTGGTGTGATATGTCGCTGGACTGTCAATCATAACAATTTGATTGACAGTTTGGCAACCTTTCATGCTAAATTTCTTTGTATAGTTTTAGTCAGAAACGTACATGAATATATATATGGGATTGTGTTCTCATTTTATTCCACCTAATTACACTTGGACAAAAAGTTTGTGCGTGAATTTTATGAATAGGCTAGATTTGGGCACTTGCGTCTAAAATAGTTGTCTCAACCATGTCTTGTGCCTCTTGGCTTTTCCTTTTTTTGTCCTCTGACATTTATCTTCACAACTTCAATATAGATATGTGATGCAGTTGCTGTGGCTGGACTTTTGAATGCAACTCTTCTGATCCCAATTTTTCATCTAAATAGTGTTTGGAGAGACTCAAGGTGATTATTTGATTTATTGTACCATTATGATTATGATCTTAATCACCATCAGCTGCATTACCATCTATGTGGTGACTTTTGTATTCTATTATCTTTCTAAATAGTTTGCCATAGTTGGTTCAGCACAATATAACTATGCTAACTTAATTGCTGGATTGCTCTTGCATCGTCCTTGGTTATTGTACTGCACTTATTTCCCACTTCCTTGCTCTTGTCCCAAAATATAAAATAGAATAAAAAATACACTCTGCAAAACTATTTAGAAAGATCATCCCCCACTCTCTCTCTCTCGCCCGTCAATAAAGTTTTACAAATTACCTAAAAAGGACAAAAGTAATTAAGAAATAGAAAAATTTGGCCGGGCAGCATGTCAGTGCCCAGACATGAGGCGTGCTGCCATGGCAGTGTCCAGCCCATTGAGGTACTGCCATAATAAAAAAGGTTGGCTGGGGCGTTGCTGATAGTTCCCTACCTATGGGGGTACCATCGCCTTTGACTAACATAAGAAAAGCGGGTTAGGATTAGGGCTTGGGGTCATTTTGGAATGTGGGGTAAGGGTTGCAGAGAAACACCTCTGCTCTCGGAAAAAAGTCAAAAGGGCGTACACCTAATTTAACAGGTGCTCGCGCGAAGGTGCAATAAGACTTGACCTATGAGTTACTCGGCTCTTGGGTTTTCTTTTTTCATTTTTAAGAAAAACCTTAACTCTAAATGATGAATTCGACCCAAAAAAAAAAAAAAAAAAACAACTCTAAATGATGTATTCTGGCTGGGTTTCTTTTATCCTTTTCCAAATCAGATACTAAAGAAAATGTCAAAATAAAAACCTATACCGATTACCCAGTCTCCCTAAAATAACAAAATGCTCTAAGAAAAACCAACTGAGATTGATTTCCCCTCTTCATTAGCTTAATACCCAAAACCAGGTCACCTCCATCCTCATTAGATCCAAGTCCACGAATCAATTTTCCTAGCCTTCTCAATTTCCCAAAATCCAGACCTTTCCCTACCATCTTCCGTAGTTGGCAGTGCGATCAACATCATCCATCAACACTTTTCTCTGCAAATCTGCTTTGGTACCGTCACATATAATCAATCACTCCATTATTCTTTTATTATGAAGGTTTTAAATGAAGTTGAGTTGCACTTAAAGCTCCATTGCAAAATAATTGTTGATTCTGGAAAGGGGAAGACATTTTTCCCTAAATGAAGCTGGGTTGTAGTTGTAATGATGCAAGGCTTCATCAAAAAGTGCTAGCCCAAGATAATAGTTCATGCAAAGGTTTGCATATATGTTGGATGCAATATACAATATGATCTCACAGCATTTTGATTGGTGCATGGTTGCCTAACGGGTCCTAAGCTTCAAAATTTGACCACTTTGAAGGGAAAATGCTGGCCACTACTGAGAGATTATGTAAAGCATGACACTATGATATTGAAAAGTTCATGTTTTGATAATGCGAGGTATTGACCGCTCTATTTTCAACTTGTTGCAGCCACTTTGGGAACATATTTGATGAAGATTTCTTCATTCATGCTCTCAGAAATCACGTGAATGTGGTCAGGGAGCTCCCAGGTGATATACTTGAGCGGTTTGACAATAATATAAGCAACATTGTGAATTTGAGAGTGAAAGGTTGGTCAAGTCCAGCTTACTATCTTCAAAAGGTTCTCCCAAAGTTGGAGAAAATGGGGTATGCGTCTTACCTGTAGTTTTATTTATAATTACAATTTGCTATATATATAATTTGAGAGACACCCATTAGGGTCCCTTACAAATTTTTTTCAATGATCCAAACGATATTTTTTAAGTCTACATTCATAGATCATCCTTGCAAAAAATTAGACAAATTGGAAACCGTTTTGACATCCAATTGTGTCCAAAACAATGAACACGGTGCTTTAATAAAGTACTAAAATTTCAATAATTCAATTGAGTGGTCAAATGATATCGGATTCAAGTGATTTTTTGTAGAGATGATCTTTGAATAAATATCTACAAAATAGACGGTTTGAATCAGTGAAATACAATACGAAGTGGGCCCTACAAGGGTGTCTCTCAAATAAGCTTATTTGAGGGATCCCTCAACTGAAGCTCACTATATATATATATATGTACATGGGCGTGCATTACATTGTATGTGACAGCTATATATAGTTTCCCTCAATCCATATTGCAGGGCTGTGCGCATTGCACCTTTTTCCAACAGATTGGCTCATGCAGTTCCTTCAAATGTGCAAAGGCTTAGATGCTTAGCCAATTTCGAAGCACTGAGGTTCTCAAATTCTATAAGAATTCTTGCAGATAAAATGGTTGATCGAATGATTAAAAGCAGCTCCCACAGCAGGGGAAAATATGTTTCAGTACATCTTCGATTTGAAGAGGTGTATATTTGTTCATCTTTTAAATGAACAGTTTCTGAGTTCTTCAGTAGCTGTTTTTCCTTAAGTTCTAAATGCTATTCTCTTTATCAAAGGACATGGTTGCGTTTTCATGCTGTGAATATGATGGTGGCGAGGAAGAGAAACATGAAATGGATATTGCTCGAGAAAGAGGTTGGAGAGGAAAATTCAGGAGAAGGGGTAGAGTAATAAGGCCAGGTGCAAATCGTGTGGATGGGAAATGCCCTTTAACCCCGTTAGAGGTATAAAGCTATCTTTCTTTCTTTTGATTTGAATTTCTTAATTTCTTTTCTGTTGCATGGGTAAACTGTTCTTAAAACACTTTAAATTAAATTCCTTAAACAGAACAAGCCTATAACGCAATGTTCAGATGTCTTTTACCGATAATTTCTACTTCTACTACAATCAACTACTTTGGAGTATAACAACAACAGTAGTAATAATTAACTGAAGTAGATACGTCATGCAGCTTCCAGTAATTATAAAATGTATTGCAGGTTTATTTTTTTAGTTTACTTTTGTAATTTTTTTTATTTAGGGAGTAGGGAGCTATAATAGGTTTTATAGCTAAAAATATGGGGCATACCCAATATGAATGAAATCTGATTACCGTGAAAGATTCTGTTTTCCTTCTGTCATCTCTTTTGCATTCTATGATTAGTGTGCAATTCTTTTTGAACTCTGACCAATGAAGTATCTTATGCTGTAGGTAGGAATGATGCTCAGGGGAATGGGATTTGATAATACCACCTCAGTATACATAGCAGCAGGAATAATTTATAAAGCAGAGAAGTACATGGCTCCTCTTAAACAGATGTTTCCACGCTTGGAAATGAAAGACACACTGGCTACTGCAGAAGAACTTGCTCCTTTTAAGGTACCACATGAGTCATGTTATTTGCATTTTCCATCCAATTACACAGAGAACAAAAGCAAGCATTTGCTTGAAACTAGTGATATATTTATTATACCATCTCTACAGTAGGTCCATTGGGTTAGGGTCAAGTTAATCTTTTCAATGCCAACATTTCTGATGTAGGGCCACTTATCTAGATTGGCTGCTCTTGATTACACGGTTTGCCTTCACAGTGAAGTATTTGTCACCACTCAGGGTGGAAATTTTCCCCACTTCTTGATGGGTCACAGGCGGTATCTCTTTGGTGGACATTCAAAGACAATCAACCCTGATAAAAGAAAATTAGCGCTGTTGTTTGATAATCCCAGTATCAGGTAAAATGTGGTTGAACTGTCCAGTTACGTTTGTATTGATCTGTTGAATAAGTAACAGTTCTTTATTTATGTAAGCTACAACATGGGGGTAGTGGTAACTAATAACAGTTTTTTGTCTTTCTACATTTTAAATTTGTGCATATTACAGATATTAAAATTCAATTGAGAATACAAAAATCATCTAAAGAGTTCTACCATTCAACTTTTTGTTTTGTGGTAGGCTAGGAATGTGCATCGTCATCTGTTTGATGTTTGTTAACTTTGAGAACCTCAGGATTCACTGTAATGGGTTTGTTATGGTTGTCGATTCCAAATTATATAAGAGAAATTAGTTGTATAAAGATTACACTAGCAGATGATAAAAGGGGCAAATAATGGAAGTTTAAGCACATAAACAAACAAACATGTATGCAATTTGTTTTACCTCCAATGACTTCTTGTTGATCTGTTCATTCACAGCCTCATTTTTCACTATAAAGCAGCTTAGACAAGCAACTTTACATGTTTGTTCATCGACATTTCTTATTTTGCAGATGGGAAGATTTCAAACGGCAGATGCAAGACATGCTTCACCGTAGTGACCAAAAGGGTGTTGAACTGAAAAAACCCAGTGCGTCACTATATACATTTCCCATGCCAGATTGTATGTGTAAAGAAGCAGAAGCTAGAAACGAAAGCAGTAACACGACAAACAAGACTGATTTCAATGCATAAAATTATTCACTAGGGTTACAATTTTTTTGTTCACCTGTAATTTAGTGTATCATTCAATTGTCATTTTAGAAAAATAGTGTATCATTCAAATAAGTTGTGAAATTTTCTTTCATTTGAGTAGAGGGAAGTGTATCCTAAGGTATTGATTTTTGTGGTTGGTTTACTCTGCGACTTGGTAGTTTGTTACTCAAAATTCATTGTACATGTACAATAACGGATCAAGGGAAAATTCTTTTGCAGTAATCAAATTCTCTCCTTTCATTGTACATGTACCCCCATGTGGCCCTTATTTTTGTGCCCTATTCGGCAAGGACCAATTGTTTCCTTCTTTTATTTTTTACCTCTAATTTAGTTGACATTTTTTTATTGCTTAAAATGGAATAGGATATTTTACTAATTATTTTTTATATAGTTATTTTTATTTATGTAGAATGCGTTCTTGTCCAAAACGACATTGGTATTGGGTCTAGGGTTGAGTATCTTGGTTTTAGATTCTGGGTTTTGCATTTAAGGTTTATATCAGAAAGGTAATCGAGTGGAAAAAGACATTGGCAAGCCTTTGAAAGTTGAAACATCAACTGGTCTCAGTAATACTTCTCAATAAAGGTTCCATATATGTCCCCACTCTAGTTAGCACCAACCAGCTGATTGTGGTTAGCTTCACAAATGGTGAAAATATCTCTATGTAATCAGCTCCCTCCTTTTGTTGAAATCCCTTTGCACAATAAGCTTCTTCCTTTAATCCAATAAACCCATTTGTTTCTGTAGGTGTTCTTTTGGTCTTTGGTAGTTTAGTGGGAGTTTATCTCATCTTGCATCACCAAATGTTCCAAATCCCACTTGATTGATTCCTTACCTTGCCCTGTCTCTTCATAACATTCAGGCTCAGAATTGTAACCGAATTATTACGGCCCGATTTAAAATCAAATCAAACCAGTTACTACAATTTAAATCAATCAATTTAGTCGGTTCAACCAGATTGAGACCTGCCCCTAATCACATGTCACTTGAGCTAAGGCTTTTAGACAAGTGCATTAGCTTTTTTTCTTTTTTCTTTTTTTAAAGTTGGCCAGAAATATTTTTGTTAGTTTAAATAGAAGGGACATTTTGGAAAAGGCCAAAGGAGAGAGAAATGTTTTTCAAAGAAGCCAAAATGGACAAAAATGTCCTTATTTATTTTTGGATTTCCTAAGGAATCCTTTACATTTGCACATCTTTGGTTTGAAAATTGAGGGGTTTTTCTGGGTTTTTAATGAAAAAATTTGGCTTTTCCCAAAAGTGAGTTTTTTTGTGGCTAAAACCAAAACTTACATAAATGGAAATTGGGGGTGGGAATCACCTTGGCATGTGAGCTCCACTTGGTTGTCTTTCTTTTTTATCATCTTAAAGTAGTTGTTTTTTTCTTCTTAAAGTTTTCCATTGAAGTTGGCTACAACTAGACAAAAACACACGTACTTTTTTACCTTATCATATCCCTTCCCCGCTCTTCCAATATTCACCTGAGCCCCTTTTTGCAATCCTCCTTTGACAAGAAAATACCTTTTTAGAGCACCTTTGATAATGCTTTTGAGAATACTATGAGGATGGATTGGATAAGCAACCGCCTCAAATATGACTCGGAAAATCCCTCTTTAATTCGTTCATGTTTATTTATTTATTTATTTAGATAAGATCATGTGGTCTATCTTAAGCTAAAAGACAAATATGCCCTCGAGTAAGGCACCACCACAAGCCAACTAAGGAAACCTCAGCCAGCAGGAAATTGGTAGGCAGGCAATTGTCCTAATGTTGTGTCGTGTGTCCCTTTAAAGCCACATGGAAATGACGAATGAGATAGTTTCCTACTTGGAGTTTGGACGTTGATTTAGTATTCCCATAGTTTCCTTTTTTTCCTTCTCTTACCAAGATAGAAAGCTTAAACAATCGTTCGAGCACGCGTCTAATTAGAATAGATCTTATGATACAATCACGACCTAATTTACGATTACAGTCACTCACACACGCAAAAGCGAATGTTAATAACGGAACTCTTACACCAAACAAAAAAAGTAAGTCTGATTTTTGAATCCAGACATTAGAGAGAGAGAGAGAAAAAGAGAGCCCACAAAGGGGCCGAATGTGACGTAAAAGTAGAGCTACCTACCAAAATCCAGCCCTATCTGTAACCACTAACCACTCGTCATTTTCACCAACTCGGTCAAATCCTTCCCTCCCCACCTCAACTCTCCTCATAAATCTCTCTCTCTCTCTCTCTCTCTCTCTCATCATCCCCACCCTTTCTACATATAAATCTCTTTCTTCCCAAAATTTCAACAAAACCAAAACTCTCTTTCTCTTTCTCTGTTCTGAATTGTACTGGTCTTTCTCTTCTTATCCTTTTCAGCTCTTTCAAAACCGGTACAGACAAAACACCACAAAAAAACCAGTCCTACTTATCCATATAACAACTCACTGTTTGCTACATATACCACAATCTCTCTCTTCCTATAGCTACTTATTGCAGTTCTGTTCTCTTCTGTTCAATCTGATTTCTTAATTAATCATTACAAAAATTAAGCAGCAACAACAAGAACAAGAACAAGAACAAAAAATTTGATGGGGAGGTCACCTTGCTGTGAGAAAGCTCACACCAACAAAGGCGCTTGGACCAAAGAAGAAGACCAGCGCCTCATCGATTACATCCGCGTCCACGGCGAAGGCTGCTGGCGCTCCCTCCCCAAAGCCGCAGGTGTGTATATATATATATATATATTTTCAAATCTTTAAATTCAATTATCTATATATATAATACTGTTTCATATGTACTTAATTATAACCCATGATTTACTTTTGTTTAAATTAATTGAATTTGTACTTATTTTTGTGTCCAATTAATGCCTGTAGGGTTGCTTAGGTGCGGAAAGAGCTGCAGGCTGAGATGGATAAACTACCTTCGCCCTGACCTCAAGCGTGGAAATTTCACAGAAGAAGAAGATGAGCTCATCATCAAGCTCCATAGCTTACTTGGAAACAAGTATGTAATCTTATTCATGGCCCACTTTTTCTTTGTTGGTTGGTTTGTTGCTGGGAAATAATTGTTTGGAAATCAATTTGTCAATCTTAACTACTTTTCTTTTAAACAACTACGAAATTTCGTCATGAGATTTGAACTCAGAACTTCCTTCAACAAAATAGGAGACGAAATAATCATTGAATCATTGAAATTGAATGATCATTCTTATTGGTTTCGTTCATGATATTTGAGCTCAGAATTTTCTTACTAGACGTAATGATCGTTGGAAAATTCAATTGTCATTCTTATTAATTGTAATTTGACTTGTTGTTTTTAGGTGGTCATTGATTGCGGGGCGATTGCCGGGAAGAACCGACAACGAAATAAAAAACTACTGGAACACACACATCAAGCGGAAGCTCATCAGCCGCGGCCTCGACCCACAAACCCACCGTCCGCTCAACGACACCACAACCGCCTCCGCGGCAGCCCCGACACCCTGTTCTCGCTTAGATTTCAGAAACATTTCTCCGCCATCCGCCGTCGTCGATAAAACCACCAACAAAAATTCCATATTGAATCACAAAACCATCAACACAACCTCCTCCAACAACAACAACAATAACAACAATTTTGTATTGTTCAAGCCCAAGATGGAAGAGGACAACATAGAAGAGGCCAGCAGTGGGACCACCACAGAAGAAGACCAACAACAACAACATCAGCAGCAGAAATTGCAAGATCATTATATGTACAAGTGTAGTGACCTCAACTTGGATCTTTCAATTGGGCTGGAGCCCTTCCAGTCCGAGCCAACTCGGGCTTCGTCAGGGAACTCGGCCGAGTCAAGACTGCAGCAGAATAATTACCAGGTTTTTGGGACAGTCCAGAAGGCGGTGGTGACTCAGGCGGTGTGTTTGTGTTGTCAGGTTGGATTTCAGAGCAGTGAGGCTCGTAGGAATTGTCAGTGCACAAATGGGTTCTACAGATTTCACAGACCTTTGAATTCATAGCATGGTTTTTTCTCTTTTTGGTGTTCAATTCTTTTTTTCTTTTGATAAATCTTATAGATTTGGTATAGTTGTTGTCACCTTCACTTGAATCCATTACTTTCTGGATGTAACTCTTGTTGTACGAGTAATTATAGTGTTATCATGGAACAAGTATATTATAATGAAATACTATCGTCTATTCATATTATAACATGCGAACTGACTATTCTCGTATTATTAGAACATGCGAATTGACTATTCATATTATAACATGTGAATCGGTTGAATTAGGTGATCGTATTTTAGTACTATTTAATAATTATTTGCTTCTGATCTCACTTTTTCCGTTTTGAATTTTGTCTTTGTACAATTTATCATTGAAATTAGAGATTTGATGAGTTCACTCAAATATTTCATTTGAAATTTGAGATGTAGGGTCGCTAAAGCTGATGAGGTTTTGGCTATATTTAAAACTTGTCGCATGTGCAAAGATCCTACATGTGCATTTGATGCACACAACTTAAGGATAATTTCGGCCAAACTCTCTCTCTCTCTCTCTCTCTCTCTAGTGAGCTGTAATTTGTGTTTGGCAACCGGCATTATTCGGGTGCTTGACTTCCATAACATCAATCAGAGACAGTTGGAGGAGTGTCAATTTCTGTGGGACACAATAAGGGCAGTTTTGTTAAAAATTAACTTGTCGAGAAATTCTGTATTTGACCGTAACAATGCTACATGAAATTATCAATAACACGCAGTGATTAACGAATTTATTTATTAAGATACAATTTTAATAATCTAAGTCGACTAATAACATTACGTGACACTATGTCATAGTCCGATCAAATTTGTTCTAGCACCAACCCGACGACTTCGGCATTTGCATTCAATTAGGAATATAAGCTTGTCAATCAATCAATCCATCCAATCCCTACTTGCTAGAATAAATGACCAGACGAACTTTCTTCTCTGGTATATATGGATCAACCTGACATTTATGTAACCAATTTTGGGTAGATTTAGGTAAAGATTAGCAATGGTGATACCATATTCTTTTCTTCCGTATCTTGTTTTCTTTGACTTGAATTATTTGGTGTACCATATTCTCAAAAACCTACCATCCACCGGAGCTTGAGTGATGATTTATTTATTTATTTATTTAATCAAGTGATGATTTATTTGTTGGGATGATTACACCCACCTAACTCGCTTGGCATCTACCGTCTTGCATAAAACTAAATATTTAGGATGACATAATTGCACTGCACAGTCACGTTGCAATATACACATGGAGAGATAGACATGTGGCATATGCTCACATGTTCTAAGCCTTCTATTAATATTAATTTCATTATTATTATTATTATTATTATTATTATGAGGAGGTTGATTGATTGACTTTCTTCTATTAATTTAGTCATTGAATTTTTATTCAAACGATTAGAATATGAGAAGTGTTCTGTTAAAAGCCTAACTGGATAAGTATCTAAACGTGATTTTTTTTAGTTTTTTTTTCCCTCGTTTTGTAGCCCTATTCCTATGATCTGCATGTAATTATAAATATTTTTGCCGTCGAGAAGGAACAATTCTTGGTTGCTTACAAATAATGAATTATTTTGAACTTTTATAACGGACCAATACACTTATATCAATTTACGTCATCATAATTTGGTTATAACTAATTAGATATCGAACTCATCATAAATATATACCATTTTCACCGTTCACATGAATGAAATTTGAGACATCCTCCAATCAAGTGGAGACAAATATACGGCAAGTTGGTGATATTCGTTTTCAGAATACACACTCTTGTAAAGACACAGAGGTTTGCCTTAATCAATTCAGATTGAATTTTTATCTTTGAAAAATAAAATTTAAAAGAAACAAAGTAGAATTTCTTCGACAGAAAACTTGTAAACAGCAACTTGATCTTTCAACGAGTGATGCAACTAACATGTGAAAACTTTATGCTCGTTTGGGAGTGATTCTGGATAGGACAATAATCACTTTTATGGATAATCACTTCTCCAAATAATCACTTAATTTAGGTGATTTTCTGGAGAAGCGCGTAGGAAGTGCTTCTTCCCAAAAATGATTTTGGCCAATCCAAAATCACTCCCATAAAATCTGTTGCAAACAAAAATTAAGCATTTACTTCTTTAAACATTGACCGTTGACTAAGACCACTAGTTGCTATGCCATCAAATTGTTGGTGTGTGTGGACAGGCCATGATAATGGAGGTCTGATTAGGAATAAATTATCATACAACAGTGCTGGATTTAATTTAATTTAATTTTAAAAAAAATCAATAGAATAAACAGTTCTGATTTTTTGGCTGTCTTGGATTCAAATGCATCCTCCTCCAATCTACTTTCACAACTATGACTTGTCCCGCAAACTAAACATGTTGTTCCTAGCTAGTACCTAGCATGACTTTTTTATTAAAAAAATTGCTATAATAATATTAAATTCTACCTGAAGTTTTTAAGAGTGTCCTTTTCAATTTCCTTCATTTCATTTTCTTAGCCTTTGAAGGTCTAAATCCGACTGGAAAAAAATAGCAAGGCTTCCCATAGTTTAATTAAACTCTGAATTATAAAAACATCTAGTTCTAGAACCTTGGGACAGTCCAAGATTATACCATGGGAAAGGGAATGGGAATGGGAATGGTTAGACCTACCAACCACCAATGAAGAAAATATAAATTATTAGTATGATTTAATATAAACCACGTGTATATATGGAATCTTGTCTCAGGAATGGCGGATATCTCTCCACCTAGAAACACCAACTCATTAAACAATTATATACAGTTTGATTGTGTGAGATCGAAGCTGGTAGGATTGAGTTTATATTGATTTGGGTGGGCGCATAATCTGTGGGGGGAAAAGGCTTCCATGGGAAAATCTATCTCAACGATGGAAACATGTCCCTGCCCTAATGTTAGACATAAGATTTATTTTATGTAGATTAATCTACAATAGATGAACTAAGGTGTTTCTAGAAAAGAAAAGAAAAACTAAAATAACAACCATTTAATTGTGTAATTAGATCATTTATATTAAAATTATTTTTACAACGATGATTGAGAGAATACCTAAAACATAAATGCTTCGGATTTTTAAAATAGGAACGGGGTCAACCCTACAAAAATATTATTTAAATAAATTTATTTCGGGATCCCTCAATCGTAATATATAGTTTTTTCTAACCAAACACAAGTATCTGAAGATGCATGATCTCGTTTAGCCAAGGTGTCAACTACTTAATTTGTTTCCCTATAAGCATGATTTAACGAAACTTGACGAAAATCCAGAAGTATAGCTGCCATAGATGTTGAATAATTGTTCTGATAGTCGAAGCTAGAAGGAGATGAGTGATCAAGAATATGGATGAATACTTTATAATCACAGTCAATTTCCAGCTGAGATAAGACGAGAAGCCCAAATTAAAGTATTGCAAAATATAACAATGACCAACAGCAATGGAAGCAGTAATTAAAATGATCTCTAATAAAAAATAATCAGCTCATGAAAGGAGGACTACTCCAATCATAAGATTTTGCATTTTTATTTTTCAGTTTTTTGAGGACCTTTTCCTATCGAAATGGGCGATAACATACTAAACTCACATACACTACATGGATACTAAGACTCGAACCCATAACCTTTTCTTGGGGAATATTTCCTCCAAACCACTACACTAGTACGTCGTTTGTATTTATATATTTTCACTTTTCAAAAGCAATATTAGCATGCCAATTTTTAGAAGGATTACATGTACTATATACAGCATTTACCCAAAAGTTTCAATAAGAGAGTGGGTCCTGGTGGTGGTGGTGGTGATGAGGATATTTTAGTTATCAGAAAGCATAATAGAGTGATAATGAAATTAAATATCTCATGTGAAGATAGAGAAGGGAAAAAGGAGAAGCAAGATGTACATGTGACATTCCAATAAAAAAATAAATAAGAAAAAGGATGTACATGTGACATGTTTGGAAGGTAGGTAACCGATCTCTAATTAAAAATTAATAAGATAAGAATATAGTAATTGATAAAAAAAGAAATAAAAACAGTTGGTTAGTTAAGGGTTTGGTGGTGGTGGTGGGGTGAGTCAGAAGTGAAGAGAGAAGAAGAAGGTTATGCATGTGGCCATCCAGTGAGGTATAAGATTCCTGGATTAATGGGAATATTGAGAATTTAGATTTAAGCCAGCCAAATTTGATGCCTTTTTAAAAGGGAAGGGGTTTATTGGCTATTTGGTTATCTGGCATATAAGTAAATGATCCACCATCATCCACCATTGCTTCTTTTTTTTTTCTTTTTTTTTTCTAAAGGTTTTAGTATTTTATTTGGTTATCTAAAGTATATTTTCATAGGCTAATGAGTAAAGAATAAGAATACATTTCATTTGGTTCGAATGGCAAAGGCCTATTGTAAAGGAGAAGCAAGAAATAAGTCCCCCTAACTATACTTGTATTATAAAAATAAGAGTATAAAGTAAGGGAGCTTGTAGTTCAAGTAGTTTAGAGCAGTTATTTTTGTATTCGATGTTTTGTTAGAATTGACCTCTCTCAATATCGATTGGATAGAACAAGGTATAAAATTAACTGGAGGAATACAGAGAAAGTGAAGATTATAAAAGGAAGAAAGAAAAGGAACAAATGAAAGAAAGTGATAAATCTGTTGATCTAAAACGATGCGTTGTGTTCTATCTATAAATTTTCAATTTGAGAAGTCAAACGAAATCACTATCTAAATTTAAAATTTTAAATAAAAAAAACTTGAAATTAAAGTGAAATCCAGCCTTTCATTCCTCGTGCCTATATGTTTGACTTTTCAGTTTGCAACCAAGCTAGCTAGAGTTGTATACGAAACCAAACGAGAGGCAGCCGCATAACCCTATTTTCTATTTCTCTTTAGAGGTTCGTACGTAACTTCGATCATCAGGTAAATTAGGTTATCAGGTGCTACATCAAAAGCTAATCAACGCAATAATTTTGTAGACAGAAAATTAAGGTTGAAAATATTTTGCCAGCTTTAAAAGGTAAAGACCGAATTATTAGATGCCCTAAAACCATGATTGTGTGTAAAGTACAATGAACCCGTAAAACAAAGAGGAGAGCGTACCTACCCATTCATGTGGGCTTCGATGAGGGAGAAGCAACAATATGATAAGAACCACAAAAGGATAGACTCTACCTGCTTCGAATTAAATTGAAGAACATGCACATGAGTCTTGACTATGAGAGAGAGAGAGAGAGAGAGAGAGAGAGAGAGAGAGAGAGAGAGATTGTATGCAGGGTTGGTAGAGGTTGGTGCATGAGGTGACGTTAGAAAGAGCAACCACCTCCTGTCCCTTCTCATCAATCCATGGAGCAATGGGGTCGACTTGTGCTTGTGTGCTTGTGGATATTTATAAAAAAAAATTAGTTTTCTTATTGGGTATATTTTATTTTACAATTTACTTTCCTAAATATGGAACTTGCTTCCAGCTCTAGTGTTTCTAGAAAGCTAGGGAAAAGCCATGATACTTTGCACCTAATTTTTTGGCATTTGGCTTCAAGACATCCCTCTCTCTATATCCTAACTCTTATCGGCGTGAGAAAACAGACATTCGGTGCCGATTCTTAATGGACATTTAACCATTAACCAATTAACCAATACGTTGGGCTAAACTTCTTGTGTGTGCGCATTATGTTGGCTTTTTTTATATAAAAGAAAAGAGTTAATATATAACTGTTATTGAACAATTCGGACACACGACTTTAAATGTGGAATAATTGTTTTTAATCACTTACAAATTCCATGCATATATCGGCGCCTCTTAAACTTATCATGTTGAATTTCAAATAATAATTTTCTTTTCCCACCATCCTTTATCTCCGTAATACCCATATAAATACTAACCCAAGCACTGACCCACATAAACCCTTGGTAGACCTAAGGGATCTTTTCCTTCTTTTTTATTTTTTATTTTTTATCAAATAAAAACTTAATTAGATAAATTTCAACGGTACAATCAAAGACATCAATAAGACATTTAAAATACCAATCCCAAGAGAGCAACAAACTAACATGCTAAAATCAAAACTAATATGAACGAAAGCCGCACTAAAACTACTAACCCACATCACCACAATTAGCAATAAGCCCAAACAAAGCCCACAAACCCAACATAACCAAAACCCTAAATCAACCCATGAGCCTAAACGAACTCTACCACCACCACCTGAAGAAGTTCCGTCGCGGCCCACCACCACATCCGTAACAGATCTATGGAAAATATGATTTACATTTCTGCGCATAAGAGTGAACAAATAAATAAAAACAACAACTTTGCCAAAGAACAATTGGGTGATTTGCAGCAACCTCCGTCAAAGACGATGTAGAATCAAATTTAAAGAAGATGAGCGGCATTAGGGAGTGGGATTTGGGAGTAGGATTTGATTAAGAATATAGACTAAAATGAGAGATGGAGAACTTCAATCTAACTATGGCTTAGAAGAAACCACCATAAGAGGCTTTTTATTCAAAACGCCTCAGTGAATTTATTCACAACCTAAAAGGAAAATATGAGAAGAGAGGAGGGGGAGGAGGGGCAGTGCCGCTTCTTCCTCCTCCCCCCTCTATGGAATTTTCCTTTAGGACTCATAGAGGGAGAGAGCGGCTAGGGTTTGGGAGATGACACTACTGTGGCCTTCATTGAGTGTTGCGCACAATCTTTGTTCTTTATTCTCTTTTTTCCCCTAAACCCTAAACTTTTCCTCCTCATATGCCTACGTATCTCAAGATTCCACATAACTTTTGTTTCTTTTATAATCATTGGATCAATTCTTGGGTATTTCACCGAATTGCCTCATAAATTTGTACTTAATTATCAATTTACTCACTAACCTTTTTATTTTTTAGAAAATTAAGAACTCGAACTAAATTTTATTCGCAATTTTCCCCCGCCGTCCAAATTCTCAATATTTCATCAAATTTCCGTTAAATATGAAGGCAAATTAGTCATTTCATATGTTAAAATAATTAAATACTATAAAATAAAATAATATGGCATATAAAATGAAAAAAATAAAAATAAACAGAGGGGTGGGACATCTAAATTTTCTTGGAAAGATGTGTAGGATTGATGGATTAAAGGGAATAGTTATTCGAGTTATTTTGTTAGATGGGTATAGTTGGTGAATTAAATTGAAGAAAAGATGAATGTATGGTTAGTGGGCTGTAAAGAGGTGTATGAACAATGACGGATTCATGAATTTTTCTACGGGGAGTCGACTTGTAAAAATTCTCAATTTATTTTTCATGTAAAAAATAATTGTAACAATGAAATGATATATTCATGATTCATAGAAAAAATATCATCACAAGCAACAATTATCCACCATAAGTTTTCAATACTCGTATTATTAATATAAGGCTTTTTAACTATAGTAACCCTGAAATTTTAGTCAAATCTCAATTTACCCCTTTAACCCCCTTGATTGTGGTTTTTGTATTTGTACTGCGCTTATGACGTAATTTATAAATGCAATCTCCCTAGCGTTTGGAAAAAAAAAACAAAAAAAAACAAAGTAGCTTTTGTTTTGTCAAAAGCTAAAAATGCATATCCAAAATTGCTGAACAAACTAAAGCCCATAAGGATGCCCAAACACAGAATTATCTTATAAAATCTCCATCTCCTCATCCCTAAAATTTTCAAAAAGCCCATATTTCCGCTAACGAACTTACCCAAAATACAGCCATCTCCTCTCCCTAAAGCCTAAACCTTCATCCATCTCCCTCCTCCAAGAAAACCGGCTGAGCCAAACCTATTCAATTTAAGGAAATACACTGTTCAAGTCTTGCCACATTTTTATACCACAATTTTACACCACATGATGTGGTAACTGATGTGTACATACCACATCATGTAAAATACTAATTTTTGTTTTTCAAATTTTATTTATTAAAATACATTTCATTCATTTAGTTGATGTGACATATGATATGGCATGCCGCATCATGTGGTATAGAAATGTGGAATAAAAATGTTGTAAGTGTAGCATTACTCAGCACGTATTTCCCAATTATTTTCTTTACTTTTTATTATCAATATCCAACTAAAAAGTAGATTTATTAGCAAAATCCATAATTGAGACGAATACATCCACGTGTATCATATTATTGAAATCTAGAACATATATCATTTTCTTAATTATATTTTTCATTGGTTTATCGGTAACATTAGTCCTAAATTAGGCAAGATTTACATTGTTGTCCTTCCCCCAATGTAGGTGCAAAATTGGCATTTCATGTCCAATGACTCACACTAGATCAACCACTCCCACCTCTAGGCTTATAAAAATGGTCCAAGCCCGATGGGGCTTAACTTGGCCCGTTGTGTAAAGGTAAAGTCTAAACCTTAATATTTAAGTTCTTGGGCAGCCCGGCCTAGTTCTATGATTAAGTTCATAAATAATCAAGATATACATGAAGTGGTTTCAAAGATGCCAAACCTCAGTAGATTGCAGATGTTGAAGGTTGTTCGATTACTAATGAGTAGCAACCCAGGAGAATTTTCTTTACTGAAATCTCTTCCTGATGATGAGAAGACAGAGTGGATACTATTTCTCATTAGCCAATCTGAAGGTCAATTTCCTTTTGGCTTACTATTGCTTGGGAGATAGCATTTTTCATTTTTTCCCCCTCCTTGATCTTCATGACATCATTTTATTCTTTGGTGTTGTTAGGTGTCCAACAAAAATGAAGCCATTCATAGTTCCTATTCTAAGTGAAGGAGATAGAAGTCTTGTTTTGAAGAGCAATGAATTATGGACTTAAAGAGTTGATTTTATTCAAATTCCAAAGTTGTTACTATATAATTCTGGGTTTACTTTTGAATGAGCCATCGTCTTCCATTGCGGTTTGATGGCCTTAATTTTGGATGGGTTAGGTAGAGGAAAGAGAGGGGGGAAATTTTGGGACAAAATTGGCGGCCATTGGTGCCTGGACGGGAGAGAAACACCGAGCTTTGAGGGAGAATCAGAGAGAAAGAGATAGAAAGGTAGGGTCCGCTGGCGCGTAATAGGTACGTATAACTTGAATTGTAGTTAAATATTGGACAAATCAACCATCTATAGACAAATGGGAGCGAATATTACAATAATATTGACAGAAAAATCCACAAAAATTCAAGGAAGACACAAAAAAAAGGGGTCAATTCCAGTGCACTTTGAACATATATCTTCTTCTTTTTGCATGTTTTCTTTTTTCGTTCTTCACATGAACAAAAAATGTTAAAGAGTTATAAAAATATTATGACTATGTTGGAAGAAACATTAGGAATATTATATGTCATCTTTCGTGGGGAAACCAACCCTTCAAAAAAAAAAAAAAAAAAAAAAAAACTCAATTGGGTTTCATATCCTGAAACAATGCAGTTCAAAGTGAATGGTTATCATAATCAACCTCAACCATTTCCTTCTCATATGGAGTGCAAATTTGGAGCTCACAACACTTCCAGCCAGAGGACCAGACATCCCTGAGCTTTTGTTTGTGACAATGATCCTTTCATTTGTTCTTTCGTCCAAAGGTTTTAGCTATACAAAATCAGGTCAATGGTTTTGACTTTGGTTCAAGTGAAACTTTTGATTCAAAGGTTCAATAGTTTAGGGATGTTATATGGTTTATGTGAGAATATAAGATGTGGTCCCAGTTTTCGGATCACTCTAAAGTGCTTGTTTACGATCAACGAAGTCTAACTCAGTAAAAAATAGGGAGTTTCACTAAAATACCCAAAATGGGGGCTGAAATTATAAAAATACCCAACACCCAAAACACTTTATAAACATACCCAAAACCCATCATTACACACACTTAAAACCCATTTATAAACACACCCAAAAAATATACAATTGTTGATTGTGGGGTTGATTTTGGGTATGTTTCTATGTTTAAATAGTGCTTGGGTATTTTTATAAATACATGTCTAAGATTGGGTATTTTTATAAATATCTATAAAAAATAAAGATATGATTTGAGAAATTCGCTCCCTCTTTTAAACTATCGCTTGTACACAAAAAGTGTTTGTACGGATCAATCCTCTCAAGTGAACTCTTTTAACTTCAACTTGTTTTGCCTAACATATGCAAATTCAAATCCTTCCGTCTAAAGGGGCCCACAAAGAAATCGCTGTTCATATCATTATTCTGGTAAATTTTGAATTTTGGATGCATTTCCATCACCTACGTGTCAAAATCGCAGGTAGAGGATTAAATTGGGGTAAAAATAAGCGTTACCGCATGAGACAATCTCTCCTTCCTTTACGGAAATACGGACTTTAAAAATCTGTGTCCATGGTCTCTCGGTCTCTCTTCCCTCCTTTTAAGAAAGAAAAGAAAAGAAAATGTCTGTGAGCTGCTAAAACCCTAAATCCGTGACGCAGCCCACAGCCCCAATCAAAAGACAAAGCCCCTTCCCATCAGTAATCAATGACTGCAAACAAAACTATAAATTAAAAAAACCCTAAAAAATTCCCCAATTCTCAGTTTCAAAAACCCTCAAAACCCTTCTCTCTCTATTTCCTTCTTTCTCTGACACTCTCACACCCAAAACAAAGAACACAGTGAAACAGAGAAACAAAATATCCAAAAGGGTCTCTGAAATGCTTAGCAGTGATGCAGAAACTGCTCCGCATAAGCCCCTCAGGCCCCATTCTGTGCACTTCGGCTAAGGCTCCTCTTTCCTCTCTCCCCTTGGCCTCAAGCATTCTATCAAAAGCTTTCAAGGCCTCAACCGATAACCCATCAAGAATGCACACTGCAGCTACAGCTTTTCGCTGCGGCTCAGCCCTCGCCGCTACTGTTCACAGCAAACCCACTTACAATATCCCCTATCGCATCAACTGCGGCCTCTGCCGCTGCTCAGTACATGACAGAGCCCCGTCCCGGGCTTGGCTTGTGCTCAAAGACTCCGGTTTGGGGTCCCGGCCGGCGTGGCTGCATACGAGCTCTGATGGGTCATTTTCTGTTTCGGCAGCAGAGGGTTGCAAGGGTTTAGAGAAGGGTTTGGAGGGTTTTGAGGACTTGAGCGGTGGTGATGGTGGAGAGGCTGAGAAGGGTTCGGAGGAGAAGCCAAATAGGTTGAGTAATAGGCGGCAGAGGAGTTCCGGGAGCGGCGGGTTATTGGCTGGAAACCCGGACTTGTTGGCGATTCCTGGCGTGGGGCCGAGGAACTTGAGAAAGCTGGTGGAAAAGGGTATTGGGGGAGTTTCTGAGCTCAAGCAATTGTACAGAGATAAGGTATTGTGTAATATACTGAAATTTGTCCATAAAAAGGCCTCTAGTTGAACAAGTAAATTATTATGCTAAAGGTACTTTTTTTTTCTTTTGTTTTATGGATTTAATGCTTTGTTGTCTACAACCCCAGTGGCCTGAAAATGATTTGAGTAAATAATTTGAACCTTTGCTGACTATTGTTAGAGAAATTATGGTGATTTAGAATGATTAATTTGTGTAGCATTGATTTGGAAACTGAAAAGAAACCAAGGCTCTTTCTTTAATAGATGGAATGGTTACATTATGGCTAATATATGGACACTTATGACTCTATAATGACAAGGAATTTTGGGCTGCTGCTTGCAGTTCTTTGGAAAAGCTAGTCAGAAGATGGTTGAGTATTTACAAAGTTCGGTAGGAATCATCCACAAAAACCATGCTGAGAGTATTACTACTTATATTAAAGAGAGTGTTGATGAAGAGTTGAAGGAGGACAGCTCGAACTCAGAAGTGAAGCATACACAGAAGAAGCGGCTTACTTTCTGCGTTGAGGGAAATATCAGTGTTGGAAAGACAACATTTCTTCAGAGAATAGCAAATGAAACACTTGAGCTAAGAGATCTTGTTGAGGTGGTTCCAGAACCTATTAACAAGTGGCAGGATGTTGGACCCGACCATTTTAATATATTGAATGCTTTCTATGCTGAGCCGCAGAGGTATGCCTATACCTTCCAGAATTATGTGTTTGTTACAAGGTTGATGCAGGAGAGAGAATCCTCTGGTGGCATCAAGCCCCTCCGGTTGATGGAAAGGAGTGTTTTTAGTGACAGGATGGTAAGTATTTTGTTATTAGTCAGTTTCTCTTGACTCCACTGTTTTTTAAGTATTTTCCATGAAGTTTGGGGACATTCTGTTTCTCTAAACTCCACTGTTTGTTCTGTTCTGTTCTATCATTATATATACCTACAGACCCTCCTCCACTAGGAGTGGAGAAAAAAATGTTTTATTTCAAAATGATTTTGGAATTTTTCTAACCTCGTCAAAATTTAGCAATGACCAAAATTGATTCAATTGAAACTTTTCAGTTCTTTCATCCTGTTTGGTTGATCCCATTCGAGGGGAAGCAAAACCCAACTTAGTGTTTCAAGGCTGATGCATTTATCTCATTGTTACATAATAAAGGTTTTTGTGCGAGCTGTTCATGAAGCGAAGTGGATGAATGAGATGGAGATCAGCATCTATGACTCCTGGTTTGACCCAGTTGTATCGTCCTTGCCTGGGCTTATCCCTGATGGTTTCATATATCTTAGAGCAAGTCCTGATACTTGTCACAAGAGAATGAAGCTACGGCAGAGAGCCGAGGAAGGTGGAGTCAGCCTAGAGTATCTCCACGGCTTGCATGAAAAACATGAAAGCTGGCTTTTCCCATTCCAGAGTGGTAATCATGGGGTCTTGTCTGTTAGTAAGCTTCCTTTACACATGGACAGCTCTTTACCTCCCGATATTAGGGACCGTGTGTTCTATTTGGAGGGTGATCATATGCATTCAAGTATTCAAAAGGTATCATGTTGATCTTGGTGACCTTCTGTTATCTCATCTTGAGAATGTGGCTTATTTTTCTTTGATGATCTGCAGGTTCCTGCTTTGGTTCTTGACTGCGAGCCAAACATTGATTTTAGCAAAGACATTGAAGCAAAGAGGCAGTAAGATAACTATCCTTAAAAATCTTGCACGGGAATCTTACTGATTTCTATGACTTTCTTTGGAAATATGGTTTGTTAGATTCTTGTCCTCTTATGTTGTGGATTTATTTAGAGGTCTGTTGTTTGGAATATCTACTATAATTATGCCTCAAAGTTGCATTCTTCTTCTGTATTATTGATAGTTAATTGCTTCATGTTCCCAAGTAATCCGAGTTGCAAAGTTAGTAATACTCAGCATGTAAAAACATGATCGAGCATATCAAATGTGGGATTTATCTAATTGCTTCAAATCTTGATATGAAGTCCGTTAAAAGTGTTGTCTGAACACATTCCTTGTGTCGGGCTAATTACATTCCAATATTTGGCTGTCATTACGTGTGGTCTCTGATAAAGTGATGTCTTTAGTGAAGAAATTACAGTATTAACTATTGACGACATAGTCAGGGCGCTAGAATAATAGTTTTCTGCAACCTTGATTCTTTTTGTCAACTGATACTAATAATATGTTAACATTACTGTGGTGCTGCTTTGGCACTTTCTTTTTTCTTTCCTAAATACATAACATCGCATATCAGGACTGATTTGTTGTGCAATTTGACTTTTTAAAAAGGTATGCTCGACAAGTAGCAGAGTTTTTTGAATTTGTGAAGAAAAAGCAAGAAGTCCCATCTGCAAAAGGTGGTGAGGAAGCTAAGAAGAGTAGCCAACAACAACTAGTGCTGCCCCAAAATGGAGAATTATGGGTTCCTGATAAGCATTTCCCCGAGTCAGCCCTCAAATCTCTGGAGTTTAGACGAGCCATGTCTCTCATGTCTGGCTAGCGAATTTGATTCCTCTACCCCCGTTTTTGTTTAAGCTTTACTCAGATACATGTAATGAGTCATCTGTTTTCGTCTCATTTGTGTCTGGGTTATGTGTTAGATCCTTGGTGCTTGTATAAAAATGTGTCTAACCCCTAGAGATGTAGAGAAAGTTGTACTGCCCTTAAGGTTTCTGAAGTTTGGTTGAAGTTTTATTTATTTGAATGGAAACACTTCATCAATGTCTGCTTCAATGTGAAAAGATCTTGTCCATGCAAAGTTGTCAATTTTGGTTGCGTATTTAATTTCAGTCACAACTTTGGGGTATGGTTTCCTTTGGAAAAGATAGCATGTCAAAGAGCTCAGAATAGATGCTTAATCAATTAAGGCTTCGAAAAGAACTTATGCCAAACCAATTCCTAACCTGCTCGCCATCATTTGATTTGAAGTTAAGACTTATTTGTGTCCATATCATGTTCATATTTTCTCTTTCTACGAAGTTTTACTAGTCTGGTGGTGCAACGCATCAAAGTGGTAGATTACCACCACACATTGCCATGGCTACCACTAACATCCTCACCACGTCATGGCCACCACCGTTACAACCATTACCGCCCCATTTAGATTACTGTTTTTCCACTACAGTTACAACCGCAACCACCGTGCCATTGCCACCAGCACTTTCCCCGTCATTTTCACTACCACTCCCACTCATTTACCAATTAATACCTTGATCAAGACAATTGTAATTTTTATATTTCATTCACTTTATAGTGAATAGGTTAGTCAAACAATAAGCTTTGCAAATTTTAAAAGTTTAAAATTCATTTTTAAGATTTCATTGTTTTAAAATTTCTTAAGATTCTTAGACTTTCTTATGAACACAACGCCGTCATTAAAAAAAATATAGAAATCCAATAAAAATGAACAAACCAAGAAAAGTATTTAGTAAAAAACAAAAATTAATGTGAGTTGTCATAGTAGAGATTAATACTAATGGGAGTTTCGTACCATATTTTTCTTTAGGGTTAAATAATTTTTTGGTCACTTGGTCTACGTGAAAATTCAATTTGGTCACTCAGGAAAAAATTTAGCCAAATTGGTAACTGTGTTTTCCAAAGTTTACAATTTATAGACGTTCTGTTATCTTATGTTAAGTGCAGTTTTTATTTTAATTTTTTAGGAAACACCTTCAATCTTCTTCCTCTAACTCAACGAAAATAAAAAAGCCAAACCAAATTAAAATGAAATTAACAACTTACCAATACATTTTGGTGCTCTATCACCTTGATTACATCTCTTTGCCCTTCGAAGTCACGATACGGTTCTCACTCAATCTATTCATTCTTCAATATAATATCCAATCTGTGACCTTATACTTAACAATTTCAATTTCAACCCAAGGTTTTCCTCAATTTGTTAAAGCCTAATATAACAATATACCCTAACTCGTTCAGAAAGAAGACTAAACGTGCTTCCCGGAAAAAAATAAAAATAAAAATTGCACTTAATAGAAGTTAACAGCAGATAACATAATGTCTATAAATTTGGAAAACATAGTGACCAATTTGGCTAATTTTTTTTTTCAGTGACCAAATTGAATTTTAATCTAAAACCTAGTGACCAAAAAGGTATTTAATCATTTTCTTTAAAAGTTCTTTAACTCACACGTTTGTTTTTTGGTAGAACTTAAATCACAAGTTGAACATGCGTAACATAAAATGATTGATGTAATTCTTAAATTTGACAAGTAATCATCTCAGGTACTTTGCTCACCTAGTTTAATCCATTAAGATTAAAGGATTAGAGCCAGACCTGGATGACACTTGTTGCATCATGTTTGTCACATACTATAAAACGACGTTTGTTCAACATAGGCACGGATCCAAGCCTGGCTCACTCGGTCTCTAGCCCAACACAAAGTTTTGGGGCTCTTTTTCAGTTAACTCTTTATATATATATATATATAAGCGATGTTGAGGGAGGGGTTTCTCACACATACTATTAAAGTGCCATAAATGTTCAAATATTTCACAAGCGATATGGAATGATATTATAAAAGTTCTAATAATGTGTCTGTGTCCCTACCACCACAAAGAAAAAAAAAAATCTAATGTTAGCTCCCCATTCATGACGCCCCCTAGGATTGCCATTCCCTCCCCTACGAATGCATTTGTTTTTGTGTTTTGTGACAAAATAACAACCTTTATAAATTCAAACAAAAACATTTCGAAATTGCAAGCATGAATAATTTTGGGAATGTAAGAATGGCAACGTCTTTCATTGGAAAAGACATATTTTGATTCCAATTGCTGCCTAAACCAAACAGTAAAATGATAATAAAAATTATATAGCAAGTACCAAACATACATGTCAAAATACTGCAATTGGAATACATCATTTTCATCCACTACATGGAGCTCATCCCCTGCATAGGGATGGCATCATAAAAGAGCTCATAATGTGAAACAAGCACCACCTAAAAGGGGTATAGTTCGAATCTAATATAACAACTCCCATAATAAGCACGCCCACCGCTCATTCCATGCATTTGACAAAGAAGTTCACTCATTGCAACATCAAGACATCTCTTGCAATCTATGCTAGAAAGGTCACCAGTGCATTGAGCCGCACCATAAACTGAATCCTTCTTTGATTTCCCAAGATCTAGCTTCCCATGACCTGAATCTTTATTTGATACCACAAGATCTAGTTTTCCATAAATATACAATGGTGGATTAAGGGAAGCTTTAGAACATAAGCGGTCAACAACTCATGAAAATTATTTGTGTCACTTCTACCTAAGAAATATGTATCTAAGTATTTTACGAGGCAACTTGCATACCAAATTATGGCTCCTTTAATGTAAGGGCAGCGTATGCGAAGCTCTCTACCTGCAGCTTGAATACATCTTCTACAACGTGGGATGGTGATCAAATTCCAACATTGTGCGCCACTTTGGTATCCTGTAAATGGAACCTCTCTATATAAGTTGTGTGTCAGTAACCTATTCAAGTTAACATCATAATACCCCATGACTGGAAATTTTAGCTTACTAGAACAGTTATGCCCTATCAAAACATTTGCGAACGTGACAGAGGAAAATGGAGAAATATAAGAGACTTTAGAGGGACTAATGATTTCGAGCGAAACATGTTCATTATAATTGAACTAGGACTCAATTTAATTCTGAAGACAAATACATAAAATATATATCTCTAAGTGTGCGCGCTAATAGAAACCAGTGGTAGCTCTTTGCATTGCAATCTGTAAATGTTTTTCCCTTACAATATATATATATATATATATATATATATATATTAAGCCGTTTCCTTTGAAAGCTACACTAATTTCAAACCCGTCTTGATCACTTTCCTCTGAAAACTACGATATTAAATACATACCTCTGTGCATAGTTCATGAGGTAAAGCATTTTATTTATTTGTTAAAATAAATTACCAATTCAAAACTGTGATATATACGTACACACACACAAATATATATATATATATATATATATATATATATATATATATATATATATATATATATATATATATATATATATATATATATATATATATATATATATATATATCCTAGCTGCCAACTTAAAGGAAACCTGTAACCAATTACTAACAAGGGCTTTGACAACTTCTTTAAACGCTAAAACACACTCAACATTTTTTTTTTTCACCAATAGCAACTCATTCGGGAATGCTCCGTAGGGAGCACTTCTACTCACATGCGCTTTTATTAAATGAACATAACTTTTGCTTCATATCGGGTGGGAAAAATTTTAAATTTGAAAAATTAAATTAACCAAACCATCTGTTTGGTTGGTCAGTACGCGGATTTTTTGGATAAAATGCCCACCCCTAGGTTTATGTATTTGACCACAATAAGGTAACACGTTGGGTATGGGTTTGGAATAATTCCACACGATAGGTTTCCAAGTCTAGTTATGGCGCCATGTTGTAAGTACACCCATAATGAAAATTTGATTTCATCTATTTGTTTCTAAGTAGAATACTAATTGGTCCAACACCGATACTTTCCTTTTAACCACTTGGTAGTATATAACAGATGTAGAGTTTTGTCATAAAAATGCATTGATGTTATTAGTGGTGGGACCACATAGTGGGCCACACGTGCTACTAATGTATTGGTCTTTTTTATAAGGGTAATTCAAGCTAAATAAATTGAGTCCAACAAATGAATACCACGTATTCAGTAGAGACCCCGTAATTGAGCAAGGTAGGGTAAGTAAAGACCCGGTAATTTTGGTCCACTCTCTCTCAAAGACTTACTGAAGGAGGATTTGGGAATCAATATCAGAAAAAAGAAGAGGGAATGATGATTGAGGATTGGGAGATACAATGGGGGTGATAATATACCTAGTTAGACGTTATTTTTACCAGCAGTTGTAAAGTGTAAACTTGAAACAAAAATACGAAAAGATGCCATAGGAAATTCTCATCTGAAGATTATTTATAGAACGAATGTAGCATTTACATTCATACATATATACATGTATGTATACATTTCCCTTTCTTGCATGAATTTGCATGCCTCACTTTCCTATAAACTACATCTGTTTTCCCCCAACAAGATGCAGATCCCAATGGATCTAACTAATCTCTCAAAACAATAAAGGGAAAAAAAACAATCAAACCCTCAAAACTTGCAACTGATCTTGCATAAACAATCTCAATTGTGAGAAACTGTCACCATATTTCGTTCAATCCTTCTGCTGGGCACCATTTAGATATATATTTTCCATAAATTTTATATTCCAAGATCAAACGTCGGAGAATGTTGTAGGCTAGGATTTTGTGGGTGTATATTGGGAACCATCTGCTGCTTCTGCCTTGGCAGTTCTGATTTCTGTTTAAGAAGCAATGTAGCTTGCGCTTCCACTGCGTCAAGATCAAGGCCCTCAAAAAATAGATCATCATAAAGCACGTCCCCATTTGCATCATTGTGCTGCAAGTCTCTGCCTGCAGCCTCTGACTGGCGTGAGAACTCTCGCTCCAAGTTGACTGCAGGAACAGATCTTGAATGATGAGAACCCAATTTTCTTTTTCGGCTTTCAATCTCATATCCTGGGGAAACACCAGTTGTACAAGGTGTGCCTTCAGCATTACAGTTCATTTGGAAGGACTTCGAATCCATCCTGTTTGGCTGATTTGTACAATCGCTTTGAGGAGTTTGGAGAGAGAAGGATGGTTTCCCACAAGAACTTCCAGTTTCAGTTGTCCTCATTGTTGGTGCCACAGAATCAGGTGAATATGCGGTAGAACTGCTTGGCTGCCTCTGCAGGGGTGATTGGGTGAGCAATGAACGCCTGTTCCAAGACATTGAAGAATTTTTTTTTATAAAGAATTTCAGAAGCCCGCAACTCTGGAGGTAAGAATGATATTATAAGAGAGCATTCAATTTTTACTTGCAAAAATATGAGGACATGCTAACATAGGGCATGCTCCATCCGGAACCATAATCATACAGGTTACAGAACTAGAAGAGATAATAAATATAAAAATAAATAAAAATAAAAAGCAAAGAGCAATGAAACAAATAAATCCAAGCAACTAGATTGATGGCATAATTCACAGGCGAAATGCAGGAGGATTGGGGTCTGGTAATATATGGGACATATGAACTTTAACTGTCATTTCAGTTTGCAACTAGGAAATCATTTTACTAAGAATAGTATTTCAGCTTACATATCCAAGTGACATAATAGTTGTAAAAAGTAGTTTCAAGAAACGACAACCGCCACCCCTGGTAGGGGGAAGATTAATCTCACTTGAACCTCAATATGGTTGAATAGCCATCCAAATGCATCTTAGATTTTTAAAAATTCTTAAAAGTGGCTGCAAATCAATTTTGAAATCTTTTGCTAGGTTCTTGGCATCAACCCATCAAAATCGTTGACATAATGATATCTGAACCAATATGTTACCAAAATAAGTTTTAAAAAAGGAACAAAGATACCAATAACCATCAGTTGCACCATGGCGGGATTCCTACATCAGCGACTCAGCCACAGTTTCCATCTATGAAAAACTAACATATTTTCCACTAAGAATGTAGATTGTTAAATTTCGATAATGAAAGGCAGTCATTGATTCATCAGACTATATTTATATGGTAATAAATATGAAATCATTACAAAAATTATAATCCTTCCATGCTCATTAAACCAGAAGTATCAAGTCATTAGACCGAAAACTTTGGAATAAGCACCTCTTTGGACCAGTGTCAGCTTTTTCTTTCAAATGTCACTTGATCACAGAACAATGTTTTATGTGAAAGAAAGTAAAAGTTGGATACGCATTACACTACTAGATTTTCCAAGATGGTAGAATATTCAATAATATGAACTTTCAAAAATACTTTTGGCAACTACTCATGTTCATAGGTTCCTACAGTATGCAAAGAAATAGTTCAGTCAAACCACTAATGGTTTGTTAAGGATACACTGAGAGAGAGATGAAAGACCTGTATATTGCCATCATGTCAATTCCACCGGTTGCAAACTGAGTACCGGCAACTGTAGGATTTATCCTGTCATCTATGAAACTATCATTTGAGTAGTTGTCTCGTTCATCTTCCTCATCATCAGAAATATCAGCTTCTGAAGATACCCTGAGTAATTTCATTGGAGTAGCAGCACATCAAGTATTACTTTCAACAAAAATTTCATTTAATTATCCACAAAAAATAATAATTAAATAATCAGAAAATATTCTTCTTATGCTTTTACCTGGAAATGCAACTATACAAAATTTGCAAATAACTTAGCTACATGTCATAAATGTATGAACTTACTCAGCTTCCTCCTCAATGAAGACCCTTACATCATCAACTGACTTCTTTTTACCTATGTAACCAAAAAATAAACATATTGGTAAATAGGTCTCATAAAAAGATTGGAAGCTGAACAGGTAGCATTCGTATAAGTCTTTGGTGTGATTGGACTTTTAGTCATAGAGAGAAGGATCTAGTCTAGTTAGTTAGCATCAGAACTCCAAAAATAGAAAAATAAATAGCAAATAAATAAACGATACTGGAAATGACCCTATCAAAAAAATAAAAATAAAAAAAATACTGGAAAGGACAAACATCTGGTCTAGATACATTTCAATAGACTCAATTCATATTCATAATACCTCTGTCGTGCTTATTATGGAGAGGACCAGCTCTAGAAAAAGATCTGGCAGGGTTTTCTGTTGACCCAACATTTTTTGTCATGCTTTCTCCCCTACTTTTCCAATGATCCCCAACTTTGCGTAATCTTCTAAACTTGCGTGCCTGTTTTACACTTTCCGACTTGTCTCCAGAACTTAAATGCCAATCTTTGCCACAGCTATTGTTTGTAAGGTCTGCTAAAACAGTTTGGGCTCTATCAATAATTGGTGATGTGGAGGTACATCCTCTTATGCTTGCAGTTTCACCCTTGTTATGCAAGGGAGTTTGAATTTCATTATCAACAGGAGAAACAGAGACATTTCTTCCACAGGTATTGCCTCTCATATCGACTTTCTCACTTTTCCCAGGACTTGAACACTTCAATAGTATTCCAGTATGTAATTGGGCAGGTGAAACAGGGTCAGGTTCTAGATACTCATCTGTGTTATTTGATAGTCCTGCATAATTCACATTTATATAAGCATCATCTTATATTAGGGGACAATAGCAATCCCTAGGAAACCATATCACATTTTGAATTAAGATAAAATCTTACTAATTGCATTACTAACCACTATTATGGATAGGAGACTCTGGGACAACTCCACTTTTGATTAAATTAGTAAGCCGTGGACTGAGCTCACCATCTCTGAAAAAATTATTGTCTTCATCAGCCAGAAATAATGATGCCTTGCTTTCCAGATCATCGGGTGACTCAGAGACACTAGCTCCTTGATTTGACAAATTTCCCTTCAAAATTGGAGTTTGAGGAATTTTTTCAACCCTGCTGACTGATTTCTCCATCCAGGTTTCAGAATCACAACATCGAGACTTAAGTGAAATCTCATTCTTCATGCATGTTATCTGAGTCGATTTCAGATCTCCACAGGGACCAGCTTCAGTAGTTAGTTCTGTGTGGTCTTCATCTGAAGTCCTTGCATGGCAAGAATTTTGCTTCAAGTAATCCAACTTAATAATGCTTGCACTTGTTGACATGGAATGCGATAAGTCTTTCCAAGGAAACACAGGGACAACCATGATTAGGACGTTTCCAGAAGCATCAACAGTTACAACATCTGAACCAAAGAGGTAAGAGTGCTCATAAGGATTTTCAACAGGGAAATTAAGTTCGTTATGCTTCTCCTCAGTTTCCAATGTCCCAGTAGGTGATACTTCAGAATCGTCAGGATTCAAAGAATCTGCAACAAAATGTTCAAGATTTAGCATCTTCTCCACATTCAATCCCCCCCAGCCCCCCAATCCAGAAAAGAAAAGACAAGTGTTTGTTATTATTTAACATGCTGACTAGGCCATAATATTTTATGTACACAAAACCGAGCAAGAAAAAATCCTCCTACAATTTATGTTCAATTACCCCTATTCCCCATCCCCCAATGCAGGTTCAGCATCAGGACTTGAGATTGGGAACATAAGCACATGCATGCTTACACATACCAATTTACAGTACAAAAATGTTGTAGAGTATGAACATTTTTTATGGTTTCAGTTCATTCCTTGAGTTAGTTAACCCCAAGAAAAGATAACCAACCTCATAGACGTAGTACTACTTTTATTGTCAGAAGATGAAGAAAAGTATACAGAAGAGAACAGGTTTTATTTCAATCATCAAGCAAGAAAAAGGTTCAGAGGAATTAGTTTCAGAATAAAGTTTAACAGGCATGCACATATACAGAGGAGCAAAAAGTGCGAAAATTTCTAGCTACAAAGTAAAGAATAAGAGGACTCAAACGGATACAATGAAAGCATATAGCATTGAACATTTGGAAAAGTTGAAGATGAAATACTACAATTATAAACAAAATAGGTAATATAAAGTTTATATTATAAACACAAAATGAACATTGAGTTGGTGATCTTGAGCATAATGGACTTCTGACCTATTTGTAGAAGAATTATTAGCAATGAAGCAAAATGCTCACTTGTCTCAAATGAACCTTGAAAAAAAGTAAAAGAACAATAAACTACATTCACTAAGCTCAAATTGATTAGCATGCAAATGTGCATAAGTTTGATGCGGGACTTGAAAGCAAGAGTAAACAAGTAAATGCACCTCAGATCTCCAATCAACACGATGAAACTAATCCTAGTAGCAAAGAATCTTTTTCCTTAGTAATTATTTGCACATAATCTGAATAATGCCTTAAAACAAATGGAAGAATTTGGAATGACAAATTTTCTTCTCATAAAAGCCTTTTTGAGCTACCTTCTCCATTGTTGTCATGTTGTTCAGCAGTGTCAACTCCCAAGCACTTCTTTAAACATATTTCATCCTGAAAGCATTGAGTAATAACATAAGAAAATGTCATAAAACACAGCAAGGCAAACAACTCAACCACATAGATTGAATCAAACCTCAGGAAGGGAAATATTGCTGTCCCTAGAAAAGGTTAGTCCTTGCAAACACTGCATCATATCAATTAACATTGTCGTCCGATGTGAATGCATTACTTTATACACTCTTGAAGGATATGTTTGGAAGTGAGGAAAGGCAATAAGAGATGGTTTCCATGTAATTTCATGGGGGTCAAAATACTTGGCAATTAATGTAGTCTCAGCAACAGTTAATTTGTCTGCAATAACAGGTGTCTGAATAGTGTTATCATCTATCACTTTCTTTCCACGATGAACGAATTGTTCAATTGAAAACTCAACAAACTGGACGTCCGGTTTGAAAATGTGAGGGATCTGCAATAAATAATGACACAATCAAATGCGTTTAAAATGCAAGACTATAGCATTAAAAGTCATAAAGATGCAGCCTTTCTTAGAAAATCCCACCATCCTCGGACTAGAATGGAAATTGAAGCTATTTCTCCCCCCATTTCGCATGTGTTTCATCATATTCTTACTGTTTCCTTGCTTACGCTTGTAACCCTTCAACTCTGACCCTTCACAGGCTAAAACTAGTACGACTTGTCAAGGATTTAGATTTATTGCAAATGCAACGAAAGGTGTTTGAAAGAAAGTGTAATGAAAAAAATTGGAAAGTGGATAGAAGCTAAAACTTGGATAAAAGTGGGGGACAAGCAAAAGTTCATTGCATGTTCATTCTGATCTCACCAACAGCCAACTACAGAACATGCAGTACTCATATGAGAAAAGGATATCAACTCTTCCATCATGCTTCCTTCCAGTTCTCCCCATGCGCTGAATCATTCTCAATGGTGATACATTAGCATCAAAGCATATAACTAGATCAACTTCCATGATATCCAGGCCCTCTTCGCCAATTGATGTGGCAACAATGACATTGTATCCACCAGCACGAAATTTCTGTGGGAAATCTAAGTAAGCCAATGAAAGGTGCTGCGAAAAGAAATAAAAACAACATATTTACCTCCAAAACAGCTTGTTGAACTTTTTGTGACTGGCCTTTTAATGCTTTCCCTGTAAGAAATTAGATACTGAATCTCATATAATTGTTAGGCAACCACTAAACCCCAAAAGCTTAAGCTATTAGGGAATAAGCAGACAATGTATATGAAGCTAATGCCCTCCCTCACTTGCAGCAGCATCTCCTGCACATGGACAGGCAGGAAAATACAGTCTGGGAGAAGCATATAGGTGCAGCCTTACCTTGCACCTTGCAAATCACTACATAAGTGAGTTGGAGGGATTGGAAGTTTCGAACTCAGAAGTCTCTAAAACCAGAGCTCTGATATCATGTTAGGCAATCTCTAGGTTTCAAATGCTTGAGCTATTAGAGAATAGGCCGACTATCTATATCAATTCAACAATAACTATAGGCTAATGGATTATAAGAAAGAACTAAAGTTAACTAAGACATACATATATTCTTGGCTATGCCATAATTGTTTAGATCTAGGACAGTATTGAGATCAACATCTTCTAAGATCTCTTGACAATAATAATCTTCTCTTTTCCTTGAACATAAATTCATTAAAAGAGAGGTCAAGGATCTAGCAAGAGGGAGATGGAAGAGAAAGTGAGATAAAGGGGGAGAGAGAAAGAGAGAAAACGAACACACAATAATTGACAAATAATAGACCAAATCGTAAACAACACTTCAAAGGAGAAGGCAAGTCAATGTCATAACCATAACAACACTTCAATGTGTTTTGCCCGCATGCCAGACAACTTTCTTTCTGTTCAATGAGTAGTTTAAAAGATCACTAACAATCACTTCCCAAGTAACAACAATTTCATCTTATTCTAAATTTCATTGAGTAAAAAAAACTAAATTACATCAAAAATTATATTTAATGGAGACAAGCCAAAATAAAGAGTGGAGCTTCAAACCTGAACTTTGACCAATAAACTCCGTAGCTCTAACAAAGTTGCCGATGTTTGCTAACGCATCCATTATGTCCCTGTATGTTTGCTTAATTATAGCCAGGAATATTTTTCACATTTTATATATAAATTGCAATCAGAAACAATAAAATGACAACAACTTAAACACAGAGAAAAGGTGGCACCTGACACTGCCCCTAAAATTTGAGAAAATGATAACCCTTGATTTCTGTGGATCATTTGTTTCTGCAGTCAGATATGTAATTATCAGCAACTGGAAGCTAACACTCTGAATCATACATAGTCTAAAATTTAAATAATAGGCAGTCCAAATCAGCATTTGATGACAAATATTTGTTACAAAAATCAGCATTTGATGAAGAATACAATATTGAAACCATGAGACAAGCAATGCTTCTAACATTTGATAAGCAGAACTTTAAAATATTAAAAACGGCATGTTATGGAAAATACAATAAAATTTAGATAACAGGCCACATACTGAAATGATCAAGCAGCACTTCTAACATTTTGGACAATTTGGGACTCGGAGCACCATGAGACAAAGTTTGCTGCATTATGAGCTTTGCTTTAGAAATATCTTCATTTCTACACATATACCTTGCAAATGACCTGAAAAAATGACCTTAAACAACTTAATATTCTTGAATTGCTTGTTAAAAACTAAACAGCTTAAACTCCACGTCATCGACATTTAACATATAATAGATTAATCACGATACTAGTTATGTCTAAACAAGAAATTTCTGCCATTGAACTGAATTTTCAAATACTGAATTTCTTTGTTATGAAGTCAAACACCAATTATGATGATGGGACAATGGAGGGTGTGGCCTTCACATAAGACTAAAATATCTTAAAACTTTTGAAAAGTATCTTAGAACTCAGAAAAATATCTGCCTCAAACTTATGCAAGGCAGATTTGTTTATGTCTGATACCAAATCAGATCACAAGGTGATTCTCATTTAACGAATAGCTTGTGACACTTCATTTTCAAGCTGCATTAGTAACATTTCAATGAGAAGGCTCCTAATAGATTGAAAAATTCCTGACTCGAAAAAAGTCAAAAGCATGATGGTTCAGAATATAATAACAGGCATAGTTATTAGAATGTACGGATGAGCTAAACAAGACAGTGAGGAAATGGAGAAGCAGATGAGGGGCTTGATGGTGAGGAGACAAGAATATACCCTTGTTTTAATTTTTCTTCAAGCATTTCATATGCTGGCCTTATTCCATGGCTTGATATTAGCTTACGAATGTGGTAAAGCGTAAGGAGTGCTCCAAAATAACCTTCAATGTCTCCAGACTTAATTCGGGGGAGGTCTGGAGGTGCTTGACGAAATTTCTCCCTTGAATCAAGTAAATAACACGGGCTCAACTGTAAGAATTCCGCCCCCACCACCAAAAAAAGAAAAAAAAAAAAGAAAGAGTGAAATTATGTAGACCCAAAAAGAATGTGATTGCATCATTAATAATTAACCACAAAATATATATATAAAGATAAGGTAGTAAATCCCATTAATAATTAAAAAAACAATGATAATTAAAGAGAGCCTTTTCTGTTCCTTAAACTAGAGGAATATCTGAGGTACAGCTTCTTTAAAACCAGTGAATATTTTCCAAAGCTATCTACATAACAAACCGAAACCAGAGAAAAACTGTATAATAGGCTAGGCTAGCAGTATCATAGCCTTGCATAATCAGTGAAAAGATACATTTTAGCAAACTTCATCATCACTAAGGGAACAAGACCAGACATTGCTAGAGAAACTGACCACCACCCTCCACCACCCTGATTGTTATAATGTCTGCTATAGCAGGGCCCAGAACAGAATAAAAATGCAAAGAAACAATCTTGTCCAGCACAGTTCTCCTAGAGGAAATTAGAATTTAAATTATTCTGAAACCATACAGTCTGAACATCTCTAGTTGGGAGAACTCCAATTGCACAAAGCCTGGTTGCAAATGGTCGCATTGCTTCCACGAGCTTATTGTCTATCTCAACAGCTTCTTGACCCATTGCGACCTAGAATAATTGCAACAAAAGTTTTTTTCCTCTGTTTTCAGACCCCGAAAAAAAAAAAAAAAATCTTTCCTGTGTACCAAAAATTAGTTCTGGAAACATGAGACTACAATACATACCTGAATCAACTCTACCTCCCTGTTGTGAACATATTTTTTGACATCACCGTCATCTTCATTGCGATATTCAAGTGTTGATATATATAAGTTATCAATAACTTGCTGGACAGCCTGCTGCTTTGCTGTATGATTGCATGTTACTAAGGATCTAACTTTTAAAATGAAACTTAGTAGAAACCCAGTATATTAGTAACTTACATCCCGGTGTTGCACTCAGAGCTAAAATTCTCAGTTGCACTTGTGCAGCCATTAACTAAAGAACTAAATTATTATTAGTATTTCAAAAGACCAACTTTACCCGCAAATAACACACTGAACCAACATTTATCAAGGTAGAACTACAAGAATAATAATAATAACGATTATAAAAAAAAAAAAAAAAACTCATCTGAACTGGTAAATGGGGAAATATATTAGTTTAGATATAACTGAAAGAAAGAGAACTGACCTCACGAACTGCAACACTGTAAGAATAGTTTCCCAATGCTCTGTGAGCTTCATCAATCACCAAACATACCAAGTATTCGATTGAGCATGTGCCTGCAACGAATTACCTCTGAGAAAAATCCATTGACAAAGTATCTTTCTCAAAAAGAAGAAAATATATCATGCATAAAAACTGGTGGTGGAATATACTTACTTTCCAATGGGAAAATTTTAAATAAAAGCAATTACTATTTAATTCGGTCATTCTATACGTATATAAGGGGATAGGAAGCTCTTTAATTCAGAACCTATCAAACTTACAGAGGATTAAGCTTTAGGTGTTTATGCAGAGAGTGTGAAGTGCTTCTTTGAGCTAAAACGTTACGCATTACATAGGAGTTACCCATCTTCAAAAGTGGGTACTCTTAACAGTGCTGAAACTTATACCAAATTTGTACAGCCATTCCCTCAACTCTAGTGCCTTATTGCACATAGGAAACACCTTCTGATGCAGGGTTTACAATATAATGAATGAAATATAGATACATATATATACATATCAAAATCCACCCCTTGTCATTGAGAAAATCCTAGTGTATAGTTCAAGAATTAATCACCAGACTGAATGTCCTTCTCCAGCACTTGGGGAGTAACAAAGAAAACTCGTTTAGTTTTCCACAAGCATGCTCTTTTTGTAGGACTTATCTGACCTGTCATGTCAATTGTCCATTCCTGCAATCGGTTTGATCATAATCTTCTCACAATATGTAAGTAAATAAAGTTGTCGAGTAAACACCAAATATACAACAAAACTCTGCTTATAATAAAAGAGGTTCTCACTTGTGATATTCCTACAATATTATGGCATGCTTGTATCTGTTGCACAACAAGAGGTCGAGAAGGAGCAGCAAAGACTATCTTTCCTGTTGTGGAAAGAACAATGTCAATGTTTCACAACTTTCAAAAATAAACTCGAGAAACCCATAACGCCGGAAACTGGACTATTTTTTTTTTTTTTTAATGGGAAACAAATTTCATTAAGAATGGAGAATGGTACAAAACAATGCACAAGATGTCCACAGGAGCAAGAGAGAGAACTCAGGATAAAATCAGCAAGCCAAATGAAAACAGCAGTAAACCAACAAAAAGCAAAAGACGCAAATAAATAGCAGCATTCCAGTTTTGAAGAGAAAGAAGTATCCCTAAACTCGGAAAAGATTGAAGCCCACAGAGAAGCCCAAAAGCAAACCCCTGGCAACAAATAATGCATCTCTTCACTGCGCATCTTCGCAGAACCATACCCTTCTTCCTCCCACCAAAAAACTTATGCCTCTATTTCAGTGATTCGTTTTTCCTCTTGCAATTATCTTAATTTTGGTGGGTTGACAAGACAACTACAAATTCGATGTTCAAATTATCTGAACATTACTTATTCTAAAATACACGTAAAATGTTGGATAAAAGGTGAATGGGCCTTTTCTGTAGGCATAGAGGAGTATTTTGGGTTGTTTTTCTGTATTTTTAGTGTAAGATTATACGGCCATTTTTGGTGCTATGAAAAAGTTAGGGTCATTTTGGAATTGTACATGTTGGAAACAAAATAA
Source organism: Prunus kanzakura (assembly GCA_020521455.1). Classification (NCBI taxonomy): domain Eukaryota; kingdom Viridiplantae; phylum Streptophyta; class Magnoliopsida; order Rosales; family Rosaceae; genus Prunus; species Prunus kanzakura. The sequence continues at coordinate 129,505 of BPUM01000979.1, forward strand.
TTCCTGATGGACTCATTTCCTTCCCAAGATCAAGAATCTCATTCCTGAAAAATCAACTATAATTTCATTGGAGCAAGTAAACAATGGAATAACCTGGATGGGGGATCAATCCCATTGTAGCTAAGTTCTAATGTGACAGCCGCTAATACAAAATTCAGTCCTATGTGGTAGGATCAGACAGGCAACTAAAGCTCTGATTCCCACATTGATCCCAAAAACTTAAATTAATAGGAAACTAGACCAACAATGTATATCAAGATAAACACAACAATAATATAACAGTTCAAGTGAACCACAGAAAGAAACAGAAAAGAATCAATCAATCAATTTCAGCTCGAAACTCATGCATAAACATGTATTTCTCAAGTTGATCATCAGATTTGATAAAAACATACAATTTATTTCTTAAAATGAGTAGAAAGATTTAACAAACATCTCCAATTGAAAGCAATTGGAAACAATAAACACTTTATAACTCATGACGAACATATTAGATTTCTGCAATAGTGATTCTCATCTAGCATGCGAACCAAATAAGCATTAGTTAAGAAGTACGAATTACATTACCATCAGGGAACCATCTGAAATAGTTATACATAACTACTGCGGCAATAAGTGTTTTCCCAAGTCCAGTTGGCACTACCACCAATGTATTTGAAAATAGTGCAGTCTTGGTGATAGAAAATTGATAGTCACGCCGAGGGAAATTAACTGCATTGTTACAAATAAGACTAGAAAATAAGTTTAATGTTTGCTACAATAAACTCCAAACAGAAAAAAGGAGTCAAAAGATGACCCTCCGCACGCGTTAATATAAAAAAGGTGAGTTCATAAGTCAGACTCAAAGAGCCATTATAAGTTTGGGTTTCAAGGAGCAATAGATATCTATTAATTTGGAGAAAATGAAACTTTTAAAATTAGCAATATGGTGGCAACATTTCAATTTGTATAATCGATAACACCACCAAAGTCTAGAGGAAACAATCAAAATCTCAATCTGGGCGCAAAAACTCACATCCACCCTAAAATGTCCCATGCATTTGAACCCACATTAGTTCAATAACATAACCCACTTGATAAAATTTGTACTTGATAGAATTGTCATTAAAAATCTAGCATCAGGAGAAATAAGCTATTTGGTTCATTCAACTAAACTACACCAAAGAATCAAATTTCAACTTCAATCCCCAAAACCTATTCAAATAAAAAATAATAATAATTAAAAACCAGCTTACCCACCTCCTCAAAACCCAAAATACTAACTTTCACACAGTACCTAAAAGAAAATTACAAAGAGAACGAGAATCAAACCTGGGTACATCCAAGTTTTAGCTGCCTCGGTATCAATTTGAACAGAGGACGCTCTGCCATCACCCTCATTACAATCCCGGTTGTGTTCTTCCACATCTCGACTCTCCGGCCGAGGCCTGGGGCAAGCCCTCCCAATAAACTTGTCGAGGGTGGTCTGCCGTGAAGAACCAGGCTGCTTCTTGTTCTCAGAGATTGAGGCGACTGAATTTTGTATTGGGGGGTTATTGGGAGGAGGGACAAAATGGGAAGATTGGTCTGGGAGTGAAGTAGAGGGCTTTGAGGCCTGGGTCTGATAAACAACGTCGATTGCTCTAGCAGCTGCTTCCCAATCAAAATCATCATCGTCGTCGTCGTCGATGATATGGTGAGGATTGGTTGAAGTCATTGGAGAGCTACGAAGGGAAATGGGCTGGCTGGGGAGAGAGAATGTGAATCAATAAACCTTGGAGAACGAGACAGTTTGGCGGCAAAACTTTAAGAATGGCTCGTTTTCCTGGGAGAGGCTAGGAGTTTAATTTAAGGTATCATGGGACCCATGAGTCATGACCACTTGGAGCACACCAAGGGCCTGGACTAGACCCTTTCTATTACTTGGTCCAATGGCAACAAGACCAAAAGCCCAAAGAAAATCATACGACTCTCCCTCTTTTGGCGGGCTGTCGCTCCCGTCTCACTCTGCTCAGAACTCCATGGTGCCCTACCAGCACTGACTCCAATCCCCATCATTGAGCCGACCTCCTTCCTCTTCCCCCGTCTATTTCTCCCAAAACACTCAACCTCATCCGTATCTATTTCGCCCAAAACGCCGAGTCTGCTTCTGTTTCGCCCAAAATCGCACAAAACCTCCTGTAATCAGAGCTGTATCGCAACCCAATTCTCTAAGTTTTCTGATTCCCTCCATCCAGACCATCAAAGGGGTAGGTAAATGCTCTTTCTTTTTAGGCAATTGAATCTTTTTCTTTCTTTCAATGATGTAATTCTGTGACTTTTGTTTTATATGTTGTTGATTCCTGGGTTTTATCATGTTGGAGCGTCCGTTGTTTAGACTTTTGTTTATCCTCTGAAATAATTTCCTGCTTAATGAACTTTTTCTTTCTCCTTCTAGTAATCCTTCTGTTAGTGGTCCAATTTGTTTCTTCATAATATCATGTTTTTATCTATGGCTTATGCTAAACAAGATTGTCACCACTACCATTGCTTTTTTAGTCGGCTCAAGACCCCAGCTATGCCTCCTGCTATCCTTCAGAATGTGGATTCTCTGCACCTCATTTTAATTTGCGAATTAATGTTCTTATACATCGTTAGCCACTTCATCATGGAAATGCATTTTGAGATTCACTGTTGGGGTTGAATTGCCTTTCATAATCTGGAAAATCTGAATAAGCTGAGAATATAAGGTATAGAAGAAGGTCAGTTCCATCAGTTGACATAAAACGTTTGGAGTGGGTTGCTACAGACAACATCTAATAGGTCAACCTCTCCCTTTTTTTTTCTTTTTTTTTTTCCTGTTTCCTTCATTTTATCTCCTTACTGTCACACTCACAATTCAGTTCTCTACTGTTTAATTCATTTAAACAGAAGCTAATAAGTCATTTAAACACAATCCAAGTCAGAATCTAATTGGTCATCTGAATGAGTTTTAATATAGTTTGTATAGATTGAGGACGTAAGTATAGTTGTTTATTGTGGTAGTTTTAATAATTTTCCAGATTATGGGTATGATTTTTTTCTTCAAATATTCTTTGTTATTCAATTCCTAAAAGTACCTGCATTTTCCATTTTGATGCTGCAGATTGGGGCAGCTTTTGGATTCTAGCTGCATACAACTTATTTAGCTGTTACTTGGATTGGTTTCTTCAAAGCGAACCATAGATGTAAGCCCAAAACATCGGTCAAGGGGACAAGAGGGTCAGTTTAACTTGTGGGGTATAATGTGGGATTTGATTGTACTGTCGGGGTTAGGTTTTGTTCAAACCAACACTGTTGTCTTAAGTTTGGGCTTGTGCTATACTACTCTCTTGTTTTCCCCAAATTACTAAATGAAGACACCTCTTTGAAATTTGAAGGGGCATTAATCCATATTCCGGAGGCACATGCTGCAAATTTGGGCAAAGCCATGCGATCAGTTCTTGCCTACCATGATATTACATACAGCAGATACTTCTCCAGTGTATGCCATCGTCGTCTTCTCGTTTCATCCCAAGGGGCCTTTCTCTATCCCAAATCCAACGCTTCATACCTAAAAGCTGGAAACGAGGCACCACCCAATTTGAGAAACCGTCAGCACTGTCTATTTTCGAAACAGGTTCAGCAGTTGATGATTCTATGATAGATTCTCTTCTTATATCCATTAAGAACTATGCAAGCGAGGGTAATTTATCCAAAGCATTCAAAGCTTTCTCTCTTCTCAAGCTCCATGGCTCTTCTGCCACTTCTTGTGACCTTATCTTGCATCCCATCTCTTCTCTTCTTTTGTCTTGCGCCAACCATAAATCTTTCCCACAGGGTGAACAGCTTCATGCACATATTGTCAGATTGGGTTTTGAGCGACACCCCAATTTGGTTTCCAAGCTGGTTACTTTTTACTCAAGCTTTAATTTCCATGTTGATGCTCATATTGTCATTGAGAATTCAAATATATTGCATCCTCTACCTTGGAATGTGCTCATCTCTTCATATGTTAAAAATGAACTTTTGGATGAGGCTCTCTCTACGTATAAACAAATGGTCAATAAGGGGGTTAGACCAGATTGTTTCACTTACCCATCTGTTCTCAAGGCATGTGGTGAAAAATTGGATATAGGGTTTGGGAGGGAGGTGCATAAGTCCATCAATGCTAGTTGTCAGGATTGGAATTTATTTGTGCATAATTCATTGGTCTCCATGTATGGGAGATTTGGGCTTGTGGATGTTGCTCGTCACTTGTTTGACAAAATGCCCACAAGGGATGAGATCTCTTGGAATGCAATGATATCTGGTTATGCCTCCAAGGGCATGTGGACGGAAGCATTCGAGCTGTTTGGAAGCATGCGGATGGAGGGTCTTGGAGTTGATATCTTAACTTGGAATACCATAGCTGGAGGGTGCTTGAGGACAGGCAATTTCAAGGGTGCACTTGAGTTGCTTTCTCAAATGAGAATCTGTGGTATTTTATTGGACTCGGTAGGGTTGATTATTGGTTTGAGTGCTTGTTCCCACATTGGAGTCATTAAGTTAGGGAAGGAGATTCATGGTTCTGCAATTCGTAGTTGTTGGGATGGCTATGATAATGTTAAACATGCATTAATTACAATGTATTCCAGGTGCAAAGACCTTAGGCAAGCCTATGCTTTGTTTCAATTGATAGAAGATAGAAGTATAATTACTTGGAACTCCATGCTTTCTGGTTATTCCCGCATGGACCGAGCTGAGGAAACTTCATTCTTATTTAGGGAGATGTTGTGTTCTGGAATTGAACCTAATTACATTACAATTGCCAGCATCCTTCCCCTCTGTGCTCGGGTGGCGAATCTTCAACACGGGAAGGAGTTCCACTGCTACATCACAAAACGTGTAGTGTTTGATGATTATTTACTTCTGTGGAATGCTCTTGTGGACATGTATGCCAGATCAGGCAAAATTTTAGAAGCTAAACGAGTATTTGATTCAATGTCTAAGCGAGATGAAGTAACTTATACTTCAATGATTGCAGGATATGGAGTCCAGGGTGAGGGAAAAGCTGCATTGAAGTTATTTGAAGAGATGAACATGTTACACATCAAACCTGATCATGTAACCATGGTTTCAATTTTATCAGCTTGTAGCCATTCTCGTCTTGTAATCCAAGGCCAAATGCTTTTTGAAAAGATGATGAGTGTATATGGTATAACTCCCCGTTTGGAGCACTATGCTTGCATGGTTGATCTTTACGGGAGGGCTGGTCTATTAAACAAAGCAAAGGAGATTATCACAAGGATGCCTTACAGGCCAACTTCTGCAATGTGGGCTACTCTTCTTGGAGCTTGTCGGATCCATGGAAATATAGATATAGGGGAATGGGCAGCCGAGAAGCTGTTGGAAATGAGACCTGAAAATTCTGGTTACTACGTGTTAATCGCTAACATGTATGCTGCTGCTGGTTGTTGGAACAAGCTAGCGAGAGTGAGGACTTTCATGAGGGACTTGGGTGTGAGGAAGGCTCCTGGCTGTGCTTGGGTTGATGTGGGCGATGGATTCTCCCTGTTTTTGGTGGGGGACACAACAAATGAGCTGAGAAATGACATTTACCTTCTGTTGGATGGATTAACTGAGCTAATGAAAGATGCTGATTCTGTTGTCAATGAGGATTTTAGTTCAGGTTATGATGTGTTTGAGTAGTAGTATGGAAAGAGGGAACTAATTATACTAAACAAAAGGATTGCTAACATATCTCATCTGAACTGATTTTGGTTCTTTTATATAGGCCATCAAACAAAAAGTTTCTATGCGTGGCAAATTTCCCCTATCAAATCTCATCTCCCCTCGCATTCAAGTTATTGAAGCACCAACCAACCTGCTATAAGATGTGTCATTATAACGTTCTAAAGGGAAATTGCAATGAGACTGGTTGCGCAGCCTGGTGACAAGCTCTATTGTCGTCTTGACTCTTACTGTCAAAAGAAGAAAAGAAAAAAAACCTAGCTGTATAAATCTTGCCAAAAAATATTTGTGTCATCTGAATTTCAATTTCCATTTAAATGATCAAAGAATTAAAAAAATATAGTTTGATATGTTGTTATCCGATGGAGCACCAAACACACAATAACTTGGTCAGACTATTTATTTGAAACAGTACCAAACGCCTTAAATTAGTTTGTATTCTCCGGAACAAATTAATACTATTCGACATAAATTAGTTAGTACAGTCCGACGTACCAAACGAGTCCTTAGGCACATTAAAAAAAGGCAAAAGGTCATTTTCAGTCCCTGTAGTTTGCCGTTTTTACCACTTTGGTTCCTGTCGTTTCAATTTGGTCAATTTTGTCCCTGTACTTTCAATTTCGAGCAATTTAAGGACAATCGTGATTTTCTGTCAAATTTCTTTAACGCCCGTCATCTTTTGGTCATGTGCCCCTCACGTGGACGTGGAGGGGCAATTTCGTCAAATTATGCTCACCTAAAAGCTGCCCTCTCTCTTTCATCTTCAAATGCAACTTTGGGATTGTGGGTTAGGGTTCTACAAAAAATTTCAGACCTGTGGGTTCTTCGAAAATTTCAGCACCACTTCTCCTCCAAGGTTCTCATCCTCCTCCTCCCCATATCTCTAATTGTAGGTACAAATCTCACCTTCTTTCATTTCCCAGTCTATAATTTTCTTATTATGAGGCAATTTCTGCTCTAATTCCACCTTATTTTCTTTTCTGAAAGAATCAATGTTAATGCTAAAATTCTCTCATTTTCTTTGCTGGTTTTTTTTCATTTTGGCTCATAATCTTGTTACAATTACTCATAAATGGTTTGGTTTTCTTGGGTTTTTAAATTTTTATTATGCTCCTCATTCTGGTGCACAAAATGCATTAAAAATAATGGGAGAAGTAGATTTTCTGGGTTTTGGTTATTCCAAATGGGGTCGGTTGCAAATGGTGAGCATAAGTAATGGACACAAAAAACAAATCCTTGTATTTCAGTTGTGCGCTGTTAAATGTCAATGCTGGAAAAGCAAGGTGATTGTTCTTTGAGTGAATAATCTTCAAAATGTTTAACAAGCTAACTTTGGATGCACACCATGAGCATTGATCTTGATCTTCAGCTATAGCAATTCCCATATGATACTGTACACTTGTATGTAATTCCAAATGCAAATATGCCTCTGTGTTCTCAGATCCAAAGCGACTACCAATTGTATCTGGTAGGAGATCTTGACATTTTCGAAGAACCCACAAGTCTGAAATTTTTTAAAGAACCCTAACTCACAATCCCAAAGTTGCATCTGAAGATGAAAGAGAGAGGGCAGCTTTTAGGTGGGCACGATTTGACGAAATTGCCCCTCCATGTGAGGGGCACGTGACCAAAAGATGACCGGCGTTAAAGAAATTTGACAGAAAATCACAATTGTCCTTAAATTGCTCGAAATTGAAAGTACAGGGACAAAATTGACTAAATTGAAACGACATGGACCAAAGTGATAAAAACGGCAAACTACAGGGACCGAAAATGACCTTTTACTCTAGAAATGCTGAAAAATAGCATAAGAAATCAAGAAAAGCAAGCTAAAAAACAGAGCAGAACCGAAAAAAAAAAACAAAAACAAAAACCAATAGAAAATAACACATGAAAAAAATGTGAAAGAAAAATTACCGTTGTCCACCCATTGGATAATATGAAAAAAATTGTGAAGGCAAACCTGCATAATTGCTGCCAACCAAGAAGTTTGGAATGCAAGATGCAACGAGGAAGCCAGATCTATGCCAAAAACCGTTGTGGTAGACAGTAAAAAGGTTTGTGAACACCAAGAAGCATTTGTTAATCGTCCTCCAGACAGCGGACGCAATGAAACTTAAAGTTTGCTTGCGTTAGTTTAACGTGTCATTAGCGAGGGAGTGGTTGAGGGAGATGCCGCTGATGGAGTGGAGAGCCCTCATGGAGTAGAAGCAGGGATGACAAAGCGCTAATTAACAACTGCCAGGATGAAGAAAATAATTTGCAAGCACCCTGCCCTTCAAAGAATCGAACCTTCCAAGTTTCGAGAGATGATAACAACAATATTTATCCTTAATTATATGAACTTAAACCTTGAGTGATTAAGAAAAGATAACGTGGTAATTGGCGTGGGCTGCCATATTATGTTCCACATGTGTTGGTATTAAAAAGTTAGTAAACAAGTTGGTGGTGTCGTAGCATTATTGAAAAAACAACAAAAACGTCTCCTCCTCCACTATATCATGCTATAATAAATTAATAAGGGTATTTTGGGAAGAATAAAATTACAAATGTGACTCATCAAGTAACTTATAGTATGTCCACTTGATTTATGTAGATGTTAGAATACTTTTGGTGTTGCTGGGTCTTATATTTGAATTGGTAACAATTGCATAAATATAATTTTTGGCGTTGAAATTATTGCGGTTTATTTTCCACATCAACAGGAGTACTCTGTCTGCTTTACAAATATAATTTTTCGTTGGCGTTTTGATAGTATCCAAGTTTTGTTTCTAATTCGGCATTCTAATTTTTGAAGTTCTAGACCATTTATAAAAATAAAACAAACAAAAAAGAAGAAGAAAAGAGATATTGAAGGAAAAGGGATCATACAACTACGTACCCAAAAAAAAAAAAGGAACACAAGAGGCATCTCAGCAATCAAATTTCGATTATTATGAGTCAATACACAGTGAGATGAAGAGATGTAATCACCAACGGGAGCTGGGCAAACAAGAAAACAGGTTCAAAACAAGCGCAGGGAATGTAGATCCTTCAGAAGGACAGTACAAGCAAAGCGCAAAACACGTGAAGGGACTTACCAACTAAATTCACAGAGATGTATGTCCACAGAAAAGAGGATGTAGAAACAAGTAATACTTCCTGTACAGAAGTCTGAACCAAGCACACTGTACTACCGGCCAAACCAACCTCTAGGCGGCTGGACTTCCCCATCATTCATCAGCTTATCTAGCACCACATTCACATCAACTGCTTGGCCATTGTCTGTCAGCTTCCGAATTGTTGCCCTAACATGGTCTCTTGGAAAACCCATAGTTGTCACATGATCAATCACATCATCAATGGGAACCTTGTTTCCGGTCCCAGCTGAACCTGAAGAACCACCCACCCTAGAAGAGGTAGGCGAGGCATGAGGCAATACTCGAGCAACTGGGAGCTGTGGGTAACCAATTCCTCCACTGTGAGCTGCAGCAGAAGAAGGGATTTGTGGTTTCATTGAGGAACTGCCATCTTGAGGTGATCCACCGTAATGATATGTCTCACCTAGCGTAGATGGAGGACCATAACCAGAAGAAAATCCTGTACTGGATTTGCCAGATGGTGGTTCATAGGAATGGGAACCTGGACCATAATACTGTTGGGAGGGAGGGAGCCCACTGGGTGTATGATAAGGTGGCTGGGGAAGATTGGGTGGGTAGCTTAGGGAAGGAACATAAGGTGTCTCTTCCACATGGTGGCCTAATGTAGGCCGGAGTTGAGAGGGATTAACAGGTGCAAGTGAAGGGTGCTGTTGAGGCAGCTGAGGTGGTGGCTGAGAATGCTGTGGTTGAGTGGTAGGTTGAAATTGTTGATGTGGTGCTGCTGTAGGAGGGGGTAGTGACTGCTGACTCGGAGGTAACTGGTATTGCTGATTTGGGGCTTCTTGAGTTTGACCATGTGCTGGAAAATAAGGGTCTCGCTGAGGGACAGGAGGCATCTGATTCTGAGAAAATTGATTTGGAGGCGGAACTGAAGGTAGTACACTTTGGAACATAGGTTGGGGAGGAGCATTTGGTGGAGAGACAGCAGGAAGTGAAGATGGAAGATTCACAGGGTGAGGAAGCTGTTGGTGAGCTTGCGTAGATTCAGAAGCTGCTGTCTGCCCAGAAACTTTGGATTGAGTGTCTACCTTGGAATTTGATACCTGCGTCTTCCCAAGCTGGAGCTGGGCCTCTACTATTGCTTGTTTATCCTTCAATACCTGAATACCTGTTTGCACCTGTGCGTGATATTGACAATAACCAAATGAACCAGAGAAAAGGAATAACCACATTAGCAGAATAAAGAAAAGAGTAGCATCAACACATATGTTAGTATGCTAATAAACAAATGTCAGTTTTTTATGCTTAATAAACTTAGTGCTTTTTTGCACCTTCACAAACAGGCAAGTGACCTTATTGACAACACCTTGCTCTAAGACATTCATTATTGGAGTCATCTTTTAGGGGTAAAATTCTACCCCACCGAACACAATTTAAATGTCTAGAAGATTGAAGATTTTAAGCTTTTCAGATTTGGTGAAAGCATGTGCAATGCGTAACCCTGCTTCACACTCTACATAGTTCTGGAATCACAAGGAGAGATACCGTAACAAATAGAGAAAAGGAAATAACTAATGGTATTTATAAGAATTCCTGCATCTATCACTCACGCTGCCAATGGTAATTATAAGATTTCCAGTTGAACAGAAGTCATCTGATTGCTAAAATACCAAATGCAAGGCAAGATGTCAAGCTCACACCAAAAAGAAGGGCAACGAGGCAACATACATCTCTAAGAACATTCTCCCACTGTCTCATCTTCCCATCAGTGTTCCCATGATTGTTTCCCACAGATATCTTCAAATCATCTACAGAATTTTCAAGGTGGCAGGTTCTGCTCTCTAGTTGTGTTAGTTTCTCACTAACACCTTCCAACACATGGAGTAAACTATCGACATGCTTCTTCATGGTGCGGTCAATCTCTGACACAATTGTAGCATCAGGAACATATCGGTCCTTCTCTAAAATAAGTTCTGACGGTTTAATGGAATCCAGAGAACCATAATTCTGTATAAAAAAAATGGAAAGAGTAGCACTATATCAGTGTAAATAAAATAAATGCCAAGCTCACATTCAATTATCAATCAGCAATGCCTACCTAAAGTCTACTAAACAGCACAAAGGTTTATTTAGAAAACCAAGGGAAGGCTACTATACTGGAAAAAGGGGAGCAATGTAAAGAGGGCAAAACCATTCCGATAAGCCCCCAAGTTTTTATTTGATTTGTACCCTTTTCTAACTGTAAAAGACTTAGATAAAAGCCCATTATGATAGGCATCAACACTTTTGAAAGCATCATCTTCAAATAATCTACTCTCTAATAAATGGCAACAAAATCATTCAAAACTCTATCGCCTACTTCATGCACTGCCCTCAGGAAACTCGAGTACAGTAACTTACAAAACATTTAACTCCAGCTGAAGCCTGAAACATATCATGCAAATTTACAATATGATAATAAAAAACATTATCAGACAATCTCACTACCATAGAAATAAACACAATTATCAATTCCCTAGAAAACTAACCGGTAACTGTACGGACAAAGAAAGATAAAGAGTGAGATTCTGAGACAGGTTAATTACTCTGATAGGAGACGTAGTGTTGGACTTTGACTCGGAGGAGTTCCATGCCCTAGTGGATCCTTCTCCTCCACCTCCAAGATTATGTGTGGCATCAACATTTGGGGACTGGAAAGAAGATCCGATGATTGGACGAATGGGCTGGAAATCATAGTTGGATAAGATCTCTTCCTTCTTGGAAAGCCCATTACCGTAGCCCACCTGCTGTTCCTCCTCTCGGGGATGGTTCATCAGGCCGATGAAGTCATTCTGCTGCGATGATCCTTGCGACAGATCCATTATCTGCTTGTCCAAGAACGACGTTGTATTCATCCGTGTTCTAATCAACAGAACCTTTTTTTTCTTAGTCACCACAAGCTCCCAAGTCCCAGTTGCAGCAACCAAATCACTTGTTGTCTATGAAAATTTCAGTGAAGGAAACTAGAAAGAGAAAGAATAATCAAAGTAGTCAATATCAAGGACCGAAAAAAAAAAAAACAGAGCACAGTCAAATATCTCAAACTAAGTAAAAGAATTTCCAGTACACATGAGGTTATTCATTTTCAGTTCATGATTCCGGTATTAAACTGAGCAGAAGATAATAAGATTCAAACAAGAAAAACATTGAAATCCTTGTACCAAATTCAAGTATGCCGAGCAAAATTAATCGAATTGACCTTATGGAGCTCTATGAAAATTCTGAATTTTCAATCCCTAGGAATTGCAATGGCCGAAAACAATTTAGGCTACAACATTTTTCATAGGCGAGTTAGGGTTTAGGACGTAACGTAATAATAAAATTAAAGAATTAAGCATAAAATTCTTACCGTGTTCTTGAAGAATTGAGAAACCACTGCGTACTAGCTTCATACATTGAGATTGGCTCAGCTTCGCTACCTGTTTTTGTCTATCCGCAGAGGGCGCGGCAGGAAAATTTCGGGAAGGAAGAATAGTTGCAGCGGGAAGGGGGCAGGATCGTAATAAAGAGGTGATCGAAGGGGTTTATTTGAAAGCTGATGCGAAAGAAAGAGGTTTTTCAAGAGCACTCTTCCACCATGGTGTCATGACAAATATTAAGTAAGGGCAAACATTACTCACGTGATTGTCCTACCCTTTGTTATTTTGTTTTTTCACTCATTACCATGGTAATCTAAGGGTAATTACTATTTCTTTTTCTTATTTTTTGGTTTGAACCATGAGGTGGTCCTGGATGGGCCCCAACTATGGGTGGCACCTTTAAGCCTTAACCACAACCCAGACTAATCCCCACTCACACCGGGTCGGTCCATAAGGGGTAAAGTGCTAGCCAAAGTGGTGACTCCGTACGAGAGCAGGGATCGAACCCCTGACCTCTCTTAAGGAATGAGAGTGCCGAACCACTCACACCAACCACCTTGGTTGGGTAATTACTATTTATATGAGATTAATTTTATTTATATGTATGAAATTAATAACAGAAAAATTGATAGGTATGTATCAAAATATATTTATGAATTTTTCAGAATTTTTTTCAATTTTTTTTAAAAAATTTATGTTGATGACGTTAGGCTGCCCTTAGGCAACAACTCAAGATGTTCTTGCCTTCGGACCTATCTAAGTTTAGTGGAGCCCACCATCTACCCGGACTGGATTGCTGCGCTGGACATGGGTTTTTAGGCCTAAGGAGCTTTTTGCCTGGGCTAGGCTGCTATGGTGGAAATGCTCTAAGTGTGACTTGTGAAGTTTTGGAGGTGGGCCTATGTTGAGTAAACCGAATTTCTAAGAGAGACAACAGAGACCAAAAGAAATGAAGGAAACCGAAACCAATATAACTGTTTGGTTCGATTCAATTTTGACAAAAATTGCGAAGGAAATTGAACTAAATCAAACAAATTTAAGATGGTTTGATTCGATTTGGTTCGACTGGTTTGGACCTAAGCCTAAATCTCTTTCCTTTTGCATTTTTCAACATTGTTAACCCAATTACTATAAATAAATAAATAAAAATTCATAACTTGCTATATACCCATAATAGGTAAATTACAAGTTATATTGCATAATAGAAATTATTATGTAAATTATATCCAAAATACGTTTATAAAAGTTGGGTATATTATTTGAATAATAAGTAAATTCATATTAGGTACATTATTTTTTGTAAAAGAAGTAATAGGTACGTTATTTTTTCAACATAAAATTGTATGTACGCTATTATATTTATAAAACAATCATATAATAGATAATTAATTACTTATTTTTCATAAATAAATAATTAAATAAAACATTTTTATTAAATAATCCGATGAGGTGTGCTAAATATGAATTTATTGTTAAAATTTAAAAAAGTTTCCAAATTAATTCTTACATCAATTTGGAGGTGAGTCCCTATTCTGCAAATTAGATATATGTCGTCCTTGTTCACTTGTTCGACATATGACAGTCCCAACTTTTTGATTAAAATCAAAGGTAATATCATCCAATCATTCCATTAAAAAAATACCAAAAAAGAATTTGTCTTTCGAATAAAATCGATTCGTGTCCATGCCTATTTTCAATGCACGGATAATAAATTCCATGCACTGGTTACAACTTACAATTGAAAACACAAATGCAAAGATAATAACCAGATTTGTAGTCGTCTCAAGAATAAATAATACAAACAGTCAATACTTTAAAATCACAACACAAACTTTGGGATTGGGAGACAAGAAGTTATTTCACCCATAGGGTCGACACGCCTAGACAATGAAGGAGAATCATTTACAGGAAGAAAAAGGCCACCATTTCCATTTGCACTCCATCCCTATACCATGTGGAGCAAGGTTTGTACAAATAATTAATACACATGCATGGATGTATTTTGTAAAGATGAGAGAGAGAGAGAACCTGTATGATTGCTTCCTTAAAAGCGGCAGTGAGATTGGTGCACCCTTCCATATGAATTCTTGTCATGGAGTACAATGACTTCTCCAAGCCAATAATCTCAGTAAGCTTGGGGGAGTGATTAAGATGCAATTCTCTCATGCGCAACATTTCTGAAAAATTTGGCATTTTTTCCAATGCAATGCACTCATCTGCTTGCAGGATTTCCAAATTAGTTGGTAAATTCGGGATTGCCAGAAGCTTTGAGCAATTAGACAATTGTAAAGTTTGAAGCTTGGAAAGGTGGTTGAGGGTTGGCAGCCCCTTAAAAGCATTTCCTCTTAAATCTAAAACTCTCAAAGAAGATAGACCCCCAAGATCTTCAGGAATTGCTCTATCAGCTAATTTGCAGTCCGCAAGGTATAAGTATTCAAGGTTTTTCAGTTGTACTATGGAATGCTGAATCTTGGACAAACTCTTACAGTCTTGGAGTATCAGTTTCTCGAGATTTGGGAGTTTTGAAAAGTCCGGAAATCTTTTCAGGCGATTGCAACCACCAAGATTAAGAAACTTCAACTTCTCAAGTGCCTGCGAGACAAAAGGGAAAACAAATATAAAAAACCAATGCGATGAGAGAAAGCAAGTTGTTGATATTTAATTGAAATAGAAAACACTTAATGATTTGGTTGAGATTATGTTGTACCACGCCCGAATCCTTCCAAACTTCTATGCGGCTATGACTCAGGTCGATATCAACCATGTTTGATTGATTGAAATCTTGTGGCATGGATTTTAGAGGACATTTAGGCCAACACAACAAACTTAACTTTTTGGAAAGATGTTTGCAGTGTCCTTCGAAATTTACACCTTTGAGTTTGAGCAATCTTAGTCCCTGCATCCCTTCTAATGCTTCTGCACCGAAGCTATCCTGCTGAGATTCTTGCAAATCTAAAGTGAGCCCTTCAATTTTCTCTGTTCCCTATTAGACAAAAGAAGGAAATAAGTATGAAAATGCTTAAGTTCAAATGAAAAGGGATTATACACATGACTAAAGCCATAAATTGCAAGTATGAAAGAGAGGTATTATCATCTACTATCAGCTGCTGCGGTACTTCTGGATCAAAGACATACAGTTGTGCTTACACTTCAGTTGTGTTTTCCAACTATCTACTTTAGTTAGGTGTTATTCAGCTTACATTACAGGTGTTATATTTTCCATACATAAGGTAGTTTAATAAATCAGTTTCTCTCTCTCTAGCTCAATTGGTTAAGAGCATTTACCTCTGCATCCGAGGTGCTATGTTCCCCCATCCCCCATTATTGTTTGCATTAAAAATTTAAAAAAAATCATTTTCTCCTCTTACAATTTCCTTTTTCTGCTTTATTTTTCTTTTCATTTAACATGCAGTATATTCTTAACACATTCCGGGCTTACAATTTCTTAGATGTACGGGATACTGGAAATACTTGTCTTTTGTTACCTACATGCATTTAATCCAATATAAATTGCGAATGTACTTACAGATTTGCTCCTCAATACGTCTTTTATATCTTCAGGATCCCACAATCTACTACGTTTTCCAGTGATGTTAGGGGAGTTTTCACGTACGATTTCTCTGCCTGTATCTCGAATCAAATCATGCATTATTAGGTTGTTTCCTTCGTCAACACTTATGAGGCATTGATCATGGAGTTCTCCAATTCCTATTTCTGTATCGAAGTCACAGCCATCCAATATTGTCACGACATGGTTCTTGTTCATTCCAATAAAAAAACAAGATATATCAAGAAAGATAGCCTGCACTTCATTATCAATTAGCCCCTCATAGCTTATTTTAAGCATTTTATGAATTTTCCCGTGAGGCTTTCTTTTCAATTTTTTCAACACACTTTTCCATTCATTTTTGGTTCTTTTACAACGTAGATAAGAACCTAAAACCTCAAGCGCCCATGGCAAACCTCCACAATATTTAGCAACTTTTCTTAAGAGTTTAAGATAATCCTCATCATTAGGATGATGCTTAGTAAAGGCACGACAACAAAGGAGCTGAAAAGCTTCTTCTTCACTCATTGGTGGTACCAAATATGTCTCATCCACCTCAAGTATCTCTAGAAAATGTTTGTTTCTTGTTGTTATAATAATTCTACTCCCTGGACCAAACGAGTCACGGTTTATAGCTAAGTCACATAATTGTTCCTCAGAATCAATATGATCAAAGATGACGAGTACCTTTATGCTGCCAAGTTTGTCTTTTATCTTCTTGGTCCCTTCAGCGACACTACTTACCTCTATTTTGGCTGGTTTCAAGATATCATAAAGAAGTTGCTTTTGCAATTTAACCATATCCCCTTTGCTCACTTCAAGAAAACTTTCACCTTGAAAACTTCGATAAAATTTGTTGAAAATGGCTTTTGCAACTGTTGTCTTACCCGTTCCGATCATACCCCAAATGCCAATAATGCGAACATCATCTGATCCTCCAACATGCAAATAATTACTGACTTCTTGCATGCGGGATGTCATTCCAATTTCGTTGGTGGCTACGTGTAAGCATATGTTGTTCAGTTTTCTGGTGATCTCGGCTACAATTTTCTCTACAAACTTTCCTTCATACCTGGCAGTTCAAATTTTTTTGGTTACATGCAGTTCAAAGTAAAAATTAAACAAAAGCAAGATTTATTATTGAGTGCAGGATTAAACTGAACAACACATTTTGAGACTGAATAAGATTTGAATATATTAGTCAGGGTGTTTAGACTTGCCCTTAAATAATTTATTGATCAGGTGTAGAATCAGGGTAATAGCAGGAAGTAAAAAAATAGATCCGCTTTCGACAAAAAATAAAAAATAAAAACGTAGATCATTGAAATATTTGTGTGATTACCCATCATTGTTTTTAAGGTTCCCGCCAGCCAAATTTGCAGCTTCAAACAAAGCAGATCTCCACCTCTGTATCTTATCTTTATCTTCAGGGAAGTTCGCTTCATGTCTTTGGAATGCTTCTGCAAAACTACCAGTTTGTTTCCTGACTTGTGTAGGATCAACATCATAGAAAATTGGAAAAACCATTTGGCTAAGTCTTCTTCTTCTACACTCCATGATCTTCTCCAGCTCCTCAAGACACCATGTGGAATCCGCATACCCGTTTGAGAAGACGATGACAGAGATCCTAGACTGTTCGATTGCTTGCTTTAGTTCTTCTGATATATTTTCGCCTCTTGGTAGTTCTTTCTCATCAATATAGGCGTTGACCCTGTTGTCTATTAATGTACAATAGAGGTGGTCAGTGAAGTTCTTGCGTGTGTCTTCACCTCTAAAGCTCAAGAACACGTCGTATTTCCAATGTTTTGAGGAATTGGATGGTGAGGATGAAGCAAGGGCTGTACTGGTGGCATCCATGGATTGTTCTTGATAGAGGTTTGTGTTTTACACAGATGATATATGAAAATGTGGAAATACCCCAAGTCAAGTCAACTCCTCGTTTCAGTCCACATAAAAGTCCTCATTCACTACATCGAGCCATTATGATAATTAATCTAAGGCTCCAAGGCAGGCCACATCAGCTGTGGAGGCTACATCACAAATGAACACTCAGATCTACTTGAACACAGATCTAGCCCTCTAACGCAAAACCTTTTTCTATAAATCAGAAGAAAAAACTTGCTCAGCAGACGAGTCTGCAGGAACAAGGAATGGAATGGATACCAGTACAGCCGTTGAAGCTTCCTCTCCAACCTTTTCATCCTCCTCATCCTGCTCCTTAGACGATGAGACGTATGATGTGTTCTTGAGCTTTAGAAGTGAAGACACACGCAAGACCTTCACGGACCACCTCTACTGGAGGTTAAAACATGCCAGAGTTGACGTCTTTATTGACGAGAACGAACTAAGAGGAGGAGAAATTATACCAGACGAACTCAATCAAATAATCCAGCGATCCAGGATCTCTGTCATCATCTTCTCAAGGAGGTATGCGGATTCCTTATGGTGTCTTGAGGAGCTGGAGAAGATCATGGAGTGTAGAAGAACACTGGGGCAAATCGTTTTGCCAATTTTCTACGATGTTGATCCTATTCATGTCAGGGAACAAACTGGTAGTTTTGCAGAAGCATTTCAGACACATGAACAGCGCTTCCAGGGAGTTAAAGATAAGGAAGAAAAGATACAGTCGTGGAGAGAGTCTCTAACTGAAGCTGCAGGTCTGGACGGCCCGGTTCTTAGCAAGATTGATGGGTAATTACTTATTTCCACTTCTTTGTTTTTTTCTTCATTTTGTTAATGTTACTCCCGACCCATATTTGGTTTTTCAGAGTAATGCAGAGCTTAGAAACTCTGATAAATTCACATGGATCAGGATCAACATAGTGCACCGCAATTAAATATATTTCTAGTAATGTTTTCATCAGAAGTTACAAAATTTTAGTAGGATTTTAAAAGTTTGGTTCATCAATTTCTGAATAAATGTTCAACTATATATTCAATATTCCCAAGCTCTGTAGTCATAATAAGTAAGATATTAGTTCAATTTAATCTATTTCCTAATAAATCTTACTTTTGTTCAATTTTGAGTTTATCTACCAGGTATGAAGGAGTGTTTATCAGGAAAATTATTGACGAGATCAATAGAAAATTGAAGAGCACATGCTTAGGCATAGCCACCAAACAAGTTGGAATAGAATCTAGCAAGCAAGAAATCAGTAACTATGTACAAGTTCAAGTTGGAATAGATTCTCGCTTGCAAGATATTAGTACTCATTTCGATGCTGGAGGATCAAATGATGTTTGCATAATTGGAATTTGGGGTATGGGCGGAATGGGTAAAACAATGGTTGCAGAAGCTATTTTCAACAAATATCATCCTAGTTTTGATGCTAAAAGTTTCATTCAAAACATGAGGGAAAGGAAACTGGTTGATCTTCAAGAACAACTTCTCTTTGATATCTTCAAACCGACCAAGGTAGAAGGAAGTAGTATGGATGACAGGATGTACGAGATAAAGAAAAGACTTCCAACAAGAAAGATACTTGTTATACTTGATGATATTTGTCATGCAGACCAACTAAAGGCATTAGCTATTGAACGTGACTCGTTTGGTCCAGGAAGTAGAATTGTTATAACAACAAGAAACAAACATTTGCTAGAGATGCTTGAAGTGGATAAGATATGTTGCCTTAAAACAATGAATGAAGTAGAAGCTCTTGAGCTACTTAGTTTGCATGCCTTTAAAAGTCGTTCTCCAAGTCAAGGATATCTTGAACTCTCAAGAGAAGTTGTTGGTTACTGTGGTGGTTTGCCACTAGCACTGAAAGTTTTAGGCTGTTCTCTATACAATAGAAGCACAACAGAATGGAGAAATGCATTGGATAAATGGAAAAGACTTCCTCCTAAGGAAATTCACGAAAAGCTTAAATTAAGCTATGATGAGCTACCCGATAATTACCTGAAAGACGCATTCCTTGATATATCATGTTTCTTCATTGGAATGGACATGAACTATGTCATGCAAATATTGGACCGTCATTGCTTTTCTCCAGTAAAAGGACTGAGTGTCCTCCTTGAACAGAGCCTCTTGACAGTTGGTGAAGATAACAAGTTGATGATGCATGATTTGGTTCGAGACATGGGCAGAGAAATTGTACGTGCACAATCCCCTAACATCCCTGGAAACCGTAGTAGATTGTGGCATCATGAAGACGTCAAAGACGTATTGAGGAACAAATCTGTAAGTATATTCGCAATCCGAATGTCATAACTGCTTGTAGGTAATAACAGAGAAGTATATGTATATCCCACATCTAATCAATTTAATGCCTTGGACGTTCCAACAATATATTATACAACGCAATATACAATGTTCTGTACATATTAGATTATAGGGTTAAATACCTTTTTAGTCACTGAGTTTTATTCAAAACATTAATTTGATCATTGATAAAAAAAAATTTAACCAAATTGATCACTATACAACCCAACGTGTTAAGAAAAAAAAAAGGAAAAAGAAAAGAGAAATAACAGAAACACGTTTAATGGATCTTCATGAATATAACAAGGAAAATATAAATTAACTCCAATAATTTTCTATCTTCATGAATATAATAAGGAAAACATAATTAACTCCTCTAATTGAAGCTAACTAAGATACCTAATTTATATGGCTTTGTCTACCTTTCCTGTAGTTCATACATCCAATTCATGGCTTTTGCTTAATGTGTATATGATATATATCATCTGTTTAAATGCAAATAACCTTTTTGTTACTTCGTTCCTTCTTTTGTTGTTGCTTCTAACAGGGAACAAACGAAATTGAAGGACTCACTTTAGATTTGAAAGATTCTAACGAGCCGAGATTCAGTACCAAAGCATTTAGAACGATGCGGAGACTGAGATTGCTAAAACTCAATTACGTACAGCTGACTGGAAGTTACAAGCATTTTTCGAATGAGTTACAATGGTTTTGTTGGCATGGATTTCCTCTGAAGGTCATGCCAAAAGATTTTTATCAAGAAAATCTAGTTGCTATTGACCTGAGCTATAGCAAGCTCATACGATTTTGGGAGGATTCCCACGTGGTACAGTATAATCATAACCTCAACCAATTTATTAATCCGTTCCTCAACGAGTTTTGTAAATACCAACATCATTCTTTCTGTCTTGTATTTGATTTTTGATTTTTGTTTTCCATTTTGTCTAACAGTTTCTTGAGAAGTTGAAATCTCTTGATCTCAGCCATTCCGAGTGCCTGAAAAAATTACCCGACTTTTCAATACTCCCAGATCTCGAGGAATTGATACTCAGAGGCTGTAAGAGTTTGTCTTGGGAGCACTGTTCCACGATGAGACGGTTGGACAAGCTTAAATTGTTAGATCTTGGGTACTGCAATTTAACTGACAAAGTAGTTCTTGAATATCTTCGGCGTCTACGTTCTTTAAAAATTTTACGTCTGGATGGAAATGGTTTCAATTGGCTACATTTCCTCAGAGATCTTTCCGAACTTGAAGAGTTAACTTTAAATGATTGCAAAAACCTTAGACGAATCACTGAATTGCCAAAGACTTTGAAATTCCTGAAAGCGAATTACTGCACTGCACTAGAAAGCATTGAATTTTCTGGAGACATTCCGAATATGAGAGTATTGGATCTGAAGGACTGCCGCAACCTCGACTATATTCCAGAATTGGAAGTCTCGTCACGCTTCACGGAAACGATTCATATGGAAGGCTGCACCAATCTCAATGCTCAGTTGAAGAAGAACATGCTAGAGGTAATCTCTCTATCTTTCTCTGACTCACATGCATACATTCACGCACAATCAAGATTTGTAATGCTTACACAAAACTTTCTCCACATGGTGTAGGGATGGGCCGCGAGCGGAGGGGGTGGCCTTTTCTTCTCTGGAAATGATATTCCTTATTGGTTCACAACTGTGGTCAATGAGGATGAAATTGTCTATATCGATGTGCCGAATTGTGGCATAGGTGCCTTGACTGTGTGCATCATTTATTCCTCAGACGACTCGGAGTCTAGTGGGAGACTTTCTTTGACAGTTGCGAATCGTACCCAGCGCACTGCATTTTCCATATTTCCAATGACCGTCTCTGGAGTGACTCCCCATGAAGATTATCTCTGGCTTGGACGTATACCAAACAATGTTCTCAATCTAAAAGGTGGGGACAAGGTTCATGCTCGCGCAGAATTCTTAAGAGAAGAGGGTAAGAAGCATTTAAAGTTGAAGAAAACAGGACTCTGTCTAGAGAGAGAGTTTATGCGTGAAGACTATAAGATAGATTGGGAGTCTAAACCATATACATATCCTGCTACTGATGATGACGCGTGGCCAAGCAAACACTGGCATAACCTCATACGGAAAACGAGACGGTTGTACCCCCCGGGAATCGTAGATTTCTCGCAAGGCCCCTTTTTGACAGGTTTTGATTCGTGGTTGGGAGGACGGAAGAGGTGGTTCGGTAAATAATTCTGTGGTCCTCTCTTTTCTACAAATATGTCTGTTTCATCATCTAATTTGTAATTAATATAAAAAAATTCATATTTTTCTCCCTCTTGTTTTGGTAAAACCCTGTCCATCATCTTGTACCCGTTGTCATGGATCGCACTTGAGCGTGTGCTATTGTGACTCTATTGGGACATCTATGTGCTTACGAGACAGTCTAAGTGTGGAAGGGCGAGAGCTTAAGAGCTAGAATCGTTTGTGTTGGCCAGGTTGCATGGCTAAAGGGTATTTTAGGTATTTTCGAAGGTTACGGGAGGAATCTGAGGAAGCTAAAAATACTGGGACGTTCGTGATGTCAAGATACACGCAACGCAACTGACGGTTCGCCATTCGGAGTTCGTATGAATTAGTTATGCTCAATTATGACTCCTCGTGCATAGGTAATATCCCTTCCTGGCAGAAGGCTAAATGCATAAAATACTATATAAGGGGTGACATGGCGTGATGCTCTCCACCACCTCTGGTGCTTACACCCTTATGACATTGGAGGTAGTCATAATAGCAGGCATAAGATTGGTGAAGGATAATCTATGTCTCCGAGAGAAAGGACTTCCCGAGGACAGTACGAACACGCAGGGCCGTTCGTATTGCGCATTGTTGGAAAGAGTGAGGTCAACGTATGACATTCGCTATACCATCGGCTAACGAGGCATTTGACAATACTCGATGGACTTGGCTTGGGTTCGGCCTTGTCTAAGATGGAAGGAAGATATTCGAATGCCGGTATGCATGGGTTGCGACCCCATGCAATGCATAGATGGTTCTGTGGGACATTCGGAATATATATGTCGCCAAGGCTTGGACGACTTGCGAGTGTGATAGCTTGCATGTATAGCTTGAGGATGTGGGCTATAAAGGGTGCTAACGGAATGACCGACAGAAGTGTGGGTAAACCGATGGTGTGTTGGATCGCTATGTCTTGACTTGGACATGAGCGAGCCACGAGTTTGGCATGCGACGTGGTCGATGCAATTAACGTGTCTTATGCAACGCTTGATGTATGGGCGTCAAGGGTTCGTTGCCGGATGCGGAGTGATTGTGTTGTCACAAGGAAGTGTGACTCGTTGTCTAGCTATGGGGCATGGCGCCTTGTTTGTGCCTAATAAATCTCGGCCGATAAGACCGACCAAAAGAGCTTCTCCTCGGCCATGGCACCTGCCCGAAAGCCTAACGCGGCGAGTTGTCATTTGTTTTTTCCTCATGAGATAAAGGCGAGCTGAGAAGGCGCAACCATCACGGCCTCGGTAAGCTTGAACGGAGGAAATGACAACCCCTCAAATACACGGCCAAAATAGGAAAGTCAAGTCATCACGTGGCATCAAGGTCCCACGCTTCATTTAATGAAGTAACGCCCCTGACTACAACAGAAGACCCACGATCCACGTAAGAGCATTTAATGTGCGAGGGAAGAGGGGAAGTGATTGAAGTCAGGGTTTGGTGAGTAAAATCAGGGTGATTAGGTGCGAAAATCTTATGACTTGTGAGATTAAGTCACCAACCATCATACCAAAGCATTAAATGCTCCTCCAAGGCCCAAGACGCAGAACCCACGATCAGGGCGGCAGCCGGAATTTATGGGGGTCACACCACCATGCTTCACGTTCCCAAATGCTGACTCAATTGCCCACTATCTCTGGTCAATTTCGTCATTCAGATTTTCAGCCTTACTACCCTCTCAGTACTTCTCCTATAAATACCAAGCTCCAACTACGTTTGAAAGGGTTCAACACCAAACACAAGTCTCCAACGGAGCAGATTATATTTTCCTGTCATTTACTTTCTGTCATTTACATTCTTGTAATGCACTTTCAATATCTTTACTTGCTTTCTTAGGAGTAGTGACAGCTTGTAAGAAAACCCATTCATCAATATATCATACAATCCTTGGCTTTCAAGGCGCCGAAGCACCATCCCTGTTGTTCTTCCATTCATCACACATATCATACGACCGTTGCAATTCAGCAACGCGCCGGAGCACCACCTAAACATCCACCAGTTACGCCATCATTTAATGGCCTTGTAACTCAGGCCGTGAACCCGACGACCGAGATCAGTTCCTCTCTTGGCCACAATCGCTTTGATTAGAAGTTAAACCCAAACAGGCGCACGACTCATTTGTCCATCCACTCTCATCATCCTCGAATGCACGGTAGATCGTGTTGGCACGCCCGCGCACAACCGCATCGCACCAAAGAAGGACGACCCGTGTTGACGCAGATCCCCTCAGCCCGGAACACTAGGCCGAGAGATTTGTAACGGCCAATACTTTTGGCACGCCCAGACGACGCATGATGGTGAACCTCTCACGGAGTTGTGAGAGTCATGAATATCATGAAGTGGGAGAAGGTTGACTGGGATCCGAAAGGATCTTGGGCCGCACTGGTGTGTTTGAGCGAGCAAAATTTGTATTTTGCTTCCGCCGCGCCGTGTCGCACTCTCATCCCGTGACACTGTGCTCACTTTGACTCAAAGATGTGAACTCTGTGTGGCTATGCACGTTATTTTGGTATTTTATTTGATTAAGTCTTGGTTTTTTTGTAAAAATGTTAATTAATAGAATGATTATATTGGGCAGCCATAATGAAGTTGTTAATTCACCCTCCATTTAAATAGCAACTAGGTTTTCTTGATTAAAATCATCGGGTATGACCTCCAGAAGAAATCCATACCAACACAATTATCGTAACTCTTTCGAAAGATGCTATTAACTACCAGTCTTTATGTGATTGAGTTTGAGCAATCTGAGTCTCCACATCCTTCTAAATGCTTCTGTACTGAAGCTACGCTCGTTAGATTCTTGCAAATCTAAAGTGAGTCCTTCAATTTCCTCCATTCCCTGTTAGAAGAAAATAAAATGAAAGGGGCAAAGTAAGAAGTTGGTTATTTGCATGTAAAAAGATGTTATATATACACATGAAGAAAAGCCATGAATTGGATGTATGAACTACAAGAGACGCAGACAATTTTCTGTTTTCAGCCACATTTCTTTTTTCACTCAACGTGTAGTATAATTTAGGGTTAACTACAGTAAACCCCCCAACCTATAGGGTCATTTACGATTACATCCCAACCTATGAGATATTTACAATTACATACATAATGTCACGAAAACCCTACAAAATGCCCCCTCCGTCAGTCAGATTGTTAATGAGTCTGTTAAATGCTGACGTGTCAAAAGTGGGATCTATTTTTTTATGATGTGGACTTCCACGTGGACCAAAAATTTATAAAAAATTATTTTCCTGTTTAAATTATTTATTGTTGTTAAATTAATTCAAAATTTAAAATATAAAAATATAAAAATATAAAAAAAATCATATTAAAATCATTAAAAAATGAAGAAAAAAAAAATCTCATCTGTCTTCTCCAACCCAGCCAACCTCTCTCCCTCCCGACTCAACCCCATATCTCAGCCACCCAGCCACCTCCCTTCAGATGATGAAGACGAATTGGAGGGGAAAATTTGCAGACCAATGTCTGCTACCTCCCCCCCTTACAGCACCACCAGCCCACCCCCGACCCCCTTCTCTCACTCTTGTTCTTTGTCTCTTTGTCTCTCTCTCCTTCCAGTCTTACCCAGATTCCCAAATTTGGTCACATTCGAAACATCAAAGTTCATCACCGACACCGACCTCGCATTCTTGGCCCAAACATCCTTCAAAATCGAGGTAATCAACCTCAGTTTGAAAACCCCATGTGAAATTTCATACCAGTTTGATAAGTATTGATCTTTCATACCAAATTGTCACTGGCGGAACCAAGCTAAGGGCTGCCCTTGGCTGTAGCCCAGGGACAGTTTGGGGAAAAAACAAATTAAATATACATATAGTCTATATTTTAACTGAAAATAAATAAATAAATATACAATTTCAGCACCAATATGCATAGTAAGAGATCTTCCACATTTGTATTTGGTGTCAAAGTTTATCCCAATATCAATTTCAAAAATTTTCTATTAATTTGTCTCCAAAAGAGAAGCATTTTTCTAAATGAAATTCACCCTTTCACGAATAATATGGCTCTAATTTCAATTTTTTTCCTTGTGTTTACAATTATGTGATTTATATGATTTAATGTATACTTTTATTTCTAGAAAAACTATAGAAAATGTAAGTACAAAAAATACTTATCATTAGATTTTAAGCTAATAACTTTAGTTAGCCTACCCATTAAAAAATTTCTGGTTCCGCCCTTGCAAATTGTAGGGACAAGGAGAATTGTTGGCAAGTGGAACAATTCTGAGAGAAGCACGTGCCGCCCACCTCAATGCAAGAGTGCCACATACACCATCCCTTCCGTTTGCAATTGCAATTGCAGGGTCCCCAGATTGATTCCATATCTCGGAAAAATCAAAGACATCACATGAATGGTTATCTAAAATAAAAGTCTGGTAGATCTGAAACACATAAAAAAAGGAATATGGATGTTCATTGATTACAGATCGTGGATTGGGGTTTTTGGCAAATGGGTCTTCCTCAAAAACCATGAAAAGTTTGAATCTTGCAGAGTGTGATGAGGTGAAATGGTGAGATCCAGTGGCGGATCCAGGATTGGAAAGCCAATTGGGCGGAACTTACATACTAAACTCGACGGTATGAGTGAATTTTATTAATAATCAGAAAAAGATACACCTAGTCAGGGGGGACGTAATAAGCCTTACTCTCAAATATATTTATACAAAAATAAAAGCTTAACAACAAAAACAAAAACCACAAGTAAATGTAATACAAAGCATCACTAATAAATCGAAAATTTTACCCTGCGAGACTTAGAAGTCTTAAATTCCTCAATTATTGATGCATTAGTGATACTATTAGCAAACTCTCTTTCAATGTGGAGGGTCATACTTAAGATAATTGATATTAAAATCATGATAATCATCGACTCTTTGAGATTCAATTCTTTCAACAATATCAACAAAGAGCAAATCAAACATTGAAACATCTCAACAAAATTCCTAAAATCAAAGCCCTAATAAATTTCAACAAAATCACAAAATTATAATTCAATCCCTAAGTAAACCCTAGAATATTGAATTTTAAATTAAAACTATAATTAAAGATGTATAGAAAATGAGAGAATTAGAAATTACTTGTTGTTGTAGAAAGGAGAGGACAATATTTTGCCAAATTGCCCACTGCCCAACCAATAAAATAGGAAGATGCAGAAAATAAAGAGGGAAAAAGGATGTTGTTTTCGTCGGGTCTGTAGAATAGAAGAGAGAAAAGTTGGTGTGCCAAAAGACAAAAGCTGGGACCACTTTGAAGTTGGATGGGCGTGTGTATATTGGGTTAGCTTTTAAGTTTTTAAACTTGGGCTGCCCATATAACATATATAGGTTTTAAAATAATAAAAAAAGTTTGGATGGGCGGGCACCCACCCTGCCCTTCACGCAGATCCGCCACTGGTGAGATCCATATCGAAACCCCCTTCTATGTCGGTGTGGGAGATGAAGGGGATGGTGGCTGGGGATGAAAGCAGGGGACAGAGACGGAAAGGGGATGGGAAGGGGTGGCTGAGGTCGTGATGGGGTTGGCTGGGTGTGGAAGAGACTGTGAGAGATTTTTTTGTTTTGAATTTTGAATTTTTATTTATTTAATATAATTTTTATTTATTTAATATTTGAAAAAACAAAAGAATTGTTTATCATATATTTTGTCCACCTGTAAGTCCACGTCATTAAAAAATGGAACTCACATTCGCCACGTCAGCATTTAACAGATTCACTAACGGTTTGGCTAACGGATGGGGCAATTTGAAGGGTTTCCGCGATGTTGTGTATGTAATTGTAAATGTCCCGAAAATCGGGTATGTAATCGTAAATGACCCTATAGGTTGGGGGTTTACTGTAGTTTTTCCTATAATTTAATATGTACATGGCATTTATATTGTATTGTATTGTTTATTGTTGGCACGTCCACGGCATAAAATTTATTAGATGTGAGATATGCACATACTTCTCTTTCATTACCTACATGCAGGTAATACAATTGCAAATGTACTTACCAATTTGTTCCTCAATAGGCGTTTTATATTTCATGATTCCAAAATCTACTGGGCCTTCCATGGGTGTAAAGATTTTGCACGTACGATTTCTCTGTCCATGTCTCGAACCAAATCATGCATCATCAGCTTGTTTCTTATCACCAATAGTTAAAAGGCTCTGTTGAAGGAGGACACTCATTCCTATTACTGGAGAAAAGCCACAACCGTCCAATAAATGCATGACATAGTTCTTGTCCATTCCAATGAAGAAACAAGATATATCAAGCAATGTATATCTCAGGCAATCATCAGCTAGCTGAACATAGCTTATTTTAAGCTTTACGCAAGTTTCCCAAGGAGAAAGTGTTTTCAATTTATCCAATGCAATTCCATTCTCTTGAATAAATGAGAATGCCAATTCCCTGCCAATTATGAAAATAAATCAATGAGATTGCACTACAGCCGTTGGATATATAGTCACGTTTGCAGTTTAATTGAAAAAATTAAAAAGCAATTCCAATCTGGCAGTTGGATAGCTTACACGTGGCAGCAGCTGCCTTCAATAGTGGCTAACAGCTGGGGTCCATCTCGGGCTTCATTGTCACGTTGGCTGCTCGCTCAGCATCCGTTCGTCGGCTCCACCATTTTGAGTTGAATGTGAGCATCTTTTGGGCCTCCAACATCTAAATGAGTATTAATTTCTTGCAAGCGAGAATCTTTTTCAACTTGAACGTTTACATCATTACTGATTTCTTGCATGCTAGAATCTAATTCTACTTGTTCGGTGGCTACGTCTACGCATGTGCTCTTCAGTTTTCTGGTGATCTCGTCAACAATTTTTCTTATAAACATTCCTTCATACCTATTAGTTAAAATTCAAAATTGAGCAAAAGTAAGATTTATTATACGTGAATAAGTTAGGGCAACTATGCTTAGTTTTAACATGAAATATTTGAATATTTATGTAATTTTTGTTGGCGAGTCCTTACTTAGTTAGGATTTTGGTTCCTTATTATGTTAGGACTTTGGTTACTTACCTATTAATCTAGTCCTGTTATAATTAAGATTTATTTCCTATTGTAATTTATATTTATTTTCTATTGTAATTTAGATATATTTCCTATTTTATTTAGGATTAACACATCTTTGTACTTGTATAAATACCTCCCACAGTTCGCCGACCACGCTCAAACTCATCTGCAACCTCTGCGGCGTACGCGGCACCGTAAAGAAGCACAACTGAATATGAGCATATATGAACATTGTTTGTACCATATCTGACCCTCCACTCATCCATTGACACGTGGATCAGAGAAACTCCCCAAGTGCCCAAGGCTCTCGACAATCAGCATCGGCCACCGATGATATTGTCTCAAAGCAGCAGGAGGTCGCTACAGGCCCAGCACAGTCTACAATCGGTATCCCCTACCGATTCTGCAGAATCAACCTTGAAACACCCGCCCAAAATATCTAAAGACTCGTGTCAACCTCATAGGGCCCTCCCACGAGTCCTACATCGAAATTAAGTACTAAGAGCATACAAAATGCCATCTATAAATAGGCCCATTCACTACAATATAGGGGTAAGACTTTTCAGCTTAACTTTTATACTAATATCTTGTCAACAGCAAAAGCTCTTAGAAAACAAACTTACTTTGGCATCGGAGGGTCTTAGGCTGGTTCCACACCGGTTCCATAGACCTTACGAGTCTCGGCTTCCTTCCATTCAGGATCAGCATATGAGGACAGGAAGAATCTGCATCCAAACACTCAATCGATCTCTCGATCGTCCATCTCACTTGTAAGTTGCACTCATCTCTATCTGTTCAGTTTTAGTGCCAACAAGCATAACTGAATATTTTGCCCTACTTGGTTTGACAATTTTTATACTAGTATTTTATATATTGGACTCCCAGACCAATTCTAGCTCTGCCCGGAAAGAAGCGGGGTTTGACTTCAATCGGATAACTAATTAGAGGAAAAACTTGTTCAGCATACAAGTCTGCACTGCAGGAACAATTAATGGATACCAGTACAGCTGTTGAAGCTTCCTCTCCAACCTTTTCATCCTCTTCATCCTGCTCCTTAGACGATGAGACGTACGGTGTGTTCTTGAGCTTTAGAGGTGAAGACACACAAGACCTTCATTGACCACCTATACTGGAGGTTAAAACGTGCCTTTGTTGACGTCTTTATTGACGAGAACGAACTAAAAGGAGGAGAAATTTGTTGACACTGTAACTAACCGAGCAACTAGCTAAGCAAGATTAGCCATGTGCCATGCTTTGAGAGGTTATCACATTCACCAAAGAAGCCTTGCCACAAGTCACCACTAGGGGCAATGTCAAGAGTCCCACATTGGAAAACTACAATAGGTGGAGACTCCCCCTCACCTATAAAAGAAGACTGCTCCCCTCTTAGAAAGGGATCGGAGGCTGGGCTCTCTCTTCAGGACTCTCCTGCTAGTCTGGCCTTCGGGTCCTGGGTCTCCAGACCCGGGGACTTGACCCCTAGGCTTCAGATTCCTAACTTTGTACCTTAGGCCCTAGGCCTTCTTCCATTTACCTTTGGGTCTAATCCCTTTTTTACAAATGTAAACATTATCATAATGAGAACATCTTCTCCGTGGACGTAGCCCATTCATTAAGGGTGAACCACGTATATTTTGTCTTTCGTATATTTATCGCTTGCCCAGGTCCTCACACACACATGCTGAAGGTCCTCACCTTCACCCATCATCCATCACACATTATCACTAAGTTGGACTCAATCTTGGCCGAACCATTTTGAGCATCAACAGTTTGGCGCCGTCTGTGGAAATCGACACAAAAGGCTTCTATCGTTCTCCCTTCCTTCAGTGCCCTTCGGCACCCTTCCAATCATAATCCTTAACCATTCAGCATTATCTGTGCTGAGGCAATCAGGAGTCAGACTCAAACATCACATCAATCTTGCCGAACGACAAGGCCTGGGCTAAAACACGAATGAGCTTACATATCCATTTCCTCCCCCTGCTGAAGCTTCAAGGCCCAGCTCCAGCCTTTTGCCTCTCGAAACCCAGCTCCACAAACCTGCCGAAGGTCAAGCCAAAACCTACCCAGAAGGCTCATGCCACAAGGCACGACACTGGCCTAGCCTGGACACTCTTGGCTCCCTTGTTGAAATTGAGTTTAGACCCTAGGCCCTCACCGTTTCCTTGCCTAGCATAGACCCCCCTTGGCTCACTTCGCACCCCTTTGCTTAAGCTCATCTTTGGCACCCCCGTGCCTAAACACATTGCCTTGCGACATGCAAGCTATGTGTATTTGGCATCCCCTATGCCTTCGGGACCCTCGTGCCTAGCCACTTCCTCTTGCGACATGCAAGCTTGGCACCTTCGGCACCCCGTGCCCTTCGGTATTTTATATTGCGACATGCAAGTCTTATGCCTTCGGCATCCTCGTGCCTACGCACTTCCTCTTGCGACATGCAAGCTTGGCACCTTCGGCACCCCGTGCCCTTCGGCATTTTAGATTGCGACATGCAAGTCTTATGCCTTCGGCACCCTCGTGCCTAGCCACTTCCTCTTGCGACATGCAAGCTTGGCACCTTCGGCACCCCGTGCCCTTCGACATTATAGATTGCGACATGCAAGTCTTATCCCTTCGGCACCCTCGTGCCTAGCCACATCGCTTTGCGACATGCAAGCTTTGTGTCACCTTCGGCACCCTCGTGCCTAAGCACACTGACTTGCAACATGCAAGTTTGTCTCGCCTTCGGCACCCCGGTGCCTAAGCCCACCTTTGGCACCTCAATGCCTTGCAACATGCAAGTTTGTCTTACATTCGGCACCCTCGTGCCTAA
Source organism: Prunus kanzakura (assembly GCA_020521455.1). Taxonomy (NCBI): domain Eukaryota; kingdom Viridiplantae; phylum Streptophyta; class Magnoliopsida; order Rosales; family Rosaceae; genus Prunus; species Prunus kanzakura. Next base: position 161,533 of record BPUM01000979.1, read on the forward strand.
GCCCACCTTAGGCACCTCCATGCCTAAGCTCAACTTCGGCACCCTCGTGCTTAAGCCCACCTTTGGCACCTCAATGCCTTGCAACATGCAAGTTTGTCTCGCCTTCGGCACCCCCGTGCCTAAGCCCACCTTTGGCACCCCCGTGCCTAAGCTCACCTTTGGCACCCCCATGCCTAAGCTCACTTTCGGCACCCTAGTGCCTAAGCTCACCTTCGGCATCCCTTTGCCTAAGCTCACATTAGGCACCCCCGTGCCTAAGCTCACATTTGGCATCTCCGTGCCTAAGCCCACCTTTGGCACCTCCATGCCTTGCCACATGCAAGCTTGTTTCGCCTTCGGCACCCCCGTGCCTAAGCCTAACTTTGGCACCCCTGTGCCTAAGCCCACCTTTGGCACCCCCATGCCTAAGCTCACCATCGGCACCCCCATGCCTAAGCTCACCTTCGCCACCCCCGTGCTTAAGCCCATCTTTGGCACCTCCATGCCTAAGCACATTGCCTTGCAACGTGCAAGCTTTATGTCTCCATTGGCATCCCTTCACCTTTGGCACCCCTTTGCCTAAGCTCACTTTGGGCACCCCAGTGCCTAAGCTCACATTCGGCACCCCCGTGCCTAGGTACATTGCCTTGCAACATGCAAGCTTTATGTCCCCTTTGGCATCACTTCACCTTCGGCACCCCCGTGCCTAAGTCCACCTTCGGCACCCCTTTGCCTAAGCTCACTTTTGATACCCTAGTGCCTAAGCTCACCTTTGGCACCCCCATGCCTAAGCTCACTTTCGGCACCCCAGTGCCTAAGCTCACATTCGGCACCCCTTGCCTAAGCTCACCTTTGGCACCCTCATGCCTAAGTTCATTTTCGGCACCCTAGTGCCTAAGCTCACCTTCGGCACCCCATTGCCTAAACTCACATTTGGCAAATCCCTCTGCCTTCGGCACCCTTGTGCCTTTAGCATCCCCTTTGCCTTTGGCACCCCCGTGCCTAAACACATGTCTTGCCACATGCCTTCAGCACCCCCGTGCCTAAGCCCACCTTCGGCACCGTCGTGCCTAAGCCCACCTTCAGCACCCCGAGCCTAAGCACATTACCCTGCAACATGCAAGCTTTGTGTCGCCTTCTGCATACCCCTTGCCGACCACCACCTTGGCTCCTTGCCTAGCCTAGCCTAGCACTCTAGGCTCAACCCAAGCCCACATGGCCCCTTGTTGAACGGCACGACACGTGCCTAGCCCAAACACACCCAAGCCCTGCTGAAGGTTCCTTTTCTTTCTTCCAGAGCCCAACTCCAAATTATGCCAATATCCAAGGGACCTAGCCCCCTTCCGAAGGCTCAGATGGCTAACAACACTTTTTTGCCGAAGCTCAACCCTAGCCAAAGTCATATCCGACCGAAGCTTAAGGCCCTAGGCCATGCCACTATGCCCTTACTGAAGCCCAACTAGGGCTCAGCTAATACCCATGCCCTAAACCCACGCGGCCCAACCTCAAGGTCCGCTGAAGCCCAAGGCAGCTTGTAACAAACCCAAACCACTCTCTTGCTGAGCCGCCGAAGCCTTCATGCTCCTCCGAGACGCCTCAAAAAAAATTCAAATGACCCCTGCCGTTCGGCAGGATCTGTTCCAGCTACAAGGCGCTTGCCAAAATTTTTTTTGAAACCCCCCTTTCCAATAAACCTTGCTGAAACCTAGCCATTTCTCTCTCATTTTGTTCCTTGCCAAAGCCCAAAGCCCGACCCTTTTCCGAACAAGCTCAAGCCCAAAGGTCCAACTCCAACTAGGGCTCAGCTCCAAAACAAACTCCTAAGGCCAAGCTCAGTACTCAAGCCTAGCCCTTGCCTAGCCCTATCTTGGATGGAGTGTCTCGAATGGCGAAATTGGATGGAGGGCGCAACCCAAGCCCACTCCTTCTACGCCCTAGCCCACGAAAGCACATCTCAAAATTTCGGAGCCCGGCTCAAGTTTTTGACGCGCAGCTATCTTGCCGAAGCTTGGGCCCATATTTTGGAGCTTAGCTCCCTCGCCGAATGGCAAGGAACGTGGAGAAGAAAAGGCCACACGGGGCTCGCCCACTTGCTGACCTAGTAGCTCCAAAATAGGACCTAGCTCCAAAAAAATAATTAAAAAATAAAATAATAATAATAATAATAATTATTTTGGCCTTGCTAAATGGCAAGGACCATGCAGAAGCTGGGGGACTACCCATTGGCTGACCTAGCCCCAAAAAAAAAAATTTGCGAAAAAAAAAGGGGCCTTGCCGAACGCCAAGGACCATGCAGAAGCTGTGGGGGGACTACCCATTGGCTGACCTAGCCCCAAAAAAAACAAAAAAAAAAAACTTGAGACTTGCAAACCACTTAGGTTTTTGTTGCAACTTCTCTCCCTCCAAAGTCCTTCTTACCCGGGGACTTGGGGGATTGGGGATAGTGCACTATACGACTTGGAGGATGAACTACAATGTTGCTCGGCCAGTGCACTTAAAAATTACAAATCCCCAAGCAAGAAGTACCTTCTTACTCGCGAACTTGGGGGACTACTGTTAACACCGTAACTAACCGAGCAACTAGCTAAGCAAGATTAGCCATGTGCCATGCTTTGAGAGGTTATCACATTCACCAAAGAAGCCTTGCCACAAGTCATCACTAGGGGCAATGTCAAGAGTCCCACATTGGAAAACTCCAATAGGTGGAGACTCCCCCTCACCTATAAAAGAAGACAGCTCTCCTCTTAGAAAGGGATCGGAGGCTAGGCTCTCTCTTCAGGATTCTCCTGCTAGTCTGGCCTTCGGGTCCTGGGTCTCTAGACCCAGGGACTTGACCCCTAGGCTTCAGATTCCTAACTTTGTACAAATGTAAACATTATCATAATGAGAACATCTTCTCCGTGGACGTAACCCATTCATTAAGGGTGAACCACGTATATCTTGTCTTTCGTATATTTATCGCTTGCTCAGGTCCTCACACACACATGCTGAAGGTCCTCACCTTCACCCATCATCCATCACACCTCCTCACTAAGTTGGACTCAATCTTGGCCGAACCATTTTGAGCATCAACAAAATTGTACCAGACGAACTCAATCAAATAATCCAGCGATCCAGGATCTCTGTCATCATCTTCTCAAGGAGGTATGCGGATTCCATATGGTGTCTTGAGGGGCTGGAGAAGATCATGGAGTGTAGAAGAACACTGGGGCAAATCATTTTGCCAATTTTCTACGACGTTGATCCTAGTGATGTCCGGGAACAAACTGGTAGTTTTGCAGAAGCATTTCAGACACATGAAGTGCGCTTCCATGGAGTTAAAGATAAGGAAGAAAAGATACAGTCATGGAGAAAGTCTCTAACTGAAGCTGCAGGTCTGGACGGCCTGGTTTTGAGCAAGTTTGATGGGTAATTACTTATTTCCATTTCTTTGTTTTTTTCTTCATTTTGTTAATGTTATTCCCGACCAATCTTTGGTTTTTCAGAGTAATGCAGAGCTTAGAAACTCTGATCGATTCACATGGATCAGGTCGACATAGTACACCGCAATTAAATATATTTCTAGTAATGTTTTCAGAAGTTTACAAAATTTTAGTAGGATTTTAAAAGTTTTGTTCATCAATTTCTGAATAAATGTTCAACTATTTATTCAATATTCCCAAGCTCTGTAGTCATAATAAGTAAGATATTAGTTCAATTTAATTTAAATCTTACTTTTTCTCAATTTTGAGTTTATCTAAGAGCACCTCCAGCCTTTACCCAAGACTGGGCAAAAGGCCCCCCAAGGCAGCCCAAGACATCTCCAGCGGAAGAAAAATAGCCCGGGCAAATGGTGGGTCCCATCGAACTGGGCAAGCCCACAGGCAGATCTTGCCTGGGCTGCAGCCCGAAGGCGCTGACGTCAGCGCCGATGTTATGCTGACGTCAGCGAGTAAAAAAAATTCAAAAAAATCCAAAAAAAATCCAAAAAAATTTCAATTTTTTTTTTTAAAATACCAAAAAATTATAGATATTTTCCCTATAAATACATAACAATTTTATTCACTTTCTAAATTGTTTATATTTTGTTGCATAATCTTTTTTTTTTTAGATTATTATAAATAAACCCAATTCTAGGCATGTATTTATAAAAAAACCCACACACTATTTAAATATAGAAACACACCCAAAATCAATTCTAAAATAAACAATTATATATTTTTTGGGTGTGTTTATAAATGGGTTTTGAGTGTGTGTAATGATGTGTTTTGGGTGTGTTTATAAAGTGTTTTGGGTGTTGGGTTTTTTTATAATTTCAGCCCCCATTTTGGGTGTTTTAGTGAAACCCCCTTTTTTTTTTCTTGCCCTTGCCCTAGCCTTCCAAGGGTGGAACCAACTAAGGCAAGGCTGGCACTATTCACGTGAATAGTGCCAGCCCTTGCCTTGCCTTAGCCTTGCCTTAGCCTACATGGGTGGAGGTGCTCTAACAGGTATGAAGGAGTGTTTATCAGGAAAATTATTGACGAGATCAATAGAAAATTGAAGAGCAGCCACCAAACAAGTTGGAATAGAATCTAGCAAGCAAGAAGTCAGTTACTATGTTTTAGGCTCTTCTCTATACAAAAGAAGCACATCGGGATTCGTGAAGGAGTGAAGGCGCATCGGGATTCGTGGCCAAGCAATTAATTCTGTTGTCCTCTCTTTTCTACAAATACGTCTGTTTCATCATCTAATTTGTAAATAACATAAAAAATTTCATCTTTTTCTCCCTCTTGTTCTGGAATCTTGTACCAGGAAACAGTATTCCTTTGATGACTTTATTATTTCTTGTCTAATTATGTAATAACCTAAAAAATAATGCTTGGTTTTATTGTTTTTGTGGAAAATCTTATTAAGTTGTGTGACTTTATTGGATGTTTTATAAATTTGGTTTGATGTGAAAATATTGGAATTAAGTGAGTTTAATCTCAAATTTAGACTAAAATGCCCTTATGATTAAGTTTATGATTTTTTTCAAATAAAGTAGGCACATTTTGACCAGGCCCGTTGGGAATAGTCCGGCCCGGCTTAATGGGCTTTCTCAAGCCCGACCCATGGGTCGAGCTTGAGCTTTGAAATTTCTAAAATAACTGGTTTGGCCCGGCTCGATCCAAGCCCATTAAATTTGGATCGGGCTAGACGAGCCCTATTCTTAGGTGGGCTAGTTATTATTTTTAAAATAATATTTTAGTTTCTTGGGTGGGTTGTTGTTTTTAAAACTGAACACAACACTAGAAAACTGAACAACACATGCTTAGACGTAGCCACTAACCAAATTGGAATAGAATCTCGTGTGCAAGCAGTCAGTAATTATTTAAATGTTGGAGGATCAGATGATGTTCGCATTATTGGCATTTTGGGCATGGTCGAAATGGGTAAGATAGCAGTTGCAAAAGCCATTTTCAACAAATTTCATCAAAGGTTTGAAGGCAAAAGTTTCCTTTCAAAAGTAAGGGAAGGGGATATGGTTAAATTGCAAATTCAATTTCTTTGTGATATATTGAAACCGGCCAAGAAAAGGGTACGTAGTATCGCTGAAGGGACGAAGGAGATAAAAAAAAAAAGACTTAGCAGCATAAGGGCACTTGTCATAATTGATGATGTTAATTGTCAGAAAAAATTAGATGAGTTAGCTATCAAACGTGACTCGTTTGGTCTAGGAAGTAGAATTATTATAACAACAACAAATGCGCATTTTCTAAGGATACTTGAAGTAGATGATACATATTTTCCACCACCAATGAGTAATGAAGAAGCTCTTCAACTCCTTTGTTGTCGTGCCTTTACTGAGCATCATCCTAGTGATGAAGAATGTGGGAACCGAATTAATCCTTAACCCTAGGTCAAATAATTCCTTCCATTTGGGGATTATTTGACCTAATTGGGAATTGTTCGATTTAATTAGGGATTATCTAATTAAATCGGATATTACCTGATTAGGTTGATGATTGATTTGATTCCTACGAATATTCTCAATTAATGGAGGAGTTACCTAATTAAATTAGGTATTGATTTGATTGCTATCCTGATTAGGGATTTGATTTAAATCAAATAAATCAAATCCCTAATTAGTGAAATCTCGCCAAATTGGGGAGGAATAATTCCCTTCCATCTACGGAATTATTCCTCTGAAACCCTAGCTCCCGAGACCTCTATAAAAGGATGGCCACATACAAAGGTTGAGGTACGTCTAAACTCTTACTGAAACTCTGCAGAAATTATCTCTGAGAAACCCTAGCCACCTCCTTTCTCTCCCTCTTTCACATATAAACTCCGTACCCTATTTAGCTATTGGTTTTTTGCCCTAAATCAATTGAACTAATTTAGGCATCGGAGGGCCTTTGGCCAACACCCCCCGGGTGTGGTCCTCTTATTGTTATTCGTTTTGCAGGGAGAAAGAGAGGCGGAGAAGACGAAGGAATCTTTAGGCGAATATTCCCGTGGGAGGAATTTGACTCCCACAAATTGGTGCTTTCATTGAGAGATTCGAGATATACTCAATGCGATGCTCTCGAATCCAAATCAAGGGAAATTCGTTTTCCCCCCCTCATTCATTGATTCCATTATCAATCCAAAGTTCTCAAATCACCATGGTGAGAGGCCCAAAAACGAAGAACATGGCAAGAACAACTAATGCTTGTTGGCGAGAATTTCTCTAGGCACCCACGGCCATTTTCCTCTCTGCATTAAGAAAAAATAAAAAATAAAAATGGCCCAAGCCATGAGCTCGCAGCCCAACTCGTCAGCCCACAACAGGCAGTCAGGCTGCCATGCTAGCACAGCGCCCCCAAGGCCAACGTAGCGCAGTCCAGCTCTTGCTCCAGCGCACCTCCTCAAGGCCCATCGACTCTAGCGCTAGCCCGCCTGCTCCAGCATCCGCGCAGCCCACGACGTGCACCTGGCCCATCGTCTTCAGTCTGCACGCTCCAGCCTTGCGCACGCCAACTCCAGATCGGGCCCGCAGCGTGCAGAGGCCCATCACCTTATTGCTCCAACACGCAGGCCCTAGCTTGCCTACCCATGAAGCTGCGCAGCCTGTCCAAGCTCCAATCACGCTCCTCCCTCAGGCCAACAATGGCTTCCGTGTATATACAGGGACAGTTTTCTTTTCTTATTCCCTTATTTACAATTCACAATTATAATATTAATATTTAATATTTATTTTGAATTAATATATATTCTTAATAAATGTTAAATAATTAATATTTATTTTGAATTAATGCATATTCATAATAAATATTAATAGTGGATATTTTATTATGAAAATATTACACATGCCTTATTTAATAATTTTATTATTTTATTAAGGCGCAAGTGATATTACAATTAGCATATAATGATGTTTTTATCATGCCCGCTAATTACATTGATCACTAATGATCAGGAAAATACCAAACGACTTGGTGACCAACCTGCAAGTCCTTGGTCTACCCGATCAACGACTCCGGTCAATCTGATCCATGATCTGTCGGTCAGCCCGATGCATGATCCCGCGACTGACACGGTGGCACCACCACCTCTCACCACTGCGCCGGCCACCGCCGTCATTCAAGGCCCCGTGGCCGGATCTAGCCACCCTCGTGGCTCCGCCGCCGAGCATGGTGGAACCTCCCATCAAGGTGGGCTCGTTACCACCGCCGACCTAGGCCCGATCTTGGAGCAACTTCATCCATTCCCTCCATTGCCTTCACGCTCGACGCACGCTCCCGCGTACACCTCCCATGAAACCCTAGTCCGTATGCAGTTGGGCTCCACGCACTTCTCTCCTCCCGATCCACGAAGTCAAGCAGACCTTAATCAGAGAGTCGACCAGCTAGCTCAGAAAGTTGACTAGCTCCTCAACCATATCAACTTAGCTCAAAACCTTGGCCTTGGACCACTGGGCGAAGAGAGAAGGATGGACGACTGCGCCAACAGGCAGATCGACGGGTGCCGAGCAGGTCGAGTAGGAATGAGCAGACAAGGAGAGGGACAACAATGTGATCAGCTCGCTAACATGTCACAAGCATCCGCAAGCCACACTCAGAGCAACGTACGAGAAAGGTCGGGCCCGAGACTCGATGTCCGCGCCCGCTTGGGCCCGAGACTTGACGTCCGCGCCCGCCTGGGCTCGTAGAGGAATGCTCTTCAAAGGCTAGGCTCCCAGGGAGGTCAACCCGACAACCTTCAAGGTGAGGATGGCGAGGAAAGGCGCTCCGCTGCTCACTCTCGAAGAATCGATTCTCGTCGACAAGCTACGGAGGATCACTCGCAAGCGCAGTCCACCAACACGCCGCCTAGGCAACGCAGCCGAGAAGCTCGAGCCTTGCGAATCGAGGAGGAGGTCAATCAACGTCGCCCAAATCGCGAGGGTCGCCGACGTGTCCAACTAGCAATGCGTGCAGAAGACGTTAAGAAGCTTGTGAGCGACCAACTACGAGACTTGAAAGCCGGCGGGAACTTCAAAGATGCCCTGCGTAAGGAGATGGACCAAGCGAACTCGACGCCTTTCACCGTCGAAATTGAGCAGGCGGCTCCCCCGAAGCGGTTCTCGACGCCTTCGTTTACGCCCTTCAAAGGAGACTCCGATCCCGAGAGCCACCTAAAACACTTCAAAAGTGTCATGATCCTCCACAAGGCCGACGACGCATTGATGTGCAAGGTGTTTGTGATGACCCTGCGGGGAGCAGCTCAGGACTGGTTCCACCCCTACCATCTGGGTCGATCAGCAGCTTCAAGGAGTTGGCATACGTCTTCGCGAAAGAATACACGTCTTACCGGACAATCAAGAAGAACCCCGACCACCTGTTCAACCTACGCAAGAAGTCCGACGAATCCCTTCGAGACTACATCAAGAGATTCAAAGCAGAAAAGGCCAACATCGTAGGATGTGACGACTGGATCGCCTCCTCTGCTTTCAAGAAGGGCCTTCCAGCTGAACACGACCTATACCGCGAGCTGACTATCGCTCCCAGCCAGACTCTGGCAGAGGTCTTCGCAACCGCGGAACGCTATGCGCTCTGGGATGACGATCGAATCGCCGCAAAGAAGTCTACTAAGCAAGAAGGTCAACCGACCAAGAGGGCAGGCCAAAAGAACGACGAGTTCAGCACCTTGAAGAACTCGTGAGAGAAGGTCACTGCACGGAGTTCATCGCGAAGCAGGCCATCCAGCGGATTGAGGATCGCGACGCCGCCAAGGAGCCACCTCAGAAGGTCATCCTAGCCGACTCCGAGGAATCTGGGCTGACCAGCAAAGAAAAGAAGAGGAAGATCAAACAGGCCATTGTGGTCTCCCAAGTCTTGACCGACCTTCCACCGGCGGAGGACCTGTGATCGGCTTCCAGAAGAAATATCTGATCGGCCTCGATATGCCACACAACGACGCCCTTGTCGTCAGCATTCAAATCACTCCGGCCATGGTCGACCGGATCCATGTGGACGAAGGCAGCGCGGCCAATATCCTGCAACTGGCGGTCATCCAGCAGATGGGCCTACAAACAAAGATCAACAAATCAGCCAGGTCGCTGACTGGCTTCAATGGCGCAACGACGATTACCGTGGGCACAATAGATCTCGACGTCTACTCCCCACCTATAATCAGCTCCCAAACATTCATGGTGATTGACGAAGTCTCTCCTTACAAAGGAATCCTGGGCAGACCATGGATCGGCAAGATCAACGCCATCACCTCCGCCACACATCAGAAAATCCGCTACCCAATTCCTGGGGGCGGTGTCGGCCAGATCAACAGCGACCAGGCAATGGCGAGGAAATGCTCAGCTCAAGGGCTGAAGAAAAACAAGCCAACACAGTTCCTCCCTATGAACCAGGCAGATCTGAAGGGAGTAGAACAGCTAGATCCCGCTCCTAGCAACCGAGCAGGCCAAAAGGGGAAGGGAATAGCTACCCCCTTATAGCAATCAAAGCATCAAGACCGAGTCGAGGAAATCCGTCCGGAGGTCTCTCCTGAAGAAGGATGGAAACCCGAAGAGGACGTCGAGCTAATACTCTTGCATCCTGACCAGCCAGACAGAAAAATGCGGGTCGGCTCGCGCCCAAGCCCAGACGAGAAGGTGGAGCTGACCACCTTCCCCCAGAACAACAAGGACATGTCTGCGTGGTCACCGTCAGACATGCCAGGCATCGACCCAAACATCTTCTGCCATCGACTCCACGTCAACCCTGCTAGCAAGCCAGTGGCACAGAAGAGACGCAACTTCGCCCCAGAGCAGGTCACAATCATTGAAGCCGAGATCGACAAGCTCTTAGCCGCCGGCTTCATTGAAGAGGTCTCCTATTCAGAGTGGCTAGCCAACGTTGTTCTGGTGGCGAAACAAGAAAAGGGCAAATGGAGAGTTTGCGTCGATTACACCGACCTCAACAAGGCATGCCCTAAAGACAACTTCCCGTTGCCGAGAATCGACCAACTCGTGGATTCAACCTCCGGTAATCAGCTGCTCAGCTTCATGGACGCCTACTCCGGCTATAATCAAATCCTGATGCACGAGGACGACAAGGCGAAAACTTCTTTCATCATCGAGAGAGGAACCTACTGCTCTCAAAGCCAGTCCCAGGCGAGGATTTGTTCGTGTACCTGGCAGTGTCCAACTCGGCCGTTAGCTCAGCTCTCATCCGAGAAGAACTAGGGGCCCAACATCCGGTATCCTACACGTCAAAAGCTCTCCTCGATGCAGAGACTCGCTACCCGAAATTGGAAAAGCTCATTTTGGCCCTTGTAGTTTCCGCGAGAAAGCTGCGACCCTACTACCAAGCTCATCGAGTCATCGTCATGACCGAATTTCCTTTGAGATCAATACTTCACAGCCCTGACGCTTCTCAGCGACTCATGAAGTGGGCTATAGAGCTAAGCCAGTATGATCTTCTCTACCGGCCAAAAACTGCGATAAAAGCCCAGACTTTAGCAGACTTCGTGGCAGAATCCACCTCATCAGCCGAAGAAGAGAAGCTGATCAAAAGAAAGATCAAGAGCAGACGGCACCTCCGCAGAACCTGGCCAACCCATAGACATGTGGCAGTTGCGCGTAGACGGAGCGTCGAACCAAAAAGGAGCAGGAGCAGGTGTCGTCATTATCACTCCGGATGGAACCCTGTTGGAGCAAGCCATCACACTTGGTTTCCAAGCCTCGAACAACGAAGCAGAATATGAGGCATTACTCGCTGGCCTGCGCTTGGCAAAGGAGCTAGCGATAAAGAAGCTAGCCATCTACTCAGATTCTCAGTTGATCACAAATCAAGCATCAGGTGAATACATGGCGAAGCACCCAAGGATGATCTTGTACCTTGACAAAGTCCAAGAACTATTAAAGGCGTTTCCTACCTTCACCATCCAACAAGTGCCTCGAGCAGAGAACACACACGCCGATGCCCTGGCAAGCCTAGGGTCCGCGCTGGATACCCAATTCAGACGCTCCATCCCGGTCGAACACCTAGACCGACCAAGCATTGAAGAAATAGAGCTAATCGAAGCAATGCAGATTGACGAGGACCCCAGCTGGCAACACCCCATCATCGACTACTTGATGAATGGAAATCTACCAACGGACAAGTCCGAAGCTAGAAAAGTCCAGCAGAAAGCCGCGAGATACTACATGCACAGCAACAAGCTCGTCCGCAGATCATACTCCGGCCCTCATCTTACCTGCATAAAGTACCCTCAAACGCTCGAGGTCCTTTGCAAAATTCACGACGGCGAGTGTGGCAACCACTCTGGGGGCAGATCACTCGCCCAGAAGGCTCTAAACATAGGCTACTTCTGGCCTACCATGCGCCACGACTCCGCTGAATATGTCAAGAAATGTGATCGCTGCCAGCGATACAAGCCAATTCCTAACTTGCCTGCCGAAGTCTACCATCCACAAAACAGTCCATGGCCATTCATGCAATGGGCCATTGACCTAGTGGGTCCTCTGCCACCGGCGCCTGCCAAAAAGGGCATGATGATCGTCGCCACCGACTACTTTACTAAATGGATCGAGGCCGAAGCTCTATCCTCTACTAAAGAAGCCGATGTGGAACGATTCATCTAGAGAAACATCATATGCCGGTCTGGCTGCCCACAGTCATCATCTCATTCCAGAATGTCTCATCTGCCTACACATAAGTCGCCCATAAGCAGCGTCCTTCGGGAGACGCAGGGCGACGACCAAAGCGTCCTTCGGGAGACGCAGCCCATAAGAAGCGTCCTTCGGGAGACGCAGGGTGCGCCAGGAATTTCCTAAGGGAGGTATCCAAGTTCCTATCCGTTTTCTAAGGGAGGCAGGATAGCCACACAGTCGCCCATAAGCAGCGTCCTTCGGGAGACGCAGGGCGACGACCAAAGCGTCCTTCGGGAGACGCAGCCCATAAGAAGCGTCCTTCGGGAGACGCAGGGTGCGCCAGGAATTTCCTAAGGGAGACGTCCTAAGGGAGGTATCCAGGTTCCTATCCGTTTCCTAAGGGAGGCAGGATAGCCACACAGTCGCCCATAAGCAGCGTCCTTCGGGAGACGCAGGGCGACGACCAAAGCGTCCTTCGGGAGACGCAGCCCATAAGAAGCGTCCTTCGGGAGACGCAGGGTGCGCCAGGAATTTCCTAAGGGAGGTATCCAGGTTCCTATCCGTTTCCTAAGGGAGGCAGGATAGTCACACAGTCGCCCATAAGCAGCGTCCTTCGGGAGACGCAAGGCGACGACCAAAGCGTCCTTCGGGAGACGCAGCCCATAAGAAGCGTCCTTCGGGAGACGCAGGGTTCGCCAGGAATTTACCTACATCATATGCAGACCACGCCCGGAGTCCCTCAAGGGGGACCCTGGCAGTTGTGAATCTCCAAAAGAAGATGCGCAATCAAAGTACAGGCTGGTTACTCAGACGGTTCACAAGCCAACATGCAAATTGAAGTTGAAAAATAACTGAAATTTCCATAGCAAGCTCACCAACCGGCCAAGTTCAACAAAAGGGAGATGGTCGAATAAAACCAATTATTCTAAACAAGAAAGCAGACTACAAATGCTGAAGATAAGTAAAGGAGACTTCATCTACTCCGAAACGCCAGCAGGAGGCCCCTTGATCTGCAGTCTCCTCTGCACCCGCCTGATCAGCCATGCCTTCAGCAGCTTCGCCTGCTTGCTCCGCGACATCTGCCATCATCTCACCCTCCTCAACCGCATCCGCTCCAACTACCTGCTCTTCAGTTCCTCCCTGCACACGGAACAAGTCAGGGCAGAGCGTCTCGATGTCTACATCTTCAATTGCATAAAGAGGAGCAGCCCCATCCGCACAGTGCAGGTAGCCCAACTTGTACGCGTCTACGGTGGCTTCAGACTTGTGGTGAGCACGAAACCTAGCCAGGAGCTTATCATAGCTATGGGAGATGTCAGCATTCCTGCACTCAAGACGGAAGAAGACATCTTTTCGACTAGCCAAATCAGCAGTAGAAGAGTTGAGCTCGGAATCCTTCTCAGCAAAGGAGCTTTTCAGCTCTGATATCATTGCCCTCAGATCAGACGTCTTCTTCTCATAACGGACCTGTTCGGCAGAAGACTTACTGGCCAGTTCAACATTCTTCTTCTCCAGCAGATGAGTTCCGGATAGTCTCAGCAGTAAAAACCAGTCCCTTTTTGGAGCAAGTGAAGTGACACTTCCCTTTGATTTTCCAAGGAAAGACTCGAAAATGTGCCAAGATCACCGGCCTGACGGATATGATCGACCAACTCAGCACAGGAGGATGGGTTTGATAAGAAGTTCGTCTTGAGCAGATCAGACACGCATACATCTCTTACAGGGCTGGACTTATTCACCTTGGGATCAACCGCCGACGCTGAAAGAGAACCCTTTGCCCGGGCAGACGACTCTCTCATCTACTTAGCCTCCGCCAACCTCGCCTGCAAAGGAGTCAATGAGGCAGAATCAACTCCGCACTTGACGGCCCGTGTCTCAACAACTGGGTCATGAGCAGACCTCCCGCTTCGACCTCAATCTTTTGACTGATGCAGACGACTCGAACTTTGAGGAGGAATATCGGCATCTCTTTGACGCTCCGCAGGACTAGATCAGGCACGGGTTGCCTCACGAAGCAGATCATGATTTTCACCAACCTTCCTGCTATCTGCGTCGACAAGATGTTGGACCCTGGCAGATGACGATGGAACAGACCACACTTGAGTCTTCTCAGCATAATGGGACTTTGGCTTCTTCCTCAACGGAGACACATCATTCGCATGCGAAGTCGCAACTCCATTTCTTGAAGACTTGACATCAGCCTTCCTTTGGGCAGATCATCAGAGTCTGAACCATTCTGCTTCCATCTCCCCAACATCCTGAGCAGGGGGCAGACCACCAACTTCCTCCCGATACTTGCCCAGCAAACGAGTCCTGCAACGCATGAGGCCAAGCATGCTTCAGCCCAGACCTGCGACGACAAGCAGTAGATGGTCCACCTGCGCGCACCTACTGTACCACGGCTGCCGCCCATTACCAGCCATCGCCTGTCACGACGACTAGCCGGGCTTCCCCTAGTTGATCCTCGAAGCAAAAAGAAGAAAAGATGAAGAAAAAGAAACATATGTGCTCGACTTACCTTGGGATGCACGGCGACTCCTCTCTTCGACAAGCAGTACAAATTCTCCAAGATCTCTCTCAAGCTAGAAAGTAGAGAAGTTAAGTTTGCGATGTGAAGAAGAGTGAAGAGAAGCCCTGCATTTATACATGTTGGGCATCCTAGGTCAAGAAGGAATTGCAAGCCCATTCCTACTAGGAACCCAACTCCAAGAACAGTCAAAAGCTCACTCCAATTGGGAACCCAAATCCAAGAAGGAAGCCCAGTTACAGCTGGACAGCCCAACAGATGATCTACATCTCCTACATGCCACCACGCGCCATGCAGAAGCTGGGGGGCATTTGTGGGAACCGAATTAATCCTTAACCCTAGGTCAAATAATTCCTTCCATTTGGGGATTATTTGACCTAATTGGGAATTGTTCGATTTAATTAGGGATTATCTAATTAAATCGGATATTACCTGATTAGGTTGATGATTGATTTGATTCCTACGAATATTCTCAATTAATGGAGGAGTTACCTAATTAAATTAGGTATTGATTTGATTGCTATCCTGATTAGGGATTTGATTTAAATCAAATAAATCAAATCCCTAATTAGTGAAATCTCGCCAAATTGGGGAGGAATAATTCCCTTCCATCTACGGAATTATTCCTCTGAAACCCTAGCTCCCGAGACCTCTATAAAAGGATGGCCACATACAAAGGTTGAGGTACGTCTAAACTCTTACTGAAACTCTGCAGAAATTATCTCTGAGAAACCCTAGCCACCTCCTTTCTCTCCCTCTTTCACATATAAACTCCGTACCCTATTTAGCTATTGGTTTTTTTGCCCTAAATCAATTGAACTAATTTAGGCATCGGAGGGCCTTTGGCCAACACCCCCCGGGTGTGGTCCTCTTATTGTTATTCGTTTTGCAGGGAGAAAGAGAGGCGGAGAAGACGAAGGAATCTTTAGGCGAATATTCCCGTGGGAGGAATTTGACTCCCACAAAGAATATATTGAACTTTCAGGAAAAGTTGTTGAATACTGTCGAGGTTTGCCACTGGCGCTTGAAGTTTTAGGTTCTTATCTAGGTAAAAGAACCAAAAGAGAATGGAGAAGTGCATTGTGTAAATTGAAAAGAAAGCCTCGTGGGGAAATTCATGAAAAGCTTAAAATAAGCTATGATGGGCTAATTGATGATGAAGTGTAGGCTATCTTCCTTGATATATGTTGCTTTTTTATTGGAATGAACAAGGACCATGTCACGGCAATATTGGATGGTTGTGACGTTGATTCATTATTAGGAATTGGAGACCTCCATGATTGATGCCTTGTAAGTGTTGATGAAGGAAACAACCTGATGATGCATAATTTGCATCGAGTTACGGGCAGAGAAATCGTACGTGAAAAATCTCCTAGCATCAGAGGAAAACGTAGCAGATTGTGGGATCCTGAAGATGTAACAGACGTACTGATGACCAATTCTGTAAGTACATTCACAATCAAATTGGATAAAATGCATGTACGTAATAAAAGAGAACTATATATGCATCCCCATCTCATAAATTGTAAGCCCGGAATGTGTCAACAAACATTATACTGCAAGTTGAATGAAAAGAGAAATAAAGCAGAGAAAGGAAAGTGTAACAGAGAAACTGATTGATTGAATTATCATAAATACAATAAGGAAAATGTAACACATGTGCCAGAAGCTGGCAAAGATACCTAACCAATGTAGAGAGTTTGTAAAACAGAACTCGTATATTTCTTTGATCCAGAGGTACTGCAGCAGCTGATAGTAGATAATAAATGCTGCCTACACCTATCTTTTAGTTCATACATCCAATTTATGGCTTTGCTTCATGTGTACAAATAATCTTTTCACTTGCAATTTAGCATCTTCTTACTTATTTCCTTTTGTTTTTTCTTACAGGGGACAGAGAGAATTGAAGGGGTCACATTAGATTTGCAAGGATCTCACGAGCCTAGCTTCAGTGCAGAAGCATTGAAAAATATGCAGGGACTCAGATTGCTCAAACTCAAAGGTGTAAAGTTCACGGGAGACTGCAAACATCTTTCCAAAAGGTTAAGATGGTTGTGTTGGCCTGGGTTTCCTCCAGAAGCCATGCCAGAAGATTTCAATCAACCAAACATAGTCGATATCGACCTGAGTCATAGCCACATACAAGTTTGGAAGGATTCTGACATGGTACAATATAATCTCAACTAAATCATTAATTCTTTCCTCCAGGTTTTTTAAATACCAACGTCATGCCTTCTCTCATCTAGTTGGTTTCTTATGTTTGTTTCCCTTTTGTCTCATAGCCACTTGAGAAGTTGAAGTTTCTTAATCTTGGTTATTGCGATCGCTTGGAACAATCACCGGACTTTTCAAAACTCCCAAATCTCGAGAAATTGATACTCCAAGGCTGCAAGAGTTTGTCTGAGATTCACCATTCTATACTACAACTGAAAACCCTTAAATATTTGTGCCTTGCGGACTGCAAGTTAACTGATGAAGCAATTCCTGAAGATCTTGGGGATCTATCTTCTTTAGAAGAGTTAGATCTAAGAGGCAACGGATTTAATGGATTACCAACCCTCAGTAGGCTTTCCAGGCTTCAAAGTTTACAATTGACTAATTGTGCAAACCTTCGGGCGATCCCAGATTTACCAACTAATCTGGAAATCCTTCAAGCGGATATGTGCATTGCATTAGAAGAAATGCCAAATTTTTCAAGTATGTTGTGCATGAGAGAATTGCACCTTAATCACTCCCCAAAACTTACTGAGATTCCAGGCTTAGATAAGTCGTTGAGCTCCATGACAAGAATTCATATGGAATGGTGCATCAATCTCACTGCTGCTTTTAAGGAAGCAATCATGCAGGTTCTCTCTCTCTCTCTCTCTCTCTCTCTCTCTCTCTCTCTCTCTCTCATGTTTACATGTTAAATGCATGCATGTCTATTAATTGCTTGTACAAATCTTGCCGCAAATCGTGTAGGGATGGAGTGCGTGCCGAAATGATTGCCTTTTTCTTCCTACAAATGATTTTCCTGCATGGTTGAGGAGTGTCGACACCAAGGGTGAAATACTCGGTTATGCCCCAAAGTATTCGGTTTTGAATGAAAAGTTTTGACCATTTGCATCTGTACTACAAATGACTTCAACTATTGTGATTTTCGCATTTGTGCTGTGCTATCAATTGTACCCGATGCATGGAACTTATTATCCGTGCAGTGAAAATAAGCATGTGCGCAGATCGGTTCGATTCGGGACACAAATATTTTTTAATGGAGTGATTGGACAACATTGCCTCTGATTTTAATCAAAAATTTGAAGTCGAGACTGACATACACTGGGTAAGCCGACAAGAATGACAGATCTAATATGAAGAATACGGACTAAAATGATGCGTTTGGTATATTACTCCTGACACTAAATTACCTGATATATATTAGCTTTTGTGTCTTCCACTGGGAGACTCACTTCCATTAATGGCTGATACAGCCAAGCACACGTCGCAAATTTTTTTCTTTGGTTTTTAAATAGTCATAGTAATATGTTGCATTTACATCATTGTCACAAAAGTATGGATCAATTTCCGTCTACAACTGTTACAGACTAGCTCTTGATGAGTGGTACTTCCTTCCCCAATATTCGAAGAGGTGCCAAGTCTGAATCCTCTTCCCAATTGATAAACCAAAACCGCAAGAATATTTACATTTTTTTCTTGATATTAATGAGTTGTACTTTACACAGCAAGAACTACTACTTAAGGCTCTGAAAATAACATTTACCAAAAAGGAATCAGAGCGCTACTGCAGAATACAAGTAATAGACAAATCTGGAGTTATTTAAGCCAGTTGACGCCTAAACAAATCAGCACCATCCTCAACATCATCAGTTTTAATGGATCCACTTTGTGCCATAAGTATTCTGTACACTCTCTTGGAACAAACCTCACCCACTCTTCTGTCATCACGAAGTAAACCTTCAGTTATCAAGTCCTTCAGCAGAAATTCCTTTTGATGAACCTGTCATTTCAATATCGAGCAACCAAGAAAATAGAGAAAAAAACAAAGTAAATAGAATCTACAAAAAAAGTGTTGAATTCTGCCTTGATATAGCAATGTACATGCTGCTGGATGCAAGGATGCCTTGTGAAAAATGGTATATATATACACATATATACGTAATCAAATATCAATCTTATATCAATGCATATTTCAAAAGCATGGAGGGGACATATTCAGACTAAATATACATTGCAAGTTAACCCTCCAAATCAGTGTACTTTTACAGGCGTCAATTAACTCGATCAAAGGAAAAAATTATAGATACAATCAAAGCAACTTTGTTCACAGTGACATAGAACGGGCATACCATAATCCTAATTAACATATAGCAGAATTTCATGGTTGTACTGCATAAATGGTGAGTAGTCATCAGACATATTTCTCAGTAGTCATCTGCACTGCCCAAACCATAAATGGCTATTCAGGAAGCAGAACTAGCTGAACCTAAAGTTGGCCAAAATCCCTTCAAACCAGTTTGGTAAAAGGGGGGATGATGATAGCTGAACCTAAAAGTGGGACATCTTTGGGCAGTCTTCCCTTGCAAGCTAGTTTGCAAGGGAAACTCTGTCCATGGGTCCTATAAAGTGGTATTAGAGCATAGCAAGATTGGGAAAGCTGAAGGTTGAAGTACCCTCTATCATTTATGGTCTTCATTAAGATTAGTTCATGAACTATCTGTGATCATGAAGCACTCAAATATGTTCATGGTTAATGACATGGGAATAGCAACACTAAGGGAGCCCATTTAAATGGATCACAACAATCCTACACCCCAAAGTGTGTGGAACTTGATTTTCACTGTTTTAATGGTGGACAAGATGAACAAGTTGGTTTCATAAATAAAACAAGATCAGCTAGTCGGAATTTCAGGGTGGAAAATTTCTTTCCGTTTCAGCAAATACCAGAAAAAGATACTAAGCTCCTGGCTATACAGCGTCAAATCACAGCACAAAAAAAAAAATCCCAGCGGTGAACAGCAGAAAAATAGTGAAATAAAGCAATAGAATTGCAGTTCGAACGAAAATAAGAGTCCTAGGGCAAAGCAACTCTTACAGGAATTCTATAATATGATTTCTGGAATTAAATTAATAAAACTCGAATACAAAGTCTCTTAATAGGCTATTTATACTAGGATTACAGCACCCCTAGCCTGCTAGCTTTAATTTTGAAAGTACCTAATAAATCCTAGCTTATTCTCTTTAAAAACTAGCATGACTACTAATTAAAAACACTAGGACTGTAAGTCTATCACATAACATAAAACATAAAACCCTAAGCAAGACAAATAAAAGACAATAAATATAACCTAAATCCCAAACTAATTAGAACCCTAGCATAGGTGGCAAGCGGGGCCCAAGTACTCCTGGAGAGAGAGACTTGTAGATGCTGCTCCTCCATCACATCTCCAAAACAAGCCCTTGAGATTCCTACAGGACCTACAGTATGTTCACGCTTTTAACTTATTAAGGAAGGTTTCCATCTAGTTTCCATGGAAAATGAAAAGGACAAAAGAGAAACATTATAATATATATTTAATGTCGGAAAAACACAAAAAGGGTGTGTTTAGACACCTAAGGAAACTAGATGTTAGCACTGCAGTTCAGAAAGAATTCATCATCAAAATGGAGGCCGTTGCAGACCATAGCAGCAATCAACAGAACTAATGTAAATTTATAAAATGGTCCCAAAACTTGTCAAATATCATCCCATTAGGTTGATGAGCAAAACGTTCTAGAAAACTTTATTCCAAGATAATATGTATCTGTGACTTGTCAATAGCCATAAATCCATTCACTTCTTCCTGGGAAACAAAATGCGCCTAAATTGAAGTGCATATGGGTCTAATGAAGACAGTGTTAGATCAATCAACAAATGTTCATTTATATTTCAGGCAGGTTGAAGCATATTATACTTACCGATACATTTTGATCCATGTAAACACTCAACAGAGATTTCATGGTAGGGTACTTCTTCCATATAGCAATAGCAAACCGTGGCTGTACCTTTGGGATAGCTACCAAAGCTTTTAACCTGGATGCAGAAACTAGCATTAGGTATAAAATAAAAATCCTTGCAGAGTAATGAAAAACTTGTGAAAAGCAGACAAACCAAATTAATTTGTATTTTGTACGGAGAAGGCTTGTTGAACAACATATTTTCCTGATGTCTGCTAAAAGTGATTTGATATTTGTAGTTGAGAACACTAATAGGGAGAAAGAAAAAGACTGGGTGAAACTAAGCCATGCTAGGGTTTGGGAGATTAATTGAAATTCAATTCATAAATATATGTGGAATTCCGGAAATCCAGTTTTAGTTGAGGGGGCCATGGTTCTTTTGAGGCAGTGGTTGAAGGAGGGCTTGTAGGAAGGATAGATTGTCCCAACTAACCAGACAACTAGGCTTGTAGGTTTCTCTCAACCCTCTCACTTTCATCACGGTTCCCCTTGTCCTTCCTGTCCTATCAAACCCTCCTCAAATAGACAGAGTCACAAAGGAAACTCATCAGCCTATATCTAGATCTCCTGAAACTTAAATAGTGCTCCTTGCAACACAGGGTCATTACAGCTGGATTGGGACTCTTTGATCCCAAAAAGTGAAGTCAAAGATTCAAATGCCCCTCAAGGAAATTAGAAAGTACATCAGATGAAATATCAAGTAGAACCACACAACCATAGGACATGATTAAAATATGTGTTGATACTACAGTTACTCTTGGTGCCAGGAACAATGATTAAGCAGTTCAGTTCAGACCCGTAGAAGAAAGCTTCATCTTATCACTGGTCTCTATCTATTAACATCATACTACTCACCACGCGCTCTTATTAATTATATTCCGGTCAACACAGTCCTTAATCATAAGAGGTCCGTTAGCATTTACGTCCAGTCTCGTTAACTTCTTTCTGCAATTTCATAAAGGAAAGGTAGAATCAGAACAGTAACCAGTTAAAATATGAAAATGCAGAGAGAGAGAGAGAGAGAGAGAATTTGTCCTTTTTACATAGGAATAAAAACTTTACTGAAAACACAACTATTTCTAGTTAATATTAAACCAGAGCGAAAACTGAATTTCAATGTTCAAAAACTGGGTGAAGCTATGTGAACCTCGTACAAAGTCTTAAACAAAAAAGAAAAGTGTACAATGTAGATGCATATATCAAATCTTGAGACTAGAAAACCTTACTTCCCCGGGATATGTGTTTTAAAGCATTTTCAAACTGTTATAAAGTTTTAAGTTCATTAGAAAAACAAATGGATCAAACACCTAAATTGGCAGGATGAGAGGCTGCACGTCAAACCAACAATGTGTTCAGCAAGTTCAGCCTCATCTATACACTGCCTGGAATGTACTTTAAAAAAATTAGTGGTCAATTTTGCCAGCACCTGGTAAAAAAAGGAAGAAGTCAAAATACTAATTAAAAAAACAGATCCACTATTCTGCAAGACATGAATGAAAATCCAGAAGTCATTAATGTGTTGGAATCCGAAGCATTTTCTGTTAGTAGTTCAACCTCCTCAACAGGCGGGCGTCTCCAATCATTATCCTTTGTTAGGTTCTTGTACACTTCTTGTTCCCTAACATTGTAAACAATTTCACAAGATGAAGCATTACATCATGACTATTGCACAAATCCAAGAAATAACTATTATGTTATAGGAAAATGGAAATAGAGATTTCAATTGCCATCATCACAAACGGTAAACTAGCATCGAGAAATAAATAACTAACAAATTGATAATCTATCAGGAAAAACTACATTCTAAACCAACGTGTTCATACTGCATCTGAAGACAATCAAACAATTTAAGTACAATTATGAGGTCCAACAAATGTGACAAAACACATGCTTTTGACAAACACATTCAACTGCCACGGGCATAAATGAGGAAACATTGTGTATTTGTAACAAATAAAGCTAAAAAAATTGTATATTTCATACAGCAAGTATAGAGGACTAAATGTCAACATAAAATAAATAGATCCTTTCAATTTCATAGTCATTTAATTCATATGATTTTTCAACAATAGCACAATGTTTCATCATTTATAATGAACATTAGCAAATTATAATCAATTGATAATACTCAAAAGGTACGTAAATTTTAATGAACATTGCATAAGTTCCACCTGTTTAAAATAAAAGTAAAAAGAGCAAGGAAAAAAAAAAAACAAAGCTTGACTTTTCTAGAAATCAGCTCATCTTTACTTATCACTGGCTCCCATTTGAATGAAATTCCAATTATCTACTGAAAGGAAAAAGAATATTCAAGTTCTTAGATAATCAGCTTGTGGAGCCATCATCAAATTGTTTAATGAACCCAAGTTCAAAAGCTCAAAATTAAAATCTTCGTATTTCTAAATTTGAGGTTTCATTTATGTTGTGTAAGAAATGGCTGCAGACTTACTTATTAAGAATAAGGAGGGCTGAGACCACTTTGACCAATTAAGCTTAAGATCCACATTAATAACACGGTTTTTGTTCTCTACTTAATTTAGTAGGTATTGATGAATTTAGAACCACATTGATGATAGAAAAGAAAAACAAAGAGGCATGCTCATAGTGAAGAAGCAACCTAGACCACAAGAAAAATAAAACAACAGTATAACATAAAGATGTTAGTAACATCATGCGCAGACTGTTTATCTAAATCAGGATAACAATTATGCAGCATCCGTCTAAGAAGAATACATAGAACAGTTTCGGAAGATGAATGAATGAAATGGCATGGTAAAAATTCATCACTAGGACATAGTACATATATTTACATAATTAAAATGAGCTACAGATGCACAATGGTAAAATCTGATTTTCATCAATCTCTCACCTTTTATTAATATATGCCATCAACCTATTTGTAAGATAACACACTGTATAGGATGGATAACAACTTCGAACACTAAAAACATGGTCCAAAAGAGATTCATTGATGACAAGGTTGCAAAATTCTTCAGCTTCATACACGAGCAATACATATTGAATCTCTATTCGTTCAGGAGAACTCTGCAATTAGATATTGAGGTTAATATATGCTAAAAATAATAGCAATCTGTAAGGTTAATAAATGCTAAAAATTATATCCTCAAAATAATGATCCTGGCCTACCTACACACACAACGCATGAAGATGCACAACAGTAACTAATCACTATATCATGATCCTTTGAGAGCGAACCTTCAAGCCACACGGGATTCACACTCACAATAAACCTTTGGTATCAGGGTTTATATTTTTATGCAAAAAATGAATTTACCTGCTTTTATGATCTATTAGGGGGCACATAAAATGTTCAACCATACAGAAAATATCAAAAATAAATCAAATTCCAGCTAATTTTCCTATTATGAAGCTTAGGAGATAATGCTAGTAGAAAAATACTTTATACTGGCGGAGCTTACAAAACTCTTCAATTTCATACACTTATTACCTGTGAAATATGTTCTGGAACAGTCATGGTCCAGACAATTGATCTTTCAATTGGATTTGATGTTATACGGTATGTTATCCCTCTTTCAGCAAACCTTGTGAGCAGATTTCCTACCACAAAAGTTTATATATCTCAGCTACCAGATATGATGTTATACGGAAAGAGAAAGAGAAGAATATGAAGAGCACACCTCCAACTGACCCCAATTCCACTACTTTAATGTCAATCTCAGCCACTATGGATTTCACAGCAAACTTTCCTTTTTCCCACTTTTGTTGTTCTTTCTGAATTTTTTTCATCTCTGCTGCTTCAGCTTTCAGAGCTGCTCTTTGCAACTTCTCTTGCTGTTTTTCATTAATCTCGATTATTTCATTTCTGTTAACATGCATTGGGTAAAGACCGTAAATAGAAACTTACTTGCTTCTTTAGATTCTTTTCTTCCATTAGGCGTATCCTTTCCTCTTTCGCCATCTTCCTTGTACCCATTGCTTCATCTCTAATACTTTTTTCAGTACTAGCTTTAGTTTTTCTTCTCTGTTTCACAATGTTGCCCATCTGATCCATTCTATTTTCTTTGTCAGCAGGATAATCAAGTACCTGATCTCATCATGTCATACATTTTAGGATAAACACCCAATGGTATGTAAGGATAGCAGCAAATGAAAGATAGCACACCACACCTTCATTAAAAATGAGAACACAACGAAATATCAAAACTTTATGACGTCTCATGAATAGTCTATACATATAATAACATTTAGTTTGAATAACACAGGGCCACAGAAATAAATGACAACCAACTAGAAACTGTCCAAAATAGCTTATTTCTTGATTATTATACATTCCAGTTCAACAAATAGAGGGGAAAAAAGAGATATTAGACATAACAAGATGATTGTTATACTGCAAGACTGGTGCAACTACTAGACTGTCAATGTGAAAATGAAATCAGCAAAACAGCAAACAGAAAACATTCAGAGGAGCTAAACCTTGTTAATTGAGGAAATTGTAGAAGTACAGATTACTTTTCTCCGCCTCAGTAAAGGCAAATGCAGAGGAGCTAAAACTTGTTCTCATTATGTTGTACATCTGTGGAGGAGATTACTTAAGGAAGCTGAACTGAGCTGGGTTATTCCACCTGATTGCAGATCCATTCCATTTTATAGTCATAAGTTGTTTGAGGGAGAAAAACAACGGTAATCTGAAACTGTTGGGTACTGGCATTTTTTTCCAGTGGTTTGGTTCGAAAGCAACAAAAGGAATTTTGAAATTAATAGAAAAGAGGGGAAAGAGTTTCTTTGGGACAGATTAAGGTATTGGACTTCACTTTCACCATTGGTTTCTCCAAGTTTCAAAATTTAGCTCTCTGCATTGGAGGGCTTCACTTAATATAGTCTTCATTAATGTTTTTTGTACTTTTGTTTGCTGGTTTTGTATTGTATACAGTGAACAACTTGTCCACAACTCTATATTTTAACAAGCCTACTAATAAATTTTATTTCTTATCCAAAGAAATATGACACTCATTTATTTATTTTTTTAAAAAGTACCCAGAAATCTATCCCAAAAAACAATATACTTAGGTTGCAAGATTTTAATAAATTTTTAAGTACACTCATTGATATCATTTCAATCAAACACTTCATTCACTAAATTTTCACCAGTCCCTTCTGAAATGTCTTCATCAATTAGTCTTGACATCCAAATCATAACGAATTTGAAACTTATTAAGGTTAGGAATCATGTATTGCCTACATTTAGAAAATATAATGCCCCATAGAAATTAACAAAACAAAACACACTTGTAACAAGAAGCATGTCTCTGAACAATCAAACATAATTAGTAAACATCACAGACCAGGCTATCAATTGTACCTGATTAATATCAAAATCATCTTGCAAAGAAATAGGTTGCGTAGAACAGTCCTCAGACATATGTGCTAGATTGTCATGTCCTGATAAACATGTATGTGTCCATATTAAAAGGAAAAACATATTCCAGGGAGTATAGTCATTTTGTTGAACATTTTGAAATCTAAGCTGATAAATAACCATAACCAAAGGTATGACAGATACACGAAAAACATACCAAGAGAAGATGTGGATTCAACAAATCTGGAACTCCAATCTAAGCCCTTTGCCACACCAAAACCACTAGAAATTGATTTGTTATCCTTCCCCCTTTCCCTTTCAGAACTACTTTCAGACTCATTATCGGAATCCAGAAATACCAAGTCATTAATGCCTGAATGTGAACAAAACACAGTATACACGTGAAAAACCTTCAACATTTGCAAACTAAAATAAAATTTTCAACAAAATTTAAATCGCAGGGTGATTCTGTTCATACCCGAAAGTTTATTTCCAAATTAGTTGCCATTTATAGTATGACATTCTATTAGAAAAATAAATAAATCATAAAAGGCTTTTTCTCAACACTTTTTAAATTAAATTTCAAAATTAACAAAAATTATACAAAAGAAAAGCGGCAATGCCGACCTGGCCAAAGAAGACCAGCTTCACTGGCTTGAGAAGGCCAACATGGTTCTAGCTCTAGCCTTCTCAAGTTAATGAGGCTTACCTCCCTTGCTGCTTTTTTTTCTAATTCGAATTAATTTTAGTTTTAAGTTTGTAACAATAGTGATGTATGGCAACTAATACAGAGCAGTATGGAATGTGATAGGCTTCTGCCCCAATTTCACCCAAAAAAAATTATAATCTTAACATAGGCTTCGGCCAGATCGGGTTGTCGTTGTATACATAACAGTTATTATGATGGAAATAAAAAATTTAATAAAAAAACTTTGAATTGAACTGAATCAATTTAACCAACAAAAAGAAAATAATATGATTAAACACCAACCATAACAATTAAGAAACAAAGCATAAACAAGAAGTTCACACAAAAACCAAAATGGCAAATAACTAAGCATTTTCCACAAAGCACACAAAAATCGAGTGTAAGCCCAGAAACCCTAGTTCAAACAAAATGCGTGAAATAATAACAGAAACCAATCAATCACTCCACCAACCGGAGAACTTGCGCGGGGAATGTGAAACGCTAGCTTGGGAGTCGGAAGGGGCTTTTGAGCATGGAGACTCGTCAAGGACCTCGAAGTAGCGGGGTGAGGTGGGGCCCGGTGGCTTCCGTGTCGGTCTGGTCGCGTCGTCGTCGTCGTCAAGGACGAGAACCGGAGTCTGAGTATTGAGGTTTGGGTAGGGGTAGAGTCCGGTTCGGCGTTTCTTATTAGAGCAGTGGAATGGTTGGAATGGAGGGGGTGAGGAGAGGGCATTCAGGTCATTTTCTTCTTCTTCTTCGTCGGAGAGGACTATTGGCTGCTGAGGCTTCGACATTTGAGACTGCGAATGAAGAAGAGAATGAAGAGGGACTCAAGAGAAAGAGATGCGTTCAAAAAAATTTCAGCGGCAACCGGTTTATTTTACCCGGTTAAATGAAGGCAAACCCGTTTTAGAGTTTTTTTCTTTTTTGGTTGGAAAAGATCTTTTATTTTTTCACTTTTTATCACAAATAATCTCTAATGTTCGCGAAATTACCAACTTTGGTCCTTTATATATATATATATATATTATGGTCCTTTTACGTTACAAACAAAGCATACATCAAATTGGTCCTTTTACGTTTCAATTTTTTTTCTTAAAACTCTGTCTAGGGGTAAAATCGAAATATTGGGTTAAAAGAATTGTTCGGGGGTGGGATCAGCAAATTTAGGGGCGCAAATAGAATTCCCCAAATACTTGATCCAGTCTCTGGACTCTGGAGCCTCCCCGCACTTCTTAAAAGAAAGAGCAAGCCTCTCGACACTTGATCTTGCATTTTCAGTCCACCCCGTTAGAGCCCTCTCTGCTGTGCGCCCTCCATCTTCATCTTTCATTTTCAGTCCCAGCTCCCTCCTTTCAATCTCTTGGTCGGTAAGTGTATGCTGTAATTTTTTTATATTCCTATTGTATTTATGGGTTTCGTGAATAATCAAATATCCTTTGTCTAGCCAAAGGAAAAAAGAATAATTGAAAATTGTTTGATTATAATATGAAAATCAGCAAGCATGTTTTTATTTTTGTTTCATTATTAGTATTGACTGGAAAATTGGCCGCCACCAACTTCCTCTTGCCCCTTTCACCCATCGAGCAGTGAAATTTTTTTGTATTATTTGGTATATATGCTTTTGTATCTGGTTTATATGTTTTTGGTTCTTGTGTTTGATTTGTAATGATTGCTTTTTTAGTTTGTTTTTGGTTAATGATTATCACACATTTGCAATTATTTGTTTGGGTTAAATCTGTTGCCCAAAAGGGATTTTGTGTTTATAGGTTCAGGTGTGCGGTCGGGGCTCGAACCAAACTAATGCGTCCCTTGCCAACCCATTGATTATGGGATGTAGCTTATTTTTGGTTGCTAGATGTCCAACACTCCCTTCTTTTGATACTTGAAAATGAAACAGTAGGATTTGGATTGTTTAGATCTCTTTTTCTTTTCCTTTTGGTTTATAAAGAACAAAACAAAGTCTGCTTATCTGAAAACAAAATTATATCACTGGGTGCCAGTAAGAATCAAGTGAAAGGTCATCTGTACGATGATTGAATGATCAATTCAGATCTTACTTTAAAGTGTTTATTTGTCCAAGAGGTACTTTGTGTCATAACTGAGATTTATATTTTTAAGCTGTATACTTTGTTTTTATGAAAAAAACTGCAAGGGGTGTATTTAAGATGTACAGAAACCATTATCCAAAGATAATGTGTCATGCCCTCTTTCGAATAACAGTGACAAATGTTTTTGCATACTAATTTTCTCAAGTTTCGATATGTAAATTAATTACATAATAATTGAAAAATAGTCTCCAATAGATAGAAATGATTTCTCAATCATATCTTGCAACTTGAGTATCTGCAACTCTATAGCTGTGTCCTCTTCTTCAACTTCAACAGAAAAAATTGGTGTAGATTTTGTTTATAAGGTTGGACAGTTATAATTGCCAACTTAGTAGCAGCAAAAGCTTAGCTTAGATGTCTTTCGTCTTTTTAACTCTGCCTATAATAGAGCAGGTTTTCTCTTTGTTGTCGATCGAGGATAACTTATCCTCTTGATTATTAATACAAAAGTTTGTATTCAAAAAAAAAAAAAATAGTAGCAGCAAAAGCTAAGTAAAAATCAACCTTCTTGGCCACTTTCTGAAATGATGAGGTGATTCTTTACCACAGAGAATAACTTATAATTTTAATTCTAAGTTTGAACCATACTGCACCGATACTTCAAACTTTGGCCAGGGGGGGTATCAAATATAGGTACGGATACAATACGTCTTCAATACATGCCGGGAAATGAAGTATTGTTAACTTTTCTATTTTGCTGACCATGGGTTACGGCGTCGATACAGAACTGATACTCACAGAACACTGTCCCAATACGGTCTAGATACGGCTAGTGGTTATTTAGAAATTGTTTGAAAATTTATGTGGTCTTTTGGAATATTATAACAAAATGGGGTTGAAATGTGAATTTTAAAACTTGGCCAGATCACACCCAGCCTATTCTTCTCAACAGAAAGAGGAAAACGCTAGGTTTTCACATTTGAAAAGAAACAGCAGCACCAACCAATTCAAAGATCCAGAAGGAAGAAGGAAGAAGAAAGAAGAAAGAAATTTCAAAAGGACCTCTTCTTCTCCACTGAAAGTTCTGCTGCTGCATCTGCTCCACCAGGTCTTAACTCACGTTAACTTGTTACTCCTTCACTTACTTTGTAGATGCATTAGAGATAAGTTTATTCATTATAACCAAATCCAAATCCTGTCCAGATTCTGTCGAGTAAAAAGAAATTAAAACTCCTTTATGAAAGATATTTTCGAACAAGAAATGGGTAGTGTGGGGGATGTGGGCACTTCTAGTGCTAATGATGCTCATGATGTGGAGTTATAACCAATTCATTCATTATAACCAATTTTGTATTTAAATTATTTAAAATATATATTTACATTATTTTAATTGTCGTATCCTTGCCGTATCCTAGTTTTTGGACATTTTTTGTATCACCATATCGTATCGTTATACTCGTACCTGTGTCCAGGCAATGAGGATTACAGTTAAGGAGCACTGAGTAAAGATGGCTTAAGATAAATAAGTTTTTATTTTAGATAATAAAAACATGTACTCATGCTAGACTCTCTTCTTAGAAAGGCTGAAATTTTTAAGATTTAATGGGATTCTTTAGTCTTGCCTTGATTTTCTGGTTCCTTGCTGAATATGGTTTTTATTTTGAACTCCCTTTTCGAGTGATCTTTTGTTGGGTCGGTAAGTTCCAATCTTACCAACGTGTGTACATGTAGGACCTATGTAACAAGTATTTGAAGACATTTCCATGAGAAATTAGTGTTCTTTTCTGTTTCTAATGCCCAACTGAAGGGGAAGGAAATAATTTTATATGTTATAATTTGTGTTCGTAGGCCATCACTAAGAACTAGTGTTTGAGTTGTAAACACGTTCACATCACTGAGTTCAGACATGAACTCTTACATTTTCCCCTGATAATATATTTGTTATTTATAATGTTTATAATCTAACTTTGTTATTTAGTTTTTATTAGTCGAAGGCTGGTATATGATCTGCCTATTCTGCTTATTATGCATTTGGTTGCCATGAAAACAAAACCCTAAAAGAAAATTTTATTTCTTATGTTGCTGAAAAACACTTAGAAAGTGGAAATTTGTAGCTTCTGAAAAATATTATGTTTTGTGTTTGTTTTATTTTAAGTTTTGTTGTGTGATTCTTTGGACGTTTGTGTTGAAATGTAGCAGAAAGTTTTACAGGCTCTGAGTAAGCAGAGAAATGGCCTTAATGAGGGGAGAGCCACTAGTGACGAAGCTTGCAGTGTTGGCCAAGTACGTGGTTCTTCCTGGAGCCATGGTCGCCGCCCTCATCTATTCACCTCCTGATTACACTTCTTCCAAGAACAATCCTAAGTCCACCAAATAATACATAGCTCGGTCAGTACCTTTTCCTCTTTGCTAAAACTCTGGTTTCATATCTCTGTTGTGATTTGAATGACCTGGCAAGTGTATGTGAAATTTCCATTTAGTGCTTTTTGACTTTGCCTTTTAAAGCCGTCACTTATTATTATTTGTAGAATTCTGTGTAGGTGCCAGTGCTATAGATATTACCCATATATATGTTGCCCTGGATGTGGTTAAGGTATTATAGGTACTTAATTGTTTTCAAATACGTCTTATATCCATCGGATATAAGAAAACGAAATTATTATATACCTTTGTTTTTTGGTTGCTAAAAATGAGAGGCTTTCACGGTGGAGCTTGGCAGGAGTGTGGTTCTTTGGGAGTTTGAGGTTTATGAGAGAGATGAGGGTCGGTGTTATAGGGTGAGATGATGAGAGTGTGAGACCCACATTTATGTGAGTGAAAGAGAAGATTGGGTTAAGTGGTGTGTGGCTATTCATTAGGGGTATATGGTATTTCCATTTGCAATTTGCTCAAAATTTTTGATTTGCATATAGGAAAATGGTTCACACATCACCATGGGTGCTAAAAGTGGTTGGCTTTGTAAAAAAACTTGATGAGATAAGAGAAATTAACTTTTGCTATCTTTAAAACCATATTGTGCTTTCCCAGGATATGCTATATTTTCATTCCCCTTGCATTTCAACAAGCAGACAGAATTTGTTATGAGATTGTGTGAAGTCGAAATATAGGTAGCTTGATTATGTGAGTCTGCATGCTCTAAAGTATTATGTAAATCAACTCCAGAGTGCAGTCTCGTGATCTATAGTAGTTCTCCACTAAATGTTCAAGTTTATATCAAAATTTTGTTTTCTATTGCTTAATCTTCTTACATACCTCTCAGCTTTGATACCTCTTTTCTTAAACGAAAAATTGTGCGGGATAACTGATTGTAATTTCCTTTTGTACAGGGCCATACTGCATAGAAGTGGATGTTAGAGATGTGCTCTCCTCCTGTTCAAATTTCGTATGGAATAATCTGAGCCTAATAGTTGCTCAAGTTGAGGGATTTTTCCTGCTTTCTTTGAAGAACTTTGACATGAACTCTGTAAATGTACTTCCTTATTACCAGATTTCCTCTGTCAATCCCTTAATCGAATGACTCTCGACGAAGAACACTTGATTACAATAATTGTTAGATGATAGTTGTTGCCAGACTGGGTTAGGGATGAAATCTCATTGGATGACTAGTGCTGTGACTGATGATATGTTTTGTTCACAACCTGTCCCAGTAGCTCTCTGTTTCTTGTCACGAAACGTAAACCTTGATTAGGATTTAATTTGTTGAGGCTTTTTCTAATTAATGGGGGAGGGATTCGAAGGTTGAACATCTTCCAACATTTGAGAAGCAATATAGTTGGCTTTTAAGTGATTGGAATTAAAATGTGGGACTTGAGTTTCATATTGTGATTTGAGTCCGGACCCATGGCTTATGTTTTCTGTGCTAATTTTACACCATGTCCAAAACCAAGTAAGTTCAACCTTCATTTTCATTATAGTTTCAAGGTAAATTCTAAATGGTAATCCTAAATCATGAACACTTGACTATTGAGAAACTTCTTGGCAGATATGGTTGCAATGTAATCGTTTAATTTTTCAGTCCAAAATCGCTCATGCCATTGGTACCATTACTTTCATTAAACAAATTATGTATGACTTTTGGAACATTCAGAATGTCCATCAAAATGGAAAAGACGCGGCTGGTTATGTTCTTCGTAATTCTCATGGCATTATTACGTTCAATTCCTCCTAATCCGTATCGGATTAGTAAGCCATTCCTATTGGATTTTGTTCTGTACTAGAGGCTGAAGAAGCACATGGTTTGAAATTTGGTCTTTCTTCTGGTAGTCATTCGGATTTTGATAATCTAATTATTGAAGGGCTCATCCGATTTCTCAAGCAACGAAAGCCTCCTATTATTGAAGGGCTTATCTGATTTTGATAATCTAATTATTGAAGGGCTTATCACATTTTATCTTTATTTCAGGTATCCGGAATCTTTGTCAAGATACTGAACCTGTGTCTGATTATCTTTCTTAGTCTTCAGATGTCTCGAGCCTCGATAATAACGAACTTGTGTGATTTCCGCTTTCATTCCAAATCTCAGTAATATTTATTATGAAATGTCGAAAACCAAACTATTTCATGTATATAATAGCCAATCACAATGCGTGAATTTGAACACTAAATGAATTCACTTCTGCACAATACGTTTATAAAGAGTTTGCTCCATCCAGCTCCTCATGCACAAGATACAGCGAATGCACAACCCTAACCACGAAGTGACGCCCGAGGGACAGCTGGTAAACCCAATTCGTCCTCAGCCTGCCAGCAGTGAATTTTAAAGAAGAATTAGCACAAGGCAACAATGATGGGTGGCATGTGGCCAGTGGAGTAAGTACTCCCCTCCACCCGGTGCCGCCACCCAAGTAAATAAACAATCATTCCAATGACAAGAGGAGGCAGCTGAGGCCGAAGACTTGCCTCTTTTGTTCAACACACATTTTCTCATGAGATAGAAACAATGTTCAAATTTTAAAATAAAAAAAATTGGTATTTTAACCATAAGGCAAATGTGCATTTCAGCAAACAAATTCAATACACCTGTACCTGGGCATTGGATCTGCCCGCTGGAGCTGCTGCATGTCCTATGGGTGCTGAAGGCAAGTGGAGCTCTGCATCTAAATCAGATTCCTTATCAGGTTGGAGATAGGAGGGAACGCCATCGGCTTCGGTTTCCAAACCCATGTCTGCTTCTAGAGCATCCAGCTCTGCAGACAAGATTGAAATACAATTGGGCAATTAAAAACAGAACAAGATTCCATCAGAACATGGAATCATATGCATTGATGCTTTATATGAGACCTCAATAGGTCTTAATGCAGTACTATTGACAACAAGTAAAGTCACTTAAAAGTTTGCGCGCAAGATGAACAAGACAGTTTCACCTAGCCTATATTCTAAATCCCTTATTTCAGAACCTACAATCTTGTCATGCAGAAATCACAAATCAGCTTTTGACACTCCTTGCATGATTTACTTCACCCAAGCCTCTGGGTGAAATTAATCAGAAAGTTCCCCTCTCTGTATGGAACCTGTAGCCAGTATATCCTTCAATATTTAAGAATTCAATGATTTCTAAGCTTACCACCCATAAGATCCTCCTCATCAATGTCATCAGGAACATTATAGCTTCTACCAAGGGTCTCTTGAATTTCATTGCTTACATCCATCAGG
Organism: Prunus kanzakura; assembly: GCA_020521455.1. Classification (NCBI taxonomy): domain Eukaryota; kingdom Viridiplantae; phylum Streptophyta; class Magnoliopsida; order Rosales; family Rosaceae; genus Prunus; species Prunus kanzakura. The sequence goes on from BPUM01000979.1 coordinate 195,817, forward strand.
TCCATCATTTCATCTTGCAAATTCTATGGCAAACGAGTATTCACATGTCAGTAAGACATACTTTCAAATGTACAAAGCATGGAAGCAACGGGAAACAAAAAACAGAAGAGAGTACTGCTACTGACATCAATATCTTGAATCTTCACCGTTTTCATCATTCCTTTTAGCTCCTTGTTGGCAGATTTCAGAGCTGTCATCTGTGTAAAACATATCAAAGTTAATTTCCAAGCAAAATCTACTCACTGCAGAAAATATGCCTCCATGGAATCTACATTTAGAAATCTAAATGGATACCAGGAATGAGTACAACAGAATCTAGGACTTATACTAATCACATATTTATAAGCAAAAACCCTCCCTATACACAAATGGTCCATCTCCTACCTCTCATGAGGTAGGCAGCAGGTTCCAATCAGGGTACAGAAAAAGCTCCTCCTCAACAGCCTTGAACTATGCCCCTTGGGGCGCTACCAAGGAAAACCAACAATTTTAAGGTGAATATAGTATAGCCCCAGTTCAACCAAATTTGATGTAGCATAGAGTGACTCTCCAACATGTTGCAAATCAGTAACTACCTCATTAATTTGGGCATCTTACTTATCCTTTTCCCCCCCTTTTATGAAAGGAAAGAAGGCATCTTATCCATCTAAACACATGTCATTAAAAATTTTTTTTAAAAAAAAAAAAAAAGACTGGGTTCATAACCCCACCCCTCAAGGCTAAAGGAGTAATTTCACCAATAAAAAGATAAAAGTTCATGGTACAATGTCATTTGCTATGCTGAGCTACGACATGCATTATCCTCCAATCCTCATATTTGACAATCAAAACAATCCAACACATGGACATGGTGAGACTAATAGATCCTCATACGTATACACTCAATTAAAAACATGTGAATATAATCACAAAATTTAACAGCTAAAGACATACCGTTTGCTGAGCATCTTTTATACCCTCTGAGGCAAAGGCCACTTGGTCAAGGTTAAATGTCTGATTATACAGCATGTCACGCTGTCCTTCATACCTGTGTCCAGAAACTCAATGAATTAAAACAAATCATTGAAGAAAAAAGGATAATGGAAATTGAGTCATACAGTATATTCACCATACCCCTTACAATTTGCAAAATGTATCAATCAAATTCTAGATGCCAAAGAGAATGATCCCAATATTAATGGCAAATAAAAAAAATGTGTTTGCATAAATGTAATCCTATCTCACTCGTTTCGACGTCCCAGTGACGACCTAAATTTTGTATTTCATGATGCAAAAGATTCTATTTTTATTTGAGGCTACAAAATGCAAAAACTTAAACCTTATGCCTTCAATTAGCTACACCACTCTCTAGAAAATCGAAGTACATGCACATATTCATCTGTATGCATGCCTGCTTAGTATTCCACTGGAGCATAACCTTCTAGCACTACTGTTCACACTTCAGTTGCCCATCATGTTTATGTGAATTTTTGTTCCAACAATATCATTCCAAGTCTTCAATCAACCACTTACGTCCAACACATAAGTATCCATTCTTAACCCTTCCGATGTCACAAAAATATTAACCATTCTTCCTATTTCCCCAGTCGTAACCTTCTTAAGTATCCATTCTTAACCCTTCTGATGTCACAAAAATATTTAACCATTCTTCCTATTTCCCCAGTCGTAACCTTCTTCAAAGATTCGAATCAAATACCAAGCTGTTCTGAAAAGTCCAAATAAACCAACTTCCAAATCCTGATAAAACTGCTGACTGCTTTCACATGAATGAAACATGCAACAAAATACGGGGAAACATAAATCACATAGAGGAGCAATAAACCATTAACATGAAGGGGGGCACTTACATTCGCTTTTGCTTGAGAACCCTCATGGCTCGAGACTTAACAGCTTCTTGTGCAGGACCAGGCCTTGTCTTCTTGATCTGCTCTTTGTATCTATTAAGTTCAATATCAAGCTTCTTGATCTTCTCATCCACTGTTTCGCCTCTTTTATTAATCTGTTACATAATAATGTTTACTTCACCCAACAGTTCTAGCAGAATACCAACAGAAATTGTAAAGTTGAAATATTCAAACAAGAGTTGCTCGGAAACCAAGCATCAAATTAGTTACAACCATTATCGATTCTAAAGCTGGTCATAATGATTAGACTAAATCTTCACTCTTGATTATAGTAGGGTTTATCATTAACTGGCTCTCCCAACAGATAATGAATATGGGTTTGTAATAAGATGGATACACCAGTTAGTTGGCAATTCTTAAAATTGTTCATGACCCATTTTTGGCAATTATGCATTTTGTTAATGTTTCCCATGTTACCAATCTAAACATATTAAAGCAAGAAGGGAATACAAGTTGAAAAATCCAGGATTCTTCCCAAGTAACCTAATAAAAACCTGATTACCCTAACCCTAATTCTGAGATACCCAACAATAGCTTTAGGAAATAAACTAGAAGAGTAGAGAGAAAGAGAGAGGACCCTTTCGGAGGCATCTCCAACAGACGGCGGAGGTTCTTTTTCTTTCTTGACACCGAAGACCCTCTTCATCTTCTCTTGTACTTCTCCTCCTAAGCTACGACCGATTCAACCAAGCTTTTTCTCCCAAAGCACTTGAACACAACACGCAGAGAGAGAGAGAGAGAGAGAGAGAGAGAGAGCAATACTTCAATGGTCTGCTTCAGCAAATCACCCCCTTTTGTAGTCAATGGGATATATCTGAAACCAAGGCAGAGCATTCAATCATAAAATTGAATCTGGTTTCTCAATACATACAAAAAGAAATCCAAATCTACAAAAACCCAATCAGATTTCCATCAAACTTACCAGGAAAATGGGAAACTCAAAGTTGATGAGAGGAAAATAAGAGGAGGACGATTGATGAGATCCGAGCTCGATCAGTTCAATATTCGCTTAGCCCTAACTAATTTTGGGAATTTTCTGAATATTGAAAATGCAAATTTGGGATTCTTCGAGGTGGGTTCGCTATTCCTTCCCCGCGGCTTCCTTTACTTTGCGTTTTGGACAGAAAGCTATCCAAACTCACCAACAACAAAACTAAAATGTACCTTTTAAAAGGAAAACGCTTTTTTTTTTTTTTTTGGTTGGTGAAAGGAAAACGCTTTTCAATTAACCTAAAGGGTTAAATTATGATTTGGATTCTTTGTAGCACGGGTGAAGTTCCAATTTGTACACGGCAGTTTGGTTCGGATTAGAAGGGTTTTACACGGCTAATCCTTTTTTATTTTGCATTTTTTCCAACTTTATTAGTCGAATTACAACAAAACAATAATTCGATAACATACTTTTTTTTTTTCATTTTCATGTAATGTCATCAAAATTCAATGTGCTAATCAAATTAATAGTTTTTTTTTTTAATGCGGCAAATTAATAGTTATAACCTAAAGATTAATAACTTCGATCAAACATCATTACTAGCATCTTCATCTAGTTATTAGTCAATAAGAGACTTACAAGTATAAAATAAAATAATATAAAAATTTATACAATCAATATGTCCGGTTTAATTCAACTCAGTTTATAAAAGCTCAAAATTGACCCCAAATCGGACCATTATTGTTTGGTCCAGTTTTAAATCGGGTCATGTGGTCAGTTGTTTTGAATGTGTTGGTCAAAATGTTGATGGTGACATGTTGTAGAGATTCACCTACAAGTGGGTGCAAATGAGTGATGTATTGCTGTGATCTTGGCTTCTTTCGAGCTACTGTGGCCAAGTTAAGAATGGGTTCTCGACAGTAGAGTTCTAGGTCTCAACTACAAGACTTTTTAAATTGAAAATGTGTTTGATAGTATCGCCGAGCTCGGTAGCTTGGTGGTGGCACTAGGCTCGATAGCCAAGTGGTTTCAAATAACTTAAGAAATGCAGGTATCTCAAGGAATTTGGATGAATTGGATGATGTTCAAAAATTAGCTTTGTAAATGACAAACAAAGAAAATCTTGTTGATGTATGAAATAGATGATCGAAATGGGGAATGCCCAAGAACTCAAAACAGTTTTTTTGAGTTTTGTTTACGGAAGTAACATGAAATCCTTTAAAAAAAGCATTAAAAACTATGAACTACGCGATAAAAGTTACATGGAGAGTAGCGTTGAAAGGACCTGAACTCTCACTTCTTTGTCTTGAGTCCGACTCTTTGTTGACTTTGAGAGCGGAGGGCCGTGGGCTTTGGAGTTGAATGTGAGCATCTTTTGGCCGCTGCAACGTCTACGCATGCGATCTTCAGTTTACTGGTGATCTCGTCAACAATTTGTCTGACAAACGTTCCTTCATACCTGTTAGTTAAAATTCAAAATTGAGCAAAAGTAAGATTTATTAGGCCGCTGCAACGCTGCAAGATTAAATTGAACTACTATCTTATTCATTATGACTACAGAGCTTGGGATTGAATAAGATTTGAATGTATTAGTTCAACATTTATCCAAAATTGCTGAATCAAAATCTCATAATCCCATTAAGATTTTGTAAATTTCTGAAAACACTAATAGAAATATATTTAAATATAAAAAATATCTGACCACACGTGTGATAGAAAGAGAGTGTTTATAAATTCTCGTATCAGTGATCCTAAGCTCTTCATTACAGTGATAAAAACCAAAGATGATTTTGGCACTTAAATATTGTAAAAAGGAATCATTGAAACAATGCATGGTGGCGGGTATGCGAAAAATAGGTCGGGAAAAAACATTAAGAAAAAGAAGAACAGAAGAAACAAAGAGATGGAAATAAGTAAGTAGTTACCCATCAGTGCCATCACTCTCCATATAAACAGGGCCGGACAAATTTAAAGCTTCAGTTAGAGACTTTTTCCACGACCGCATCATTTCTTCCGAATATGTAACTCCACGGTAGCTAACTGGAAAATTATCGGTTTGGTTCCAGACATCTTCAGGATCAACATGATAGAAAATTGGCAAAACCATCTGCCCCAGTGTTCTTCTACACTCCATGATCATCTCCAGCTCCCGAAGACAAACTATGGAAAATGCAAACCCCCTTGAGAAGATGATGACAACGATTCTGGATTGTTCAATTGCTTGCATCGGTTCTGGTCCTCTTAGTTCATTCTCAGCAATAAAGACGTCGACTCTGGCTCCTTTCAATGTCTTGTAGAGGTGGTCCGTGAAGGTCTTGCATGAGTCTACGCCCATAAAGCTCAAGAACACATCGTACATCTCATCATTTGAGGAGCAGGATGAAGAGGATGGAGAGGAGGCTTCATCCACTAAACCCAACGGCCCCTGTTCACCCCCTCTGACCCCGAACCAACCCCAGCCCCCATCCCTCTCTCTCTCTCTTGGCGTCGGCTCGGCGGCGGAACATCAAAGCCCAATTTAGCCAAAGGAGGAACAACGGTAGACAGAACCAGATCCCGAGCTACAACGACATGTCGTCGGCGCCACAATGCTCTCGGAACCCAAAGTGCCAGTGGTGTCGCAGCGACGTCCTCAACGACATGTGCTTCCCAAGCTCGAGGCTTTGTGCTTACCCCAACAGGTCTTCTCTTGCAAAATTGACGACAGTCGTCTCAACAGAAATCATGAGAAAGCTTAGCTTGAGTAGATTTTAAGTTAAAGTCAACTGCTTTTAAATCTTTTTCCACTTTTAATCACAAATCAATTATTGTGTGTTGTTGTTGTTGTTTGTTGAGTAGTGAATTGTGCATCTTGTGATCTGTAAATTATGTGTTGTGAATTGAAATTGATTTGTACTTCAATTGAAGGTCTGAATCTTTTGATAGGATTAGGACTTAATAGAATGGGAAGTTGAAGTATCAGAGGGAGAGAGAGGGGAATGGGGGCTAGGGTTGGTGTGGGGCAAGAGGGGGTGAACAAGTGGTGCTGGGTTTGTTGGGCTGGGGAGGAGTTGAGATTTTTATTTTTATTTTTTTAATTTATGTTATTTTATTATTTTATATAAATTTTTTAGGAACTGGTTGGTTAGTAGGTGAGTTCCACAGTAGACACGTCAGCATTTAACGATTGACTACACGGTTAACTTAACGTAATGATAAAATTGGACGATGTTGCAAACGTAAGAGTGTCAATTGATAAAATTGATACATTGGGGTCCATATTGAGAATCACCCAAAACCTGCAGGGTGTCTTTTGTCGTTAGCCCAAAAAAGAAATGCAAAAATTTACTTTCAATCCCAGTAGTTGGCCAATTATACCACTATAACTCTCGTATTTTATTTTTCAGTTAAAGGTAACAAGGGGATGAAGATGTAACACACACTACACTACACACATTAGTGCCTATTGGTTAAATTTTAGGACTAACATCAAAAAACCTCCTCAAGATTTGGGGTCATTCTTAATATGGGTCACCGGGTTTGAATTTCATCATTTTACACCTCATAGTTTTCAAATTCGGCCAATCTACACCGTCTATCAAGTTCACCGTTAGATTTTCTGTTAAATTGGCGACGTAGCAATTGTGGTACCCACTTTGATGCTAATGTGTGAACAAAAATAATAAAAAATTCTTTAAAAAAATTATTAAATTATATTTTTAAAAACAGAAAAAGAAAAAAAAATCCCCACTATCTCTCTCTCTCTGCCCAGAACTTGAAAACCCCACCCACATCTCCGATCACCTCCCCACCCCAACCACCATTAAAGCCATACAAACCCCACCCACATATCTGCCCCTCCTCGACTCACTATCTCATTCACTTCCTCTCTCACCGTCTCTGTGTTTGGGTCGGGTTCGCAAAAGAGGAGCCAGATTCGAGTCGTTCTACAGACATGTGGGCAGGCTTAGAATTATGAGTTTTCAGGTTGTGGGAGAGTATAAGCTTGAAGAAGAAGACGAAGGAGAAGAAATGGAGGAAGACATAAAAGAGGGCGCGCAGCAAAGGCCAAAAAAGGAGATTTTAGAGTGACGAAATATATGGGGTTTGAGAGATTTTGGAGAGTCCTAGGGTTTTGTTCTTGGTCCCATTTTTGTTGTTCCTAGGTGATGAGATGAATTTGTCTAAGGTCGGCGAGAAAATTACGAGCTTCGTTAGCTCTATCAGATCGCTTGGCATTCTTCTTTATGTGGGGTTGGGTCAAGGTTCGCAAGGAGGGTGGCAGTGAAAGCTATGGGGGTTGGGGGAGAGGGAGGGGGTTGCTGGTGCAGTTTTTTTTTTACAATGAACTTTGTTTTTGCCAATATAGCCGTGCCAACCAACTGAACCTCCAAGAAGCCTGATGATTTTTACCCTCATCATTTTCTTCGTCAAACTAAAAACCAATACAAGAAAAGCTAGAGCTTAGCATACTCTGCATTTCTACTGCAATCTGCCTAAACTCTCAGTTCCTTTCTCTCAATGTCCCAAATTCTCAAATCCTAACGAACCCTAAAACAGGTTAGCTCAATCGACTGAAGTTGATCTCAGCTTCCCAAATGGACATACTCTTCGCTCATATCCAAGCGGACCTCCACTCCAATGACGCTTTTCGCCAGTCCAACAATTTCCTCCAAGCCCTTCAGCAATCCGTAGTCAATCGTGACATATCCGTCATCACCAAATTCATTGTCGAAGAGATCGTTGCCTCACTCGCATTCGCTCTACCCGCCTCACCACCGACCTCTAAGACACAGTCTGCTTCAGAATTCTCACCGATCTCAACTTCCCCGACCATGAGGTCAAGGCCGCCGAAGTCTCCATCCTCGCCGTCATCCCCTCCTACTGCCTCTCCAAGCTCATCATCGACGCACATAAGGAAATCAACAGCTGCTTTGATTCTCCGAGCGATAATCTCCGCTTATCCATCCCCAAAGTATTGAGAAGGAGGGAGAGGGCACGAGAGCGAGAGAGGGAGGGAGATAAAGAAATCTGGCCCGAGCCCTTCCTTCCCTAGCCGATCCATCCCACCCACCCACCCCACAACTCCTCCATCTCTCCTTCCTCTCTCTTTCTCTCTCCCTTTTTCCATCCCACCCACCCCCACAAATATGAGTGAAAAAAAGATTCAATATCAGTATTGGCAGGCAACTGATGGTTGTGGTGTTGGGTTAGGTAGCGGTAGCAGCATGAGAGAAGGACACATAGTCTGTTGGGTTTCCAGAATTTCTTTTTCTTTTTTTAATTTTGTTATTTGTATTAATATTATAAACTGAACTTACCAATTTTTTTTATATTAACTTTTAGACTTTAATGAATTTTTTTTAATGATAATTTAACATAATGAACAACATTGGAGTAAAACACGGAGATTAGGTCTCTTCTTTTACCCAAGCCACTCGTGTGGCTTAGGCCCAAAACATTTATCTTTCTTCAATTGTCGTGAACTCTGAAGGGCCAAAAAATCAAGGTCTAAACAAATACCTAAAAATAAACAGCACATGGAGTGGCACCATAGTGAAAAAGTAGGACAAATTCTCCCTCTCCCCTCAAGTGCACCCGTATTCGAATCATGTAGGAGACAATCTTGAGGCCCAATATAATACTTCCCCCCCCCTCCCCCCCGGCGCACCTTCTTATTAGCGAATGACAAAAACAATTTTGATAATTTAAGTACAATGCGTGGTGAATCCTGCAATTACTTGAGGAATACCTCAATTTAAAACCCATGTATTTATTTCTATAACTAGGATTTGATTCAAGCCTTAACTTAAAAATATTCCTTATTTTCTGGTTAAGCTGATAACGTGCATTTCACGTGTCACCATCTAGGACGTATATTGCGTCACGGTGGCACTACGGATGGACGCCACATGTCGACATCAACCCATTATTTCCGTTACCCGATTATATCTTTTGTAGTATTTTTGGTCAACATGTGTTTAGTATAGTTTTATCACTAAATGACAATCCAGCATTCAATAGCCACGAGGCACGCCGCACACACCACCCCACACCCTGCAACGTATAAGTATAACTAGAAATATGCTGCAGAGATTTTACCATGGCAATTGACAGAGAGAGAGAGAGTGAAGTTGCGTCCGTCTCTGCTTTTTACTGAGCTCTGTAGAGACAGAATTTCCATTTTTTACTGACACTGACTCTTCTGGAAAGAAAATAAGAAAACAAAAAACCAAAGAGAAGTGAACAGTCTTCTACCGTTGAAGCCTTGAAAGAAACAGAAAAGCATTAAATAGCTCTCATTTCAGTTGGGTGGTAGTGTTCCTGGTTTTCATTGCACATCGCACATTCTTATTTATTGTACCCAACAACTTCTCTCCTGCCTCTCAAACCTCACCTCACCTAATCTCTTTCTCTCTCTCCTCTCTTTCTGAGGTAAAAAGTTGATTGAAAATTCAGCTTTGACATACAAGACTGCATCTTTGCGGACAATGTCATATTTCTTCAATAATACATCATTTTCCGGGGAAATGTCCTGACTTTCTTCCGTTTTCAGTGGAAGTTCCCAGAAAGGATAAGTGGGTTTTGCTTAGAACTTGTTTTCCGACAATGGGTAATCGATTTATTTGCATGTCAAAGAAGGATACTAAAGATAGTGGATCCAGAAGCAAGAGAGTAAATCGCTCACAGAGGAAACTGCTGGCTGAGGAAGAGTTCTTGCACAGGCAAGCTCTGTCTATGGCTCTTCATCAGCACCAATTGTCTCAGAGGTTTGACGGTTCCATGTCTAGAAGAATTGGGTCCACAAGCTCTAGGAGACTCGCTGATCCATTCGCTAATGGGAAGCAGGTGTGCTTTGTTTTGATTCAAAGTTGATTTCAAATCCATATTTCTTTTTTCTTTGTCATGATTTGATCTGTGATGAAAAGGGGGTTTTAATGATTATGTAGCTTTGGGTTAAAGCTAAAAAGTGCTTAATTAAATGTGAAATCAACAGTTACTAAATTACCAATTTAAAGAAAAGCTATGAATGAATATTAAAGAAGTGAAAAGGTAATGATACTTCTTTATTTTGATGGCTTGAAAAGTGCATCTCAAAAGGATGCGCTCTTAGATGATTGTGCTGTCAAAGATCTGGCAATTATATTATTTCTCAGTCTTATGATCTCTAGTTTACCTTTTCTGTATCTAGAACAAAAAGTGTGTTTGGAGACACTTTTTCTTAAGAGTCATCCAACTTTATAACCCTTGATCAGCTCACTCCAGTTTGAGTGGTTGAGACTGGAGCTTTCTAGATATTTTATCAGGCAGTTGAGATCAGTGCTTTTATGGTATTTAACCATTATTAATGGCAGTGAGTGTGAAAAATGAGCTAAAGCCCGGAATGAAGTCGAAATAGTATTGAGATCTTTATATTATGTAGCTTGTTGGACCATTTGAGTCCTTTTTTGCCAATTACCATTGCAACCACCGTACTGTTAAACAGCGTACGCCTTTTCAGGATAGCCAGATTTTTCTATAAAAACAGAAAGCAGTACTTATTGTATATCCAGTATGTGTATAACATAGATAAAGTTCATATTCAAGCCATCATTCTTGAAAGATTTAGCTGTTTATCAAGGGGTCGTCATTAAGCAAGATTGTGAAGGCATCTATTCATAAATTTTATGTCTTTTTCTGTATGATGTATTTTCAATTTTGTAGAAATGTGTACTCATTTAACCCGGTGTTGTTTGTATTTGAAATTCTTTATAACCTTGACCTTAACTGAGCTGGAAATATGTCATAACTGTAAGAGTATTGGTCTGTGGCTTTCAAAATCAACACCGGGTCATGTAATCCATTAAAGTACAGTTTTTCTCTTCTAGGAAATGTTAATTATAACATCTTTTTGTACAGCTCCCAATATCCATAAAACTTTCACCTTCCTGCTGCTCGTTTGTTTTGGTTGCTAGTCTGCTTTTTTTAGTAGCCGATAGATTCATATAGACAAGCAACTTTGAGCATAGTAATCAGTTACTAAGATATGGTCCTCCACCATTTCATGTTTGTCCTCCCTTGAATGATTTCCATGATTATTGATTTCATTTTGTTTTACAGGTACCAGAATCTTTGGAGAATATTAAAACAAAAAAATTTATTCTGGTACATGGAGAAGGGTTTGGAGCATGGTGTTGGTACAAAACAATTGCTCTACTAGAGGAAGCAGGATTGCTTCCGGTTACCTTTGATCTCAAGGGTTCTGGTATTGATCTTACAGATACTAACTCTGTTGCTACGCTGGCAGAGTATTCAAAACCATTGATTGAATATCTAGAAAATCTTGAAGAGGATGAAAAGGTTAAAATCTGAGATGTTATTCATTCCATTACACTAAGCATGTAACATACTGTCAAATTTATACATGTAATTCTCGTGCAGGTTATCTTGGTTGGTCACAGTAATGGCGGTGCCTGTGTTTCTTATGCACTAGAGCACTTTTCGCAGAAAATTTCAAAAGCAATTTTCATCTGTGCTACTATGGTGTCTGATGGCCAGAGACCGTTTGATGTGTTTGCTGAAGAGGTAACTTATTATAAACTGGTTAAGCCTAACATCTGTTAAGAATTTGTTGGTCTTGTCTGAAAGTTATGACCATGCAGCATAATGCCACTGAGTACTTCTAAACAACAGAAAATGCTTCTTCCTTTTCAAAAAATTCCAAGCTATTGCAACTATTTCGTCACACCATAGGCATTGAATACAATGTCATTGAAAAATATTAATTTCATCCGTGCAAAACTATCTGTGTAAAAAATTTAAATAAACCTCCAAGCTTCTAGTGAATCCATTATGGGTGTGTGCATGCATGTGTGGGTGGGTGTCTGCGCGTAAATACATATATGGTAATGTTCACTTGGTAGGCAGGCTGTTTAACATCTTATGCTGTCGGACTGTCAATCAGACCCATATCATACAGAATCATACGTATGAATATGCAGTCATGCTGGACTGTCTCACAGTTTGTCTCACGTAATACATATATGGTAATGTTCACCTGGTAGGCAGGCAGTTTAACATCTTATGCTGTCAGACTGTCAATCAGACCCATATCATACAGAATCATATGTATGAATATGCAGTCATGATAGACAGTTTGTCTCACGTTGTAGCATGCTGGACTGTCTTGCAATGTATAAATTGGGAATGCTAACCTCCACACCTTTCTTGTAGAAAAATTATCTTTATGTTCTTATAATTAATGAAGGTTCTTATAGTAACTTAAAAGAAAACTATATTTCCTTTTTCAAGCAAGCCATTTTCTTCCCCTTGGCAGTTTAATTTCTTTATACTCTCTGATTTTCGTAAACTCAAGAAGGAAATCTGTATTGCAGCTTGGTTCTGCAGAACAATTTATGCAAGGGTCAAAGTTTTTGATTCATGGGAATGGAAAAGACAAGCCTCCTACAGGATTCATGTTTGAGAAAGAGCAGATGAAAGGGTTATATTTCAATCAATCTCCTGCAAAGGTATGTTGCAACTCTCAACTAAAGCAGATAACTTTGTCCAAGTTTTTCAAGGTTAATATTATCTTAGTATTTTTTCCTCACAGGAAGCAGCATTTTTGTAGAAGCTATGCAGTTCCTTTATAATACTATGTGTAGCTGAATATTATATGTGCCCATTAAATGATTTGAAACAAAATGCAGAGCTAAATAAATATAATGGAAAGTAAGATGAGAACATGCAAATAGAAGTGAGAATGCAAGTGCAGTGTTTTTACATTTATACAAGTCCACGATACCTCCATCGTGTCCTGATATGTTTAACCGCTTTCTATTGTAGTTAGATCAATCAAAATTATGGAAATCTGTATTGTGTCCTTAACTTGTTTTATTGGTAGTTGGTACTTACCTGTATCAACACAGCGGGCGTGTGTAATCTTCATGAAACAAATATTTAATATTCCTTTGACTTAGTTTTTGCATTAAAAAATTGAGAGCAAGAACCATCCCATTGAAGAAAGACTTATATACAGGTAGGACAGGCATGTAATATTGTGTTCTTGTAAATAGTGCTCTACAGACTTTAGTTTGTACATTTTAGATTCTACCGTAGGTCATTGTATTGTTTGCTGACCTGGCATCTCTCAGTTGACTTGCATAGCCTTGTATTTAAGCAACAAGATTGTACTGATTATCTAATCATAACGACAAAATCAATTTCAATCATTCTGTTTCTCTTTAATAAGTAGAACCATGTGAAGGGTTCATAAATTAATAGCATATCTTCACTGTCTCATATCTGTTTCCAGATCAGCATCTATGATGCCTCACAGATGTACCTAGTCAATTTTGAAAGCTGAGTCCTAAATAGTTAAGATTTGTTGCTTACTATCCGAACTGTTTTGTTGCCATTATTTTCTGATTCACCTTCCCAGCATTTTATATCCACTTTCCATCAAGGGCTTGGGTGTGAAATTTTATTTTAAAACACACACACACACACACACACACACATATTTTATATTTCCAGATCAACATATATTATTCCTCAAAGATGTATGTAGTCACTTTTGAAAGCTGAGTCCTACTTAATTAAAATTTGTCATTTACTATCCATACTATTATGTTGCCATTATTTTCTGATTCACCTCCCCAGCATATTCACGCACAGGCGCACACACATCATATTTTCAGATTCAGCTTGATATTCACATATTCATATTTTCAAATTCTGCTAGATATTCCTTATTTAAAGAGTTCAACTGTAACCCTTAAAAATTTGTTAACTAACAAAACAAACGTAATATTTTCGTTTCTAACTCTCTTCTACTTTTGTAAACTTTATTTTCTTGTTCCATTGAGTCTTTTGTTTCTGAGAACAATATATGATGATCAGTCTCCTTTAGTGTTACACCATAAAATCTAAGTTGTGTGGCCTTCCTGGGTTTCTTCACCATGGTATAATCTATTGAGATACTTCAGTTTCTCGTCATCTATTCTTAATTTGATTTAACTTCCATTCACATTATCTCTATAACGGCAGTTAATTCATTCCAGGACATTGCTCTGGCTATGGTTTCCATGAGACCTATCCCACTTGGCCCGATCATGGAAAAACTGTCATTGTCACCCAAAAACTATGGAACTAGCCGGCGGTTCTTCATTCAAACATTAGATGATCGGGCACTTTCCCCAGATGTCCAAGAAAAGCTAGTGAGGGAAAACCCACCAGAGGGAGTGTTCAAGATAAAAGGCAGTGACCACTGCCCATTCTTCTCAAAGCCACAATCACTGCACAAAATGTTGGTGGAAATTGCTCAGATTCCATAGCTTTAAATATCAGAAATTGTATTCCTTTGTTTTACCTTTGAGTTACATAACAAAAACGTAGCTGATTGCTTAATTCTATGATGTTCGGCCATGGTTGTATGTAGAACCTGGTGGCCCAATTGCTTGTATCCAATTTCTACTTAGTATATAGGTAAAGGAAATGCTGATTTACACTATACAAAAGCAATCTCGTCTAGTCATGCTCGTGTTTTGTTGCGGATAAGGCTCAAGAAGCTTGAATTTACAACAGTGTTCCTTGTCCTTGCATTGTAAGCTTCATATACATTATCAGCCTATTCTTTAATAGCTCAAGTTTTTGAGGTTAGTAGTCGTCTAACATGGTATTAAAGCCTTCTTTGCAAGTGGTCCAATGTAAAGCTTTTGGAGCTAGTGGTTGTTTAACAGTTCTCATCGGATCGGCAATGACCCACCTAACACACTAAAATTTAAAGTGTATTAACGGTTAATTGTTAGTACACTTGTTATGACTGTTAATACATGTTTTATGATTGCTAATAGTGTTATGACTATTAATACATTTGTGTATGAATGTTAATCCACTTTTGTATTGGACATATATCCCACTTTCATAACAAAATGACCACACATAAAATCGAAGTGGAACAACAAATCTCTGAAAAAATACAGAGGAATGGAAAACAACCACGTCTTTCATCCCTCCTGGAATATTGGGATTGCCTGCAGCAGTCCCAACAAAGAGCCACTAGGGCTTTTTCATCAATTTGTTATTATTCCCATGATCATGACTACCCTTCTTGATCTCTTCATGATCATGCTGATCATCATCATCTAACTTCCTTATTCCTCATCATCCTGGCTAGCTAATCTTTTATAGAGGCCCAGAAAAGCTTGTACAAACTCTCATAACTACCCTGCTTTGCCGCTAGCTTACCTATGCTTTTGCCTTTACAACAGAGTCAGAATCAATCAGTCTAGCTCGATTCTATGCGAGGGGCTCTATCCACCTTTTTTAGAGCTTTCAGCCATGAGTTTTGAGAAAAATTGGTGGCGGTTTTCCATTCATGTGACGAGCGAGTCGTTTGTTTATAGAACTGATTTACCAAATAATCAGTACGTGAGCAAATTAATACATTGCACACTGTTCACAATCAGTAAAGAAAATTAGGCTAAAATTACAAAATAACCATTGTACATAATTTTATCTTTACCAAAATGTTCCTTAGTTTATGTTACATTGTTCACAATCACGGGTCGGTAGATAGACATGAAGATTCTTATACATCACAACAATCAGGACTTGGGAGTATTTTCCCCTGAGGAAATACTTTACTAGTTAAACTATACATATGACTTAACGATAAAGTCATGCAATGAAGATAAAAGTCAAACCATCTCTCAAGACTTTTGTCATCTTGTCCCTAGGGCTCGTAACTCAGCACTCCAAATGAGCATGCTGCTATCCGTCCATCCGGCACAAATTGGATCATACCATAAGAAAATTTGGTCTACAAAGTGAGGGAAAAAAAAATGAAAAGAAAAGATCATGTGAGATTGCAACCCATGATTAGGAACCATTTCAAAATAATAACACACGGACATACCCTAATTTGGCCCAACCAAAAGTTCTCCTTTAAGGTAAGCCCCCATTTCCACAACGTCTTCAGTAGAGGCCTTAAGCCACGATAACAGAGATGATTGCCTTGGGACATATGAGGAATTTAGTGTTCTGACTGAATGAAAGAATCTGTTTTCAACAGGGCAGCAAACCATTATAATCCACCAAATCTTTTTCACAGACAATTGGGAAAAGGTCATTCATTGCAGACAAGATATAACAGCTGTCAAGATGCAGGCTATACACCCAAAATGCACAAAGACCCGCTTTTGCAGACCAAACCATTAAACCACAAATAAACTTACATTAAACAAAATAAAACTCCTCTTCTCCTTCAATGCACAACAGCTATTGACTGCAGTAATACTCGTAATTGTAAAAGCCCCCCAACCATCATCAACCCTTAAAGAAAGTAATAATATATTTACTAGAAACTGCCAAAGTGGCACGATCCATGCATGCAAACTGCAACAGAACTTTAGTAGTTAAAAGAACATCTAAACACTAAGAGAGTGAAGAAAAACGCTAGACCAGTGATATAGCCATCACCAGTATAAAATAGACTGCCCCTTAATACGGTGCCATAATTTCCTTTTCACTTGCAGCCACACAAATAATTCGGTACAAGGCACATTTTAGTGGTTCCTTCCTGCTAAAATTCAGAAGGCTATCAGAAACCATCCCCATGGAAATCCTAGGAATTATAAACATAAAATTCCCCAATCTGTCACCTTACTTCCACTCTGCCACATATTTCCAGAAATTATATGTCCCTAACATGTGCCTCCATGACCACCACAAGCGTGTCCTCATAAACCATTTGAGTGCTATAACATCACCGAAAACCTGATCTAGATTGTCAATTTGTCAAACTTAAAAATATTTAGCCGGGAGTCCACTCTGATGGAAAGACTACAGAGAATATTCCCTAAAATAAGATACAAGATAATGCTCTCAGATATGCGAAGCAATATAAAACTTCTTTGAAGACTAAAAATGCCTAGAAGATGCAAGGAGTTTAGTTCTTATATGTGAAGTTCTCAGTCCATCACTCGAGGAAACATAAACTACAAAGGCTAAACACAAAAGCAATTTACGTTACTATTACCCAATTTCTTTTCCTTTTCCTAGACAGTAGGGATAGTTCCAAGGTCATGTGCTCCATGATGATTACATATTCCCATATTCAGGCAAGACGGTAATGGCCTATATTTAGTTGCTACAATAGAAAGTTGAATCAATGATATCAATATTGATGAGGACATCTTTGTCCAACCCATTAGGGTTTACAAACGAAAAAGATGGAAGAGGAAATTATTTAATTTGGTCTTCAAATCCGGCAATTTTGGAGCAATGGATGATTTTTGCGTTTTAAACTTGTTTTCTAAGTTTTCTATACTTAAGTTCTTACCGCTGAAAGAGTAAGTTAGTCCGGTACGCTCGCTACACAAGAAAATCAATAAGTTAAGTAAGGGTCTGGTGCTTGTCCAGAAAGCCAATAATATCGGAGTGTTAACAGGACTCTCTTCGAAGGATTCAGGATTTCTTGTTTGACTAGGATTTGGTTTACTCATTTAATACGATTTAGATTTGATTACCTTTTTTATTTGGATTAGGATTTCTTTCCTAGAATAAGTTTAATTTTTCCTTTTCACTCTAGGGTTAGATTGTTATAAATACCCTTCTATGTAATTAAATATAGAGTTGAGTTGTTGAGATATAGAGAAAAGTTTATTTTCCAGAGATTGGAGACTCCTTGGTGTGAAGCCCAGGCATCTTTTACCATCTACTTTCTGTTTTGTCATTGTTTTTGCTTCCGCTAAATTACTTAAATACTCAATTCACCCATATCCTACATCAAATATGAATTTGATTGATCATTAATCATGGGTGTTTGGGTTGTAGAACCCGTCTGAGACATGAAACAAATAGCAGAAAAGTCTAGTGCAGTTTCTTTTGTCTACAAGTGTAGAAAAAGTTAAGGCAAGAAAAAGAAGGAAGCAAAACATGCAAGTAACTGAGGACATACCAGCCCTGGTTATTCTAAGAACCTGAAGATGATTTTTGAACCCACACTTGTTTCTGCTAGCAAACAGTGAAAGATTGTCAACCACTTTCTGATAAAATGAAGGTGAAATAAAAATAATTTGGCAACCTACATGACAAGTGATGCATACCTCAGGGGCACCATGAACAGTAGCACATCTTTTAGATGGCTTTCCCTCACTTACATTTATAGAACCATCATCTTTTATATTATGGGCACTTCCACGGCGACCAAACTGTCTTTGTGAACCTAGACAAAGCAAAAAAGTTTTTACAGGACTGGTAATCAATAAAATCACGTGTTATTTCAAAGATAGAAATATATAAATAATGACATCAGATAAGTTCAGGGTGGCTAGTGTCATGCTTTGATTATATGACTAACCATTCTCTACATGAGAACTATTACGTCCACTTGTAGGATTTATAACTTCCCCAGTCCTGCTTCCATAAGAGGTATCATCCTTCACTTCTCCATGGGAAACTGGAAAATCATAAACAGCGAGTGTATAACATTTCCTTGATGACAACTACACAAATATCCTCCCTATGACTAGGCTTAAGATTTGAAAGAGGATGATTTAACACCAAAAATCATGTTCCAAAAATAGATCATCCATAGACTGACAAACACCTGAATATCCATGTATAGCAACAGCCTTTACCTTCAAAGGAATCAGAGAGCAGTTGAGGACGTTGTGGTACGGATGGCAAATGCTCATCACTAGCATGTGAACTATCAGCACGACGAAGAGGAGCCCAAACACCACGATCAGGTCTATCCTTGTTTCTTGTATGTTTTTCTTGCTTCTCACTAACATTAGTGGTACCATGCAGGTCCTTCTTTGAAAATTTATCAACTGTAGCCCTCTTTCTATCCCCTTCAGAGCTCATTGAGTTAGGCTCATTATTAGAGACTTGACCATTCAACCCTAACCTTGCATTGGAGGGCCGAGACGCCCGCTTAACGTCTGAGTTCAGACTTAGAATTTTCTGCTGAGGCTGAATTTCGGTTGAACTTTGACTTTGGCGTCCCTCATTATTTAAAAGTATGCTTCTGATCAACTTTCCACCAGCCTCACGCCTTTGGTTCTGCTTTGGAGCAGCTGAAACAGAACTTCCAACAGATGTTACACTCCCCTGTGGTAGCATACCTTCAGAAGCCTAGGGAAATAAAAAAGTCTATTACAGCATATCCAAAATGATATATTGAGTGGTAAAATAGTAGATAATGTCCATGTAATAAAGTATTAAATAGTAAAAAAGGCTCAGAAATAACAGAGACAACCAAGTTAGGTAACTGAAAAAATTGAGAACTTACAGAAGGTATTTCACGCTCTTTTCCTTTAAGGAGTAGGATTTTCTTCTTTCCAGAGTCTGCAATCACAGGGATTCCCGAAACAGAACCTTCAATAGTAGAAATTTAAAGTAAGCAAACATGAAGAACACAGGATAAAGACAAAAAATACAAAGAAATGATGGGCATTTTTTTTTCTTTCCATTTTGTATCTATTTTGGCCTGTGCAAGCAGATTGAAAGTTCATTTCCTCAAATTTCAGTCAAATGAAACCGCTACCTCAAAATTCTACTATAATCCAGTATAATGGTCATTAAAAAGTGATGATATTGCATAATGTTCACATTTACCTCCTCTTCTAAATTTATGATGGACTCTACCAGGCCGTAGAATTAATCTACTTATGAGGTGGTGGGAACCTTTTTTTTTCTTTTGGACTTCTGTAGAAAACTTTTGCTTACCAAACTGACAAAATCAACTTACAAGATAGCTTATGTTTCATTCTGCACCAAGTTAATTTTGCAGAGCTGTCAACAACCCATCTTTTAGCCTATTCAAACTTACAAAAAGCAATAAGCACACACTTATAGGCAACCAGGATAACAGCATCAAGAAATGTTCATTAACAAGTAATCAACTTTGAATGTTTCAAAACAACCATCTAAAAAAATATTACTTACATAAAATCTCATAAAAATATCTAGCGCTTCATCAATGACTATTTAAAATCAATTTCAGATCTTAATCTAATGTTCTAATCAATTGTACCCAATCCCGAATTTAATAAACTATAAGCGTACTCTTAGAATCTAATTCGACCATCACACTTGTTCTGTATGATAGTTTAACCTAATTGAATTTAAGTTAAATTCAGATCTTTGATCTGACCCATTGACAACCCTATCTAAAAAATACAGAAAATATTATAACCACTAACCGCATACTATCGGAAAAAATTTCTTGCAACCAAATGGTACTAACAATAGCGGCCAATTCTGAACTAAAATTAGAGGCAGAAATTCCTCCAATCAATACATTGTCATCAATAGTTTTAATAGCGAATATCTCATAGAAAAAAACATAATGATTGATAATGAAAGAATACTAAGTACCAATTTCATTTTCTAAGGTTTCTTTTCCACTTGAACTGGCCAATTGATCCTCTCGCCTGGGGACCACAGTGAAAGTTGACTTGTCTTTTCGACTTGTATGTTTAGCACTGTCCTTTAATATGTACTGTCAATAAAAAAAGTAACTTGAGCTTAGCGATTCCCTAAGCTTCCATGTCACATGGTACATGTCACAGTAATATGTCAACTGGTAAACACAAAACCAAATGAATGTAATATTTTCAAAAATTATCAACTGAAAAGTTATTTCGTGGAAATATATTTTGCATCTCATGAAAAATATAAGAACTGATTTACATGCCTTTTTCTTCTCAGAGACCCGTTTTGTAGAAGTTGAGCCACGCTTGTTAAGAGATGCAGCCCCCGCTCTTCTTCTAACCTTCCGAACAACTGATGAAACCTATTATCAAACACAAAATTCGATAATTCAAAGGACTTTTAGATAAATAAAAATATAAAGTAAGACTTATCCGGATACAGGAAAGAAAGTTTACATTTCACCTTTTTATGAAATAACACAAACTTGTTATGATTAAAAGGTCAAAAGAAAATTAATGCAGGCCTTAATTTGTCAACTTATGCAATACTTGTATTAAGCAATGATAGCCATCTAACTCATATCAGGTGACCATTTCTCGCTTTACTGCAATGATGTCAAACACTGGGCCCCATCAAACACTTCCCAAGGTGTTGTGTTTTCATTTCATTGTAATATAAAGCGTCCAGTCTCGTGCACATGTGCCCCTCACTCATGGGTTGGATTCATTGGATTCAAAGAAACACATCTTCTCTTTTTGGGAGAGAGCAGGGAAAATTTTAAATGAGCTACTAGTCAGGAATTAGACTTCTATCAATATACAATGTTGCCCCTGTTCATCATTAAAACATACCAAAAATTCATGTGGTTGTAATACAAAAGTTCCTGCGTAAACACAAAGACAAGAATTCCATTTCCATCTGCTACCCACCCCCTAGGGCAAACTTAACATCTCATTTGTTCCACTGTATTTACAGGCACAATTTCTTCGATTTTTTTTTCCCTTTTTGACTCAAGCGATATTGGGAGAGGAGGAAATTGAACCTACAACCTTGGGTGCAAGGGTACATGCTCTTTAACCACTTGAGATACATGCCCCTTGTGCTTTCTTCGTTTTTTTAGATAGGGAAAAGAGAAAATAAGGCTACAAAGCTGAACAAGAAGTCTATCTAAGCAAAAAGCAACTACTGTGGTGTACCAAAATTAAGTTACAATTACTCAAAACTCTTCCTAGTCAAGATGTAAACCCTAAAGGAAAAATGCTTAGACAAAAATACCCAAAAAAAAGAAGCTAGATATCTAATTCTGTCCAAAACCAACCTCTGGACCACCATAGTGATCTAACTTACTTTTAACTAAGATTTTTCTCAAAGACGAGTTCACGTGTTAAAGGCTAGCGTATAAAAATGAAAGGCCAATCACTCTTACTCAGTAGGTAAATACTCACACTTCCAAATACAAGCAAGTGTGCACGGGCAAGTACATAAAAGTAGGGATCCAACTACTGTAATTCATTAGATGGTTTCGTAATTTCATTATAAAATTAGAGATTATTTGATAAGGTGATCACTAAGAAATTTCTTGGTCATTAGTGGGTTAAATGGGGCTCCATAGTCAGTCAAAAGGTTACACAAGAGCCTAGGATTTTTCACAAGAATGCTCTTGAAATGACTCTTATATCATTTAATTTCCCAAAATTGTATTCTTCAACACACAAACACATAGAAGAAAAAAAATTTGTGCCATTACCTGGGTCCCACTTCCGATAGCTCGTTTCTGACGAACATACTCCATGAGGGGGGTAACAATAGGAGGCTCTTTTGCACCACCTAACAAAGTAACAGAGGAATACTTTCAAATCTTGAGACAACCAACTTTTACCTTTCAGTAAATATCTTTCATCACAAGCAAAAGGAGAAGAGGGGAAACTAGACAGCCAAATATCTAGAGGCAGTTATGCTAGTCAAACTAGTTTTTCCTTAATAAAAAATAAACTGAACAAAACAAGGTACTGCCTCAACCCCTTTCTTTTTCTTTGGGGTGGGGATTGAAGGGTCTTGTGTCATACATTTCTAGTATGAATATGAAGGTGGTGTGTGGTCATCTAAGAAGAAAAAAGTGACAAAAACATCAATTATTTTTACAGTCATAAGACGTGTACATAGAGTTGGTAAATGTATAACTGACCAGCTTGTTCTGCTTCCTTTCTTTCCAGCTGTATTTCTGCACTAGGAAGATGCTCAACAGGCTTCGCAATATGTTTTAGGAACTCCAAATAATCAGGATCTACATACGTCAATTATATAGCAGTTAGTCATACAAGCCAACAAATTGCCTATGTCAGATCCAGATATCATAAGAGCTTATTACTTGAGAACTAAATGCCCATTTGAAATGTTTCCATTGTGTATTTCAGTTGTTTTTTTTTTAGTGGGAGAGGGAGACAACAAAAAGAAGAGACATGAGCGATGTGAGAAAGCATACAATGGTTGTTCAAATAAAAACTAAATGAACAGATTTGAGCTTTTAATTTCAAATCTATTTATTATTTGTTGCCTCTCTCATCTCTGTTTTATACTCCTCTTTTCTTTTTTTTTCTTTCCTCGCATAGTCCTAACTTCGTACCTTTATATATAGTCCCTTCACGGCCATCCTTTTTGGTACATGGTTTTGGAACACGCTGTGAGGGTGCATATTCAACTATAGCCTTGAACTGAGACCCTGAGAAAAGAATAAAAATTCTAGTTTCAAGCTTCAAAAACAATATAAGAATAACACTCTAACACCACGGTGCACGAAGAATCAATCAGTGTCTCCATAAGAAATTTTTTTCTGTTGAAGTTTAATATACATGAAAGTACAAAGAAACATTAGTATATACCAATAAAACAGTAACTCATTAAATAAAAAATTCTCACAGAAGCATAAACTAAAGCTAAGAAATTTCTAGATGCTTGTAACGTGGTAAAATAAACATATTTGATTTTTTTATTACCCTTCTCATTAACAAACACATGTCCATCAAAGAATTCAGCAAACTCGAAAACATCTTCAGGCCGCTTGAAGTCTATGTAGGCTCGAGAGTACCTCTGATTCTTCTGGCTGCAACATTATTTTAACAGAAAACGCGGAAGTGAGAAAATGCCTTATTCTCAAATTCTTTGCAAAGAAATGAAAAAGAAAGAAATAGAACTTATAAGTTTCAAAACCTAATTTCCATGTATCATGAGAGTCCACCCAAATACACAAGTCGTTCTGGCTTTTATGAAAAAGTTTGAAAAGAAAAATTTAGCAACTGAGAAGAGAAGGGAACAAAACACATTCCCAAGTCTATTTAGACTAGGCCAAGTTTAAGAGTAGGGACTCTATGTCGAAGTCTGACATCCCATCATAATAACTAAAACTCAACAAACTACACCCACAAAAATAAATAATAGTCATTTGAGTTAATATAAAATGCCTAAAACCTTTTTATTTCAGAAACCCCTTGAAAGCAAACAAGAAATAAACATCTCTACACAAACTCTCAATTTCTCCATGCCACAAAAAGTGTTAAGAAATGCATTTTGAAGTGGTTTTCCTTGCTTTTAAGATCAAAATCAAATTTTGCTTTCAGACGCAATAAAAATGAACAATCACTTAGAATGCTACCGGTAAAAAAAATTTGTTAAAAGAACAGCTCCAACTAAAAAATTCCCATTTAAAAAAAAAAAAAAAAAAAAAACCCCAACCATATTCAAGGGAAACAAAAATCGAAAACCAGCCCCCTCTGGAATTAAAAAAAATAAGAACAAAGCAATCCTAAACCTAATTTTCCTGGCCAAAATTTTCTAAGCCACAGCAACAATATTAAAAGATACAGAAAAAACTCAACCTGTTCTTTCCCGGACGGAAGCAAAACCAGTTGTAGCGGTCAGCGAGTTGATGGTCGATTTGCTGAAGGAGATCGGAGTGAGACAGAGACGGAGGCAAGTGCCGAACTAACACCTTCGTCCTCACCAATGGGTCCTTCATCTTCCGATTAGTTTTTCATTCGCACAAAACAATCTTCTGAGTTTTTCTTCTGGGTACTTTTCCCTTTACCGCTTTCTCTTCCCTCCGTGAATTTCTTTTCTCTTCCTCTAGAAAATTCAACGAGAAAATTGAAGATTGGGTTAAGTTGGGAAGGCAGGACCATCGAATGGGCCTAGTGTAGAAAGTCCAGCCCAAGTCTGGAGCATGACGGCCTTATACACTGTTTTGTAAACTGGCCTTTAGCCGAACTTGGAGTTCTTAGGCCATCTATAGCAGTGGAGGGCTAAACATAGCCCACTTATAAAATTTAGCCTATTATTTATAATTTTTTAAGAAATAGTGCTGGTTTATATTTTTACCTTCTCCATTAGTGCAGGGTTAAATCATAGCCTCTCAATATTTTATTAGTTTTTAGTATATTCTTTAAATATATTAGATGATTTAATTAAAATGACCATATTTAAAATCTATTTTAGAGTATAAAAATATTTTCGGATAGGATTTAGATATAAAAAATATTTTTGGATATGATAGAATTAATTTAAAACCCAAGAAACTAAAACATTAATTTAAAAACAACAACAATAGTTTAATTTAAAAATAATAACTAGCCCACCCAATAAATAATAAAATAAGATATAGCCCACCCAAAAAATAGGCCACATTTGGCCCATCATTTGACCCTTCGGCCTGTTGATTGGCTACGGCCCAGTGACATGGCACATTTAGCCCATTTGTTGAAGACGGGTTTTGGATGTGAAAGGGCTAAATTTAGCCCACTGTTAGAGATGGCCTTAGGAGAGCAATAAGCCCTGAAATTGTGTTCCATTCACATTTTGATCCTTCAACTTTAAAAATGACTCATTTAGACCCTAAATTCCCCTTTTGTTAGCATCATTGGTCTTAACATCATTATATGTTAAATTTTTCTTCAAATTTAAGGACAAGATGATCATTTTATGTGAGTCACCTTCTCATTTTGTTTTACCTAGTGAAGCACACAACCCCTCTTCGCGAAGGCCCAAAAGAACTTTATGTAAGAGAATATGGATGGGCACAGTGCAGTTTGGTCCGATTTTTCTCTCAAATTAGAACTAAATGGGGAATTACACACGGTGCGGTTGTTATAGAAAGTGTCTAGAAGAATCGAACCAAATCATGAACTTTAGGTGTCTTCTCTTCTTCTACGGGGAACAACATATTCGAAGCTAGAACCAATCCGACGGTTCAATTTTCCCAATTAATCAATACTTAATAGGCAAAACTCCGTTCACCGATCAAACGATAGAATCTCGCCAATCGAAGCTTATCTTTGTGCTCAAGACGACGTAAAGACAATAACGAAGCAAAGTATGCGCCACTAGGTGCTCATGCACCACCAGCTGCGACTCGTGGCTTGAGGAGTTTTTTGGCGACCAAAAAAGTCCAAATTGCCGACAACCCAATATTCCACAACCACAAGCACTTCAAGGGGAACACCTTTTACTTTTTGACCTTGTCTGAAAAATGGTCGGATTGGCCTAAAAATAGCCAAACTCGTGAAGGTTTTGGTGGGAGCTTCTCGAGCTCACAGCGCTGACGATAGCCAATAACAACATCGACTAACTTAGGGAAAATGTAGAGGGAGGAGAGGCGCACATTTTCTAAGAAGAATAATGGCCATAGGTGGCCGGAGCTCGAGGAATTGCCTTTGAAAAAGGCAACATCAACTATGCAAAAATCCAGAAATTCTTCGTCCAAAATCAGACGATTATAGTGGTTAATTGGACCAGGGGTGCTGGGGGAAAGGTTCGTGGGTCGAAGAGGAGAAATTCTCGATCGGTCTCATTGCGTGTCACAATCGAAAGGTGTTAGAAATTTTCCTCATGTGCTATTCGCCCTTTTTTCACAATAGAGGAGTTAGAATCAGGGAGAGAGGAGAGAGAAGAAAAGGTGAGCAGAGAGAAAGTTGTCGTGAGTTTTTTTTAATTAAAAAAAATTTGACTTTTTTGAAAATTACAGTTGTGCCACTGCACTTTTGTTGATCGTAACTCTCTGACTATAATTTACGCATAGTATGTGTCTATGAACTCATAAGAACGCTTTCCACGAATTGGAGCCTTAACCACTTTAAAATGGCAAAACCAGTCTTGAACAAAGAGTGGCCTCTAAACCACTTTAAAACGGCAAAACCATCCATTCATTTTAAAATTTTAAAAATAAGTTTAAAATCCAAGACGAGATGTTACATGTTTTGTCATTTATTGGCCCTTTAGCGGGCCTATTTTGTTGTTTATGGACTCTTTAGTAGGCATATTTTATCGTTTATGACTTATGCAGTGAGCCTATTTTGCCTTTTATGGCCCACATAGTAGGCCTATTTTGTCGTTTATGGCCCGTGCAGTGGGCCTATTTTATTTTTTATTGGCCCGTGTAGTGGGCCTTTTTTGCCGTTTATTGATTGTTAGTGGGCCTTTTTGGCCTTTTATGGGCATGTATTGGAGTGGTTTTTTGTTTACAAGCCCTTAGTGGCCTTTTCGGTGGGTATGTTTGTCCTTGTAGGCTTTTCGGTGGAGAAGGAAAATAAAATGTACTAATGTTTTTTGCTCCTTTAAAAAGACATTGATAAAGATAGTCCTCATACATAATAAGGATGACACATGCAATTTATGTGTATGTCAAGCTCAATTGTGATGGTGCTTGGGCGACAAAAACATGCCAGGGGGGGTTGGGTGGGTACTTCGGGATGGCATTGGCTGCTTCCTTTGTGCGGGCGGTATAGGGGATTTGCGGTGTGTGTCGGCCTTAATGGTGGAGGCGGAGGCGGTGCGGGAAGCTCTATTCCGGTGCTTGGAACTTGGGTATGATAAGGTGGTGGTGGAATCAGATTCACTCAGCTTGATTAATATGTTAAATCAGGAAACTAGCCAGGACGTGGAGATTGAAGGGATTCTTTTTGATATTATTTGTATGACTCAACAGCTTCATAAGGTGGAGTTTTTGCATACTCCGCGAACTTGTAATCAAGCTGCACATTTGGTGGCAGCTCATGTTTTTCGTTTTGGTGGCAGGCACAGCTGGGATATTGTTTGTCCTGATTGGCTGTTTAATTGCCTAGCCAAGGATGTTAACTGTTCTATTCGCTTTTAATAAAATTTCCCTATCTTTGACAAAAAAAAAAAAATAGTGGCGGAGCCCAGGATTTCACATTAGAAGATTTCTCGTTTTATTTAATGGTTCAATCGCTAACCGGTTAATTAGTTAATACTACATTAATAACTACTCATTTTGGCCCACTTCATACTATCATTTCATATTGATTAATAATATATCCATTCATTACAATCATATAATTGTTCTAAATTTTAAATTTAAAAATCGTTGAAAATTAATCTCATCATCTACACTATTCAAATTTTAAAAAAATGTTCATAAATCCCAAAGTTAAACAAAAGAGGAAGAGAGATTTTTTAAACATCACAAGAAAAAACAAGCTACATGACAGAGAAACCAAAGCAAAAGCACAAAAGCCAACAAGAACTAAAAGCTACGGGGGATTAGATTATCCAGAGAAACAAATGACCCAAAACACCCAATCTGTATATATATACATAAGTAAATATCGAGAAAGAAAAGAATTGAGGGGGGCAGCCTAGGCCACCCTGGTCCTTAGGTGGCTCCGCCCACTAGGTCAAAATGATCGTTTTAGCTTTTTTTTTTTTTTTTTCTTAAACTCACAAATACAGGCAGTGGCGGACCCATGAATTTTTCGGCGGAGGTGCAACGTTTAAAAGCTAAGAGCTCAAAAAAAAAAAAAAAAGACGGATTATTTGAAGGAGGATTTGAACTACTCAGATTATTTGAAGGAGTATTTAAACTCTTTCTTTTAAAGTACCGTTCCATAACTGTACAATTAAAACAAAATAAGGGTTTTATATCTATAACTATGACTAATTGACTATAATTTATCAATTAAATAAACAAATCAATATCAAATTATCAATTAAATAAACAAATAAAAATTAATTATACCTCAGAATAGCGTGTCACGTAGCCTCTTCCTCCTCGAGTTTGCTATTGATCTTACTAATACAGAGATAGCAAAATAAGAAAACAAAAATTATTAAAAAAAGAAAAAAAAAAGAATAAACAAAATCAGCGTTTGCTCAAGAAAAAATATATATGCATCTGACTTACTTTGGATTGGCATACTCAAGAAGGAAAAGAAAAACGTAGGATTTTTGTGATGCATACACACTTTGATGAAATTGAGTGATGTTAAATTGGTCATTTATAAAGAGAATCCTCAATCTCACTTAACTAAGGAATTCCCAAAACCCAATTAAATAAAGAAAACTTAATTGGATTTTAATTGGAGTACAAAAACCCAATTAAGTGAGGAATTACAAAAACCCAATAAAAGCCCAATTCAGTAAGGAATTGTAAATACCCAACTAAAACACTATAGAAGCCCACGAAATGGCCCAGCTGTTTCAGTTTTTTTTTTTAAAAAAACCCTGGTCCAAAACGACGTCGTTTTGGCCAGGCTTCATTAAAAAAAAAAGAGAAGCGCGCAGCAGGCAGCAGCGCAGCACCAGGTCTCTTGCGCATTTCGTCGAACAGGTTCCGTGCGTCTCTGGTCTGAGCAGAGGTGCAACTCCAACAGCTGTTATGGACTTTTCCGGCGACCGGAGGTGCAGGTGCACCTCCTTGCGCCTGCACAGGTCCGCCACTGAATACAGGACACCATACTTTTTATACAAGTAATCTTAGAGGGGGGAAAATCAAACTAAAAACCTCATATACATGGGTAAATGCTCTTAATCACATAGATTATACTACTTTCTTTTTTGGGTGAATATTTGGATACAATATTAGTTTTCTACTTTCCAAAATATAAACTAAAAAAAGGTGACCCGCTTTGTCTCAAGTATACGTATAATTAATACACTAATTAATTAATGGCTCATAAGTAGGAGTCCCATATGGACAAATGCTGCATATTCTCACACTCCCCCAACTCAACCTCCTCATCATAATACTCAACACACGACATGTCGTCCCCTAACAACGACAGACCCTCATGGCAATGAGCCCTGTACATGTACTGCATCCACAGCTTCGGCGAGTCCAGTGGCGACTCGTTAATAGCCTGGATTTGACTCGGCCACAGCCCCACCGTCACAGGCATTGAGCCCAAGGCCCTGGGCGAGGACGAGCCACCCGCCGCCTCAGTCGAAACAGCCCTCATTCGGAGCCTCCTAACCCCCAATGCAGCCTCTTGAGCCGCCAATTGCACGTCCATCGGGCTAGAACTCGCCGGCTTCGGCAGGCTATCAACCAGTTCAGGAAAATTCAGCACCGCGCCATGTCCTCTCAGGTGCAATGCCGCCGCATCATAAGAGGCGGCAGCCATTTCTGGCTCTTCGTAGCTCCCGAGCCATATTCGAGTTTTCTTCCCTGGCTCGCGGATTTCAGACACCCATTTGCCCCATTGTCGCTTGCGAACGCCTCTGTATCGTGCCGAAGAAGGGACGTGGTGCCAATCGGCAGCCGGTGGTTCCAGTAACGATGGGGGGTTTAGTTGGTTCTGTTTAGAACTTCGATCAAAGGAAGAAATTTTAGTGTGATGAGTATGGATTTGGTGCTTTAGATATATACAAGTACGTTAGTATGTAGATGCGGTGATTATTAAAGCATTAGGGTGGGGGGTTGCTGGAGCGTGGTTTCCAAGTAGTTACGTAAGTGGGAAGATGCTGGCAATTAGAGCATGTGCATATTAGTTTTTTCCAATCAAATAATGCCACGTGATGATGTTCACATACAGTTTTTGTTTTTGTTTTTTTTTCTGATGTTGTTCTCACCGTACATGTACTGTTGCTGTTGTTTTCACTTGTACATATGTGACATGTCATTCTTTAGAAATGGTTGTTTTACAAACAGGAAAGGGTATAAAATCTAGGTTATTCGAACTTATTAATAAACTAATAACTTATACATGTAATTATATACATGATTTTTCTATAACGTGACATGCCATAGTAGTTTTATTTATCTAGTCAAATTGTAACGTGTATAGCGAGTGATATGTTTATATATATATATATTTTATGTATAATGCTATTACATTTTGAGTAGCTCGATAAAGCCACATCGACATAACGCATAGTACTATGATCTTCATAACGAAAAAAATTATTCGTTTGATTGAGAATATTTATGTTACTTGACTATCAATCAAAATTTGGATATTCAAATCAAAAAATTACACATTGGTTTCAGATTAAGTCGCCAATGAATTTGAATGCTAATTAATAATATAATTGAACTTGTTAGGTCTATTGTATGATGTTTTTCATACTATCAGTCAGAACTATTATTCATCATGTAAAATCATGCAAAGTTCGTATTTCAAAAAATAAACGCCACTCTACGAAAGTTTCGAATTTATTTAAATTTGTTCGTAAAGTGAGTTTAGCCTAACCTATTTTGAAATTATGACTCAATTCTTCATTAGTTTACTTAGTAGTCTCTTAGTGTCAATACACTTTTCTTTTTATATTTATTTGTTCGTTTATGCTTATTTTAAGATATTTTTGGTTGGACATAACATAAGCTCTTTTAGTTTTTAATTTTTTTAATTTTGAATAAACAGAGAAACAGTACACAATCATATGAGATATGAGTCTTTTGCATTTGAATCGGGACCAGAAAAACAGGTCAAAACTTTGCAGGAGTGGACCTGTTGTGGGCACATCAAGCACACGAAATAGACTTGGTATGGAAACGTAGACGCACACACGTGTATACAGATATATTTTTTGAATGAATTAACACTTGTACCAACAACATAGAATAATACATGAAGCTAGAAATATATTATAAAACATGGTTCCAAGCCTTCACTGTTTTTAGTCATCTAGTTTCAAAAACAGCTGTCTCAAGCTAAGCTTGACTGCCAGCCAGCTGGTTTGTCTCTTCTCTTCATATCCGATCCATGGAAAGAAATGGCCCTTTGTCACCAACAACAACCTTGAAACATGCATGCAATGGGGAAAAAAAAAAAAACAAATTTCTTTAGTTGACTGACTGAATCAGTCGCACCGCCCCTCACCGTACCCAAGTACGGTTTGCACGTGAACAGGCAGATTCTGATTGACCACAATGTAATGATATATCGCTAGCCAGGTGATAAGGAAGGCCTCTTTCTTTTTCTCTCTATCCCATGATCCGTACGACATTCTAATGGTCTATGACCAGATATATAGTACGGGTGGCAAGAGATGGACTATTTGGCAAAGTGGCTTTTGGCTAATGGCAGACCAATAAAGTTTGTCAAGGGGGGTACTAATTTGTACCATGTGTTTAGGTTTACCATATGGGTAAGGAAGGAGGCACTAGGGGTTTATGTTGAGGGGTGAACAATGAACTGATGCGTTCAACCCTGCCGTCAAATAGTTGTCCAATAATATCTCTACAATTGATCAGATAGCTGCCTTTATTATAACCCATCATTATAAGTTATAACTCCCTCGTTACAGTCTCTCTGAGGCATTAGACCATCTCTTGAGCTGCAAGGTTACTCAAAAAGAGTCATTCTATAGTGAGAGCCTTATATATGGCCTTTAGGTCAGGTCCTATCTCTTAATCGTTGGATCAGATCACTAATCAATTTGATCAAATGGTCAAGAGATAGGACCTCACCTAAAGCCCATATATAAGGTTCTCACTATAAGATTCTTGTACTCATAAAACAAACTTCTCGGCGTAATGGGCCATCGACATCTTTTGGGCTTTTTGGCTGAATGAGCCATCTCTCATTATCTTGTCGCTAATACTAATAATACGGACTAATCCAATTTATTTATGCTAAATTTGCAGGACTAAACATCATCCAAGTTTACATGGATGAAATAAAAAAAATTATTGTCTTCTTTTATGGCTCTTTCTTTTTTCTTACTATCACCAAGGCAATTGTGAATAAAGCAAGAGGTAGAAGTAAAAGTGAAGCTAGAAGAGGGAGTATGATTAAATTGTGTTTGTGGTATTAAAATAAGGTCTTAGATCAATGCAGATATGATTCTCAGGTGTTGGATCATAAAACACTCTCAATGCATTTCACTATTCATATATGATACATGATCAGAAGCCAGAGGATGAGGAGATGGAAATCCTGAATCATTAGGAACTCAAAGAAGCCAATAATTCATTGGGCAATTTCCAAGACCATGCCCAAGCAAAAAAAATGAGACCAATGCTGCAGGAAAGAAAAAAATGGATATTGGACTAAAGGCTTGTTGCACTAAGTTCCATATCCAAGAGAGAGAAAAAAAAACTTTCGTTTGATTCACAGAACGGATTTGAGGGGAAATCATTTCTCATGTCATTTTTTAAGCGATAGGAAATAGAATATTCATTTCTCATGTTTGGTAATGATGGGACTTTATTTCCTTTCCTATGTTTGTTTTGAGTAGGAATGGAAAACAAATTTTGTATAATTTTCCAATTATACTTATATTAAATCAAATAAAAAAAGAATGCATTTAATGAAATATTGTAATTCTAAATTGTTAATGGGGACAAAATAATCATGAAAAATGTGCTTTAATGTTGACTTATTTTCCCAAACTTTCTCATGAGGAGGGAAAACAAAACCCAAGGGGGGACTTTCCTCCCTATGTGTCAGGCAACCATTTCCATGCCTAGATTTACCAAACATGGGGAAAGCAATTGATTTCCCACCCCACAGGCCTCCTTCCCATGAACCAAATCAATGGAGGAGGAAGCAAATAGTCAATGCCAAACAAAGTAAACATTTTGTACTGAGTCATGGTGACTAATGGGCCTCGTGAAGTATATTTAGAGCAAAGAAAAGAAACCCTATTCAGGGAAGACATTTCAATTGAAAAAAAAAAAAAAAAAAACTGAAATCAGTTACCAAACGACTCATGTTTAGTTCACTTTTCACTTTTTATGAAAACTGAAATTAGTACCAAACAAGTTTTCAGTTTTTAGTTTTTACAATGAAAACTGAAAATTGAAAATTGAAATGGTTATCAAACGGGCCCAAAACATTCCAAACTTAGTTATGTCTATTTGATTTTGAAGGTCCATTAACTTAATTTCAAACCAAAAAAAAAGTTAATTTCAAGTATAGTGTTACAAGTTGCAATAAGTTGTATACACTGGCCTTGGTTGCTTGCATTTGTTCTGCATCCTCAAGCGCGCGCAGTTTGAATAGGCTTGAGATTGCCAACGAATTGTTCAACTAGTTTCTTCACGTTCAAAACAAGTTATATTCAGGATTTTTTATGTTTGGATTTTAAAGATTTATATCATAAGAATTTATAAGATTTGGAAGGACCACATGAATTTTTTATTTGTATGATGCTAACCAACCAACTTTTAGTCGGATGATGAGCAAGGTTATTAGGCTGCGGACACTTGGTTCAAACAATGGAATGGAGCCATAAATAAAAAGCCAATGAAAGTCAATTGCTTAAAGTTGTGGGCACTTGCATCAGCGATAACAGTCAATTGCTCAAATGGAATGGAACAATAAATAAAAGCAAACATTCAAAGTTACAAGAGTCAATGAAAAAGATAACAAAGAAAGACAATTTTAACAAGTTAAAGTAAAAGCCAATAAAATTTTCCCAATCTTTTAATAGCCAATTTGATGTAGCTTCATGTCCTCCTAAGTAGCATTTCTCCACATATCTAAAGCTATGGTAGCCCTCCAAGTAATCTTTCCATACTTCATCACTAGCAGTGAATGTCTTTGCAATTGGGTCCCACCCAAAGCCAGAGTTGTTACGCATAAGCATAGACATCTTGTTATATTGCTTCTTAAACCACTTCATTAGGCTCAAGTAATGATTATAAGTTTTTGGGAACCTAATTTTCTCATTAAGACGAGGAAGTATCACTCTTTCTACATTTTGCTTGCTAAGTGACCCATTAGCATCATGCAATCCACTATTGATAGCATCCACCAAGAGGTGCAAAAAAGTTAATTTCAAGTATAGTGTTACAAGTTGCAAAAAAAATAGCATTGGTTGCTTGCATTTGCTCTGCATCCCCAAGCGCGCGCAGCTTGAATTGGTTTGAGATTGCCAACGAATTGTTCAACTTGTTTCTTCACGTTCAAAACAAGTTACCTCTTCTTGTATGAATTAGTTGTTGAAGGCAAGGTTAACGATATTAACGACTTTTCTAGCCTAAGAACACACACCAAATCAAAGTTACCGATGGAAAAGAAAACACACCTTCTAGAGGAACAACAAAACACACCTTGAGGGTAAATTGCAAACCCAAATTCACCAGTTCCTCAAGACTACATTTTACAAATTAATGACATCAAGGAAGTTTTGCAAATGATCAATAGACCAGTAGATTAGTTATCTATACAGTCGATGTCGCCTGTACTTTAAAAATAAGGTGTTCACGAAGTTTCTGCTTACAAAAAAAATCAGGGCACTCATCAATTTTTGTAAATCAAAAGCTGAGTAGACCTTCGAAATTCATCATGTCTCTGTCAAGTTTCAAAAGCTGAGTAGACCTTCGAAATTCATCATGTCTCTGTCAAGTTCTCAAGGCAGTGGGGACTTTGATGGTTTACATCACTCCGTTGGCTTCCATAGAGTCCCTGAAATGATGAACGGTATTAAAATGAAGGAAGGAGTAGAAACTGCTTGTCCAGTTATAGAAATCAATTAATTTGCTTCTTGCAGTCATTTTTCAATTCGGGAATTCAATTTTTTGAGAAACAACTAACTAAAGCATGCAGATTAAACAAAACAACAAGCCTCGTGTGGCATAACAAGTAAATTAATTTATTAATACTAGCTATTGAAAATTAACTCCAGAGATTTAACAAAACAAACATCAAAGCACCTAAAACAACAGGAATGCGAACAATTAGTTTTACTTTTAGTAGAAAATTAAAAAGGAAAGTACCTTTCATACTCATCTCAAGATTATATATGCCGCCCGCCGAGACAGATGCTTTCATAAATGTGCTTTGCGAGTCCCATTAACTGAAGCTTTTGAAGGAAACAAATAAGATCATAGTTGGAATTGATACGTGGAATTGATACGTAAGTATGTAAATAAGAGATTGCTAGAGCTCAATTACCTTTCTCGGGAAATGCGGATGTTTGGGTTCGTAGCAGAAATCTTGGCCCACTCTCCATTGCCTTCTTGGTAACGCTCTGAAAGTTTCTGAGAGGAGATCTCAAGAGTCTGCAGTGGTGTTTTGAAGACGAAGTCTGGCAGTGCTTTTAGCAATTCGCACCCCTCAATTCTTAACTCAGAAAGGCATGGCATGATTGTAATTTCAGAATCCTCTTTCGTCCACTCTTCCACGCCTTCCCACTCTTCCCAATTCCACATGTTGTAAAACCTGAGGTGTTTCAATTTTGGGAATAATATCAGGGGTGGTGATTTGATTTTGAATGAGGTTTGATCTTCTAATCCCAAAAATTCAACACCGACCTTTCTCACTCCCTCCATCCCCAATAGGCCCAGAGTTTCAAGGCACTCCAATTTCCCAAGAGGCCAAAGTTCACACTGTGTCCCATCACTAAGAGTAATGATTCTCAAATTGTGTAAAGACTGCATCCAATTGGGCCACGTGGTGCCATTATGATTCAAAATCTCTAAAGATTCCAAATCTGGGTGCGGTCGTAAGGCATTCAGTATTTCTACACTACTACTACTGTTCGTCCACCTTTCAAAATCAACGGTGAGATGAAATAGCTTTTTGTCCCACAATTGTGCTTTCTCAACCTCGCTCTTATCTGTCGCATCCCCCACAAGTTCTATTATGAGACATCCCTCAAGGTTCAACTTTCTAAGATCCCCAATTTGGAATGCTTCATCGTTGTCGCCACCACACCGACACAGATCTAGTGTTTGTAAATTTGTTAATCTCCTTATCCCTTTGGGCAGTAGAACTCGACAACCATTAACATAAAGATGCTTTAAGTTAATCAAATTTCCCATGTTTTCAGGCAGTTTTTTAAGTTCAGAGCAACCAAAAAGGCGCAAGGTAGACAAATTGTACAAACTACAAATAGTGTCCGGTAATTTCTCCAAATACCAACAGCGAGACAAATCAATATGCCTCAAATGTATCAATTCACCAATCTCCTCTGGGAGTTCTTTGATCGAATTACCTCTCAAATTTAATGTCCTAAGACATTTCAATTGTGAAATTAAATTTGGGTCTATGGTAGTAATTCTTGAATCAAAAGTTGCGAGCGTGCGAAGATTTTTGCAATTGTAAGATGAGATAGAAAGTTCAAGTGGACCTTCAGGAACATATCTCAAGGTCAAATGACGAACCTTATTACTCAATACCTTGGATTCGCTGGTAGTTTCCTCACCATGATCGATAATCAAACACTCATTCTTGGTGAGAAATTGAACAAAGTCGTGCACAATATCATGCATTTTGCAACCTGTAATGGTACCAGTGTCAAGATCTTTCTCAAAATCTTGGAAAAATGATCGTGCCACTAAGTTGTCAAAAACTGCATCACCCGTTGTTCCCTTTTCTTTATTCCCTTTCGAAATAACATAGTCTTGTGCCATCCAGGGTTTAATCAAACCATCTCGTTCAAACTTGTAATCTTTAGGAAAAGTAGCACAATATAAAAGGCAAGATTTAATTGTTGGGGACAAATCATAATAACTTAGGAATAAGGGTTGGAAAACTTCTTGCTCGACCTTCTCTAGATCCCATATCTTACTATTCAAAACTTCTTTCCATTCTCCCATTTTTGTCTTATTATGCATGAGACTACCTAAAGTCTTTGCAGCAAGAGGCAAACCTTTACACTTCTTTACAATTTCCTTACTAATATCTCCAAACTCTTGTACATCCCTATCCGAAAAGGCCATGTGATTGAAGATTGACAAACAATATTCATCACTCAACCCTCCCAGATTGATCATGTTTCTTGTTGCTCTCATCATATTAGCAACCTCTAGTTTTCTTGTGGTCACCAATATTCTGCTGCCTTTAGCACCACTTTGGATTAATGGTACCTTTAATTGTTCCCACTTTCTAGGATCATCGGTCCATACATCATCCAAGACAAGGAGAAACCTTTTGCCCTGGATAGATCTGGACATACATTGCAAGACCTCATCCAATTCATTTGAACTTGGGGCGTAACCGCCACTAATGGCTTTGGCAATCTTAATCTCATCAAAAGGGTCTGACACACAAACCCATTTTCTGATCTCAAAATGGGATTTGACTCGGTCATCACACTACTACAAAAAACACTTTGCGCGACGAATTATTTTTGGTCGCGCAAAGGAAAATTTCGTCGCGCAAAGTTTGCGCGACGAAATTTTGGTCGCGCAAGTTCTGTCGCGCAAAACTCGTGGAGAAAGGGTTTGCGCGACGGCGAAAATTATTCGTCGCACAAAGCAACTTTGCGCGACGAAGGATAACAACTTGCGCGACAAATCATAACGACTTTGCGCGACGAAAATAACAACTTTGCGCGACGAATATTAATTACTTCGCGCGACGAATCCTGAAACCTTTGCGCGACGGACAATAACAACTTTGCGCGACGAATATTATATACTTTGCGCGACGAAAGTTAATGTCGCGCAAGTGTACTTTGCGCGACGAATGTGAACGTCGCGCAAACCTTTGCGCGACGAAATATTCATTTTTTTTAATTTTTGTTTTTTGAAAATTTTAAACTAAAATAAACTAATTTAATAGTTTGCGCGACGAAATATTTTGTCGCACAAGGTTTTTGACATTTTTTTTTATTATTTCTCTT
Source organism: Prunus kanzakura (assembly GCA_020521455.1). Classification (NCBI taxonomy): domain Eukaryota; kingdom Viridiplantae; phylum Streptophyta; class Magnoliopsida; order Rosales; family Rosaceae; genus Prunus; species Prunus kanzakura. Next base: position 233,857 of record BPUM01000979.1, read on the forward strand.
ATATCAATTTCATTATATTAATTTTTTTAAATTTAATTTAATTGTATGATTTTATTTTTTTTAATTACTTTAATTTAAATTGACATATTCAAAATAAAATTACATAAGAAAAATAGTGGTCAAATTATCCAATATACATAATATTCAAAATGTACACTTAAATTAACAAAGTACAATAATAAAATCTACAAGCCTCTTATATCAAATCCTCAACTTTAGCCATCAAAGCCTCAACAATTCCCTACAAAAAAAAAAAACAAATATTGTCAAATAACAAAATAATAACATAAAATAATGACAAATAATTGGCATAAACTCAAAACTAACTCCAAAAACACATATTAATGAAAAAAATTTAAAATTTACAGAGAAGTGAGTGTGAGAGAATTAGACAAGAGAATGAGAGAGAGATGAGAGAGTGAGTGAGAGTGAGAGATGATGAAAAGAGAGATGAGAGAGTGAGTGAGAGAGAGAGATAGTGAAGAGAGAGATGAGAGATTAAGTGAGAGGAGTAAGTGTGAGAGAAATGGTAGGATTTGGGGAGTGGGAAAGAGAGAAATGGTAGGATTTAGAAGACATTGAGAAAATGGTGGAGGAGTTATTTTGCTTTTAAAGAACGTATCACTTTGTGCGACGAAACAATATATTGGTCGCGCAAAGTGTTTAAAAAAAATTTTTAAAAAAATTCCCATTTTCGGTGCCCGCCAAATTTTTTCAGTTTTGCGCGACGAATTTCTTGTCGCCCAAACTTTTGCGCGACGAAAATATTCCCGCGTCCCATTTTTGGTGCCCGCCAAATTTTTAGAGTATACTTTGCGCGACGAATATTTATATATTGGTCGCGCAAAGTCGAAATTTTTTTTAAAAAATCCCATTTTTGGTGCCCGCCAAATTTTTAGAATATATACTTTGCGCGACGAATAATTATATATTGGTCGCGCAAAGTCAAATTTTTTTTATTATTTTAAAAATCCCATTTTTCATGCCCGCCAAATTTTTAGAGTATACTTTGCGCGACGAATATTTATATATTGGTCGCGCAAAGTTGAAATTTTTTTTTTTTTTTAAATTCCCATTTTTGGTACACGCCCAAATTTTGAGAGTATACTTTGCGCGACGAAATACCAATTGGTCGCGAAAGTCTTTAAAAATATTTAAAGCTAGTAATAAATACATATACTATTCAATTTCTTAAGTGTTATACGTACAAAATAAATAAATTTAAAGCTACTCAACGATCCAACCGTCAAACTTGTTTGTTTATACTTCGAGATCATATACACCAAAATTCAGAAAAAATAAACATTAAGAGATCAATTAATGGGACAAAACATTTCGACGGTTATAAACGAAAAATCATGATTTAACGGTTATTTCAACCCTGATTTTGATGATTTTTTACAGCTACACTCCTTGACCCTGTATGAATACAATGATTGCATTCGATTGTCAATTTAAAATATTTACACTAGTAGATACCACAAAATCGTATGTTATATTTAATAAAAGTATAAATAAACTCTTATTTGTTAGTGAATATATTGTTTTCATGGCATACGCATTCTACGAAACTAGTTTCAACGATCCAACCGTCAAATTTGTTTGTTTACACTTCGAGATCATATACGCCAAAAATCGGAAAAAATAAACATTCAGAGATTAAGTAATAAGATAAAACTTTTCGACGGTTATAAACGAAAAATCACGATTTAACGGTTATTTCAACTCTGATTTTCATGATTTTTTACAGCTACACTCCTTGACCCTATATGAATACAATGAACCACTTCGATCGTCAATTTAAAATATTTACACTAGTGGATACCACAAAATCTTATGTTATATTTAACAAAAGTATAAATAAACTCTTAATTGTTAGTGAATATATTGTTTTAATAGCATATGTATTCTATGAAACCAGTTTCAATGATCCAACCGTCAAACTTGTTTGTTTATACTTCGAGATCGTATACCCCAAAAATCGGAAAAAATAAACATTCAGAGATCACGTAATGGGACAAAACTTTTCGATGGTTATAAACAAAAATCACGATTAAACAGTTATTTTAACTCCGATTTTGATGATTTTTTACAGCTACATTCCTTGACCCTATATGAATACAATGAACCAATTTGATCGTCAATTTAAAATATATATTTTCTAACAAAAACCCAATCCGAACTACAATAATATATTTTTCTAACAAAATATTTTTTTATTTTATTTATTTTTGTATGGACTTTGCGAGACGAAGATTATTATTTCGTCGCGCAAAGCCATCCAAAATTTTTTTTATTTAATTTTAGTAAAGACTTTGCGAGACGAAGATTATTATTTCGTCGCGCAAAGGCATCCAAAAAATTTTAAAAATAATTTTTAATTTATTTATTTTTGTAAATACTTTGCGAGACGAATCACTATTCGTCGCGCAAAACTCTGTGCACCGAATTCTAGTATTCGTCGCGCAAAGTTACTTTTCGCGACGATTCTTTGTCGTCGCGCAAAGTTTTGTCGCGCAAAGTGACTTTGTGCGACGATTTTTTTTTTCGTTGCGCAAAATTGAGTCGCGTAAGACTTTGAGCGACGATGATTTATATTCGTCGCGCAAAGTCACTTTGCGCGACGAATTTTGTTTCGTCGCGCAAAGTTTGGTCGCGCAAGGGGTTTTTTTTAGTAGTGTCATTATAGGCTAGTTGGGTCAGAGTTGTCTTTCCCATGCCTCCCATCCCTACAATAGGGATGATAAGGAGCCCCTTCCCTTCCGCACTACTATCACTCAACAAGTTTGTTATCAAAACCTTTTTTTCATTTTCTCGACCAAATATCTCAGATATATCGACAAAAGATGCAGTTTGGGGTCGTTGAGGTTGTTGAGGTTGTTGAATGCCTAATTCTTTGCGTAGAAACTGATACTTTTTTCTTTCCTCATAAATCTCAGTTAACTTATCATTCAGATCTTTTATTTTCAGAGCAATGTCACGGCGAAGATCCAGCCGACTGACTTTGCCAAAACAAAAGCAAGGGGAGAAACTAGAGAAACGTACCTTCTTCTTTGTAACAAGAGCATTTGGATCACCTTCGCTTTCTTGCTTCTCAACTTGTTGTTTGAGAATGTCTGTGTTCCACTCATCCAGCACATCCACCATCTGGTAGGATATATCTTTCAGCTTATCCAACCAGATTTTGACACTAGCCTCCGTCACTTGCCTTTGCTCTGCATCCTCAAGCACGGCTTGAATAACTTCCAGAGTCCCAGTGAATTTCTTAACATCTTCCTTCACGTTCAAAACAAGTTTAACCCCTCCTTCTATGTATTCATAGGTTGCAGAGGCCAAGCGATCTAGCAGCATGGAAATGAGCCCAGCAGCCATTATTTCTAGCTTTAGAAATTGGTTGACAGTGTTTACGAACAAGAACTGATTGCAGGATGATTGTTTGTGGTGTTCCCTTTCTTATGCCCGGTTTTTATGCTGAGTAAGTCTTCAAGGCAAAGTCCAAGTCAATTATATGAAAAGATACGTAATATGAGGCCTGTCATTCTTGACCTTATCATACAAGACAAGATTAACGACAACGACTTGTCAAGATGTTGGGGTTGATCGATTGATTTCTAAATTTTGTTTTCGGTATGTGCCTATTTGCCCTTGAATTATCACACCATTGTCAATTTAGCCTATAGACATTTGTTTTAAAAGCCAAAAGTAGTATTTGAGGTTAGATTACAATACATTCATTGAGCCTAACTTTGTCATTTGCATAAATTTTTATATAAATAAAATTATCAATTTTTGGACGAACAATCAAATAAAAGTGGATCCAACCCATTATCTTCTTATTTGCTTTTTTTTTACTACACTCTCTCCAACCCATTTCCAACTCCACGCCAATCACCCATTTTCAGAGGGTGAATTGTAAGTGATTGCCGTAGATCCACAAATGCTTTTTCATTTCTCTAATTTCAGTTCTACGTTAGTTTTTTGTGCCTCTATTATTTCGGTTCTGTGTATGTATGTGTTTGAGCAAATTACCGGATCAGTGCATGGTAAGGTTGGAGGCTCATAACTAATTTGGCATGATGGAAACTACGATATAGCAAAAGCTTTGTTTTTAAAATGAGTGGATTGCAGTTTGCACAGGCAGTAAGGCCATGAGATGTTATCTTCCATAAAATTTGGGGGGACCTCAGTAGCTCAGCTTAGGTTGATTTGTAGATGAGAAACCCAGGCAAATTGCAAGCCCAAATTCACCAGCTTCATCAACAACAAATACAAAAGAAAATCAAGGCAATTCAACCAATTGCTATAGCTGCCAACTAAGCCACGAGACTGAATCTCAGAGTACAACTTACAAATTAATGACACAAAGGAAGTTTTGCAAATGATCAATACATATACAGAGTAGATAATCTGAATTGCTTCTACCTTAAAAAATAAGGTGTTCACCAAGTTTCTGCTTACAAAAACAAAAAATAAGGGCACTCATCAATGTTTGTAAATCAAAAGCTCACTAGACCTTCGAAATTCATCATGTATCTGTCAAGTTCTCAAGGCTGACTTTTGATGAAAATTATCAAAATTTCAGTTATTGGAACCTCCGTAGGTGATAAGTCCATAAATATACTCATTTATGTACTCTTTTTACTTAGGTTTTGTAGAAGAATTAGATTTAAAAAGGGCTTATTACTTCACTTTTCTGATTTTCAGCTTTTCTGCGCTCTTAGAAGGTTTTTAAGGGAAAATCAACTTTTTGGAGTAATTTTAGCGCAAGGTCAATTGGAGATGAAAGCTAACACCTTGAAGTTCAATCTGTGATTTTTCTAGAATTTTCTACCTAGCCAATTGGTACAGTATTACAAGTAAAGTTAGCCCACGTGCAGACAGGACAGTTTCGTACATGTTACGTGAATATGAAGAAACGGAAGCCTTCCCGAATTTTCCAAGTTACGTGCTATATATGGTTGGAAAGATAAGACATTTATCTTTCTAAAATATATTTTTCCTGATTTTTCTAGAAGGCCGAAGATCCCCAAATCGTGTGACAATTGGGCTGAGCTGTATTTCCCTGTGGATTTAGGAATTGTGATCTTTACTTTCCTATTTGGATTCCTTGTTTACCAAGACTTCTTGGACGAATTTTCAGTCAATTTTAGGGTTTAGGACTTTGATGTAAGTCATATAAAAGGCCAGCCAAGGCCCCATACAATGGATTCACGTCCGAAGAAGATCAACCGCGCAAGAGGAAAAAGCTGCCAGCGAGTTCTTTCTTTTCCTTTCTTCTTTTAATTTTCTGTTCTTATGTATTTATTTTGGAGTTCATCCCAGAACATGAGTAACTAATTTCTTGTTAGTTAGGGCTTAATCTTGAAGCCCTAAACATGATTTCAATTCTATAAACAAGTTTGAATGGATTTTTTAGTTTCTATAAGCGTGATGATTTCGGTTTCTCTATGTTATGTGAATTCTGATATTTTGTTTCTTTGAGTAGCTAACTTTGAAGCATGTATCGGAATTAAATTGTTGTAGAACATAGGTCAATTTCCATATTGAATGTGTTCTTGTTTGCAACGAATAATTGGGTTAAGAACTAGTTATGAGAAATCGATTCTTGAATTCCTAATAACAAATGCCATGTTTTAGGGTTTTTGTGACACTCATATTCTCTTTGATCTTAATGGATTCTTGATTGTTAATTTGAGTAAATGCCATACTGGATTTCAATTAAGAATACACGTATTGATGTAAATGCCATACACTTTACATACACTTAAGAGAGAATCATACAACTCGAGTCAAATGCCATGATCTTGTTGTGAGTGTCGTCATCATATGCTTGCTAGAAATTGATTATCTATTGTTGTTTATGGATTGATTGATTGTTTGGAGGTGGATAGTGAGTCCTAGCTATTGTCCTTGATTGATTTTAAACTAATTTCTCTTAAACTCTAATTTAAATTCTATTTTGTTTTCTTTTATTTACAAAATCAAATCAAAACCCCCTTGGTGTTGGCGTGTGTGTGGAAGTCCTTGTGATTTCAATCTTTATTTTGTTTTCGTGCTTAATTGTGTTCTAGTTTCTTTGTGTGACATTGATAAACATCTCTTTAGATTACAATCTCTGTGGGAATGACCCTTGCTTGCTTACTATACTATCATTTGATTTGTGCACTTGCAAGGTTTTAATATTGTTGTTAAAAAAATTACCAACAAGTTTTTGGCGCCGTTGCCGGGGATTGTATATCTAATTAAGTTTTGTTTTCAATTTCAGGTATATGCTGGGACGTCGTTCGCAAGGTTACAAGCTTATACCATACGACCCTGAACTAGAGAACACACTTCGTTATCTCCATCGAGATAAAAATACGCAAGCTACACTTCCAATCAAGATGGGAGACGAGTTGGCACTCAACAACCTCACCCGACCTTTGAAGGATTTCACAATTCCTAAAGCATTGGACCAGCCGTCATGCATTGCGTATCCAGCCACTACAACCACCTTTGAGATCAAGAGTGGCACCATTCACCTTTTGCCACAATTCTATGGCAAGCCTGGGGATGATCCTCACATACATATCAAGGATTTCTTTGTCGTGTGCGCGACTATGCACAATGGAGGGATTAGTGATGAGGCAATCAGATTGCGTTTGTTTCCATTCTCACTTAAGGAACGAGCCAAGGAGTGGCTCTATTCTTTACCTAGTGCATCTATCACCACATGGACAGCATTGGCTTCCAAGTTCCTTGCAAAGTTCTTTCCAGCTCAAAAGACAAACCGTATTAGGAAGGAGATCATGGGAGTGCAGCAACTAGATGGAGAATCATTTCATGAGTATTGGGATCGGTTTCAGAGACTCCTAGCTTCATGCCCTCATCACCAAATTGAAGATTGGCTACTTAAGCAATACTTTTATGAGGGATTACTCGATTCGGAGAGGATGATGGTTGATGCTACTAGTGGAGGAGGCTTGATGAACAAGAGTGCTACTGAAGCTAAGGAGATGTTTGAGAACATTGCAGCAAACTCTCAACAATTTAATTATCGGAGAGCTCCCCCAAAGAAAGCAGGTGTTTATGAGGTAAGTGCTAGTGATATTGGTCCTCAAATAGCTAATTTGACTAACCTTGTTAAGCAGTTAATCCCTCAAGCACAAGTGTGTGCTGTGTGTGCTAATCCCGGACATCCTACGGAGTCTTGTCCAAGTTTGTATGGTGATGGAGAAGAGATGGCTCAAGCACACTATATGCAGCAACAAAAGCCAAGAAACAATCCATTTTCTAACACCTATAATCCGGGATGGCGGCAACACCCTAACTTTGGATGGAAGAACAACCAAAACGTGCAAACAACCCCGGTTCAACAAAATCAGTTTGTTCCTCAACAAAATGCACCACCACCACCTCCTAGGCAAGGTAAGTCTTTAGAAGAGTTAGTTAATTCTTTGGCATTAAGCACTCAAGGTTTTATGCAGGAAACAAGGCAAACACATACACAAATGTCTACAGCAATCAAGAGCCTTGAAAACCAAGTTGGACAAATTGCAGCCTCCTTGAGTCAAAGAGAGCCAGGACAGTTTCCAAGCCAAGTAATTCCAAATCCTAATGGAGGCCATGAAACCGCAAAGGCGATTACTCTTCGAAGTGGAAAAGAGGTGGGAAAGGATGACAATGAGGAGAGAAATTCAACCAAAACAGTGGCTGCTCCCTCTCCCAAGCTTACGGTTCCAAGTGACAACTCTAAGGTAAGTTCTCTTGTGGATCATTCGATTACTTCAGAGATTCCTTTTCCTCGTAGGTTTTGAATTCAAAGAAGGAGCAAGTTTCAAAGGATATCCTAGAGACTTTCTGAAAAGTGCAAGTGAACATTCCCTTGCTCGATGCGATCCAACAAATTCAAAGCTATGCAAAATTCCTCAAAGATCTTTGTACAAATAAAAGGAAGTTCAAGGAGCATGAAACCGTGGCCTTAAGTGAAGAAGTTTCAGCCGTGCTATTGCGTAAATTGCCTCCTAAACTAAAGGATCCAGGGAGTTTTACTATACCTTGTCTCATTGGAAATCAAAGGTTTGAACATGCTTTATTAGACTTAGGTGCTTCAATTAATTTGATGCCTTTTTCTGTTTTTGAATCTTTAAATTTAGGTGAGCTTAAGAAGACTTCCGTGAGCATACAATTGGCTGATCGATCAATCAAGTATCCTAAGGGAGTGTTGGAAGATGTTTTGGTCAAGGTGAATGAGCTAATATTTCCAGCCGACTTTCTAGTGCTCGAGATGGAGGAAGTTCCTATTCCTGGAAAAGACCTTCCATTGATTCTAGGACGTCCATTCATGAGAACAGCAAGGACAAAAATCGATGTGTATGAAGGCACTCTCACAATGGCATTCGATGAGGAAACCGTGGAGTTTAAGATATTTGATGCTTTAAAATATCCTAATGATGATCATGCTTGTTTTTCCATAGATGTACTTGAGCAGGTGGTACAAGAAACGTTTAATGCATCACAAGGAGAGACGCCATTGGAGAGGGCACTCATCCAAAGCCCCAAAACTGTGAATAAAGAAGGGAACACAGCTGTACTTGAAGCCGTGAATATGCTTGAGGCCTTGCCTAGCCAAAGAGGTAAGTCTAACTCTATTTTTGAGCCTCTTCCGTTATCTACTAATAAGCTTGTTCCCTCTATTGTGAAAGCACCACAGGTTGAGCTAAAACCCCTTCCGGAGAACTTGAAATATGCATATTTAGGTAACGAAACTCGCTGCCTGTAATCATTGCTTCTAATTTGAGTGCATCTGAAGAAGACAAACTAATTCGAGTTCTAAGGGAGCACAAGACTGCCCTAGGTTGGACCATTGCAGACATCAAAGGAATAAGCCCTACAAAGTGCATGCATAGGATCCTTTTAGAAGGAGACTCGAAACCTACAAGGGAAGCCCAAAGGAGGCTGAATCCGGTGATGAAAGAAGTTGTTAAGAAGGAAGTTTTGAAGCTTTTGGACGTGGGAATTATATACCCCATTTCGGATAGCAAGTGGGTGAGTCCCGTCCAAGTTGTTCCCAAGAAATCCGGAATTACCGTTGTGAGGAATGAAGACAATGAGTTGGTGCCTCAAAGAATTCAAATGGGTTGGAGAGTATGCATAGATTATAGAAAGCTCAATACCACGACACGTAAGGATCACTTTCCGTTACCATTTATTGATCAAATGCTTGAGCGTCTTGCAGGTCATAGTCATTATTGCTTCTTGGATGGATACTCCGGATACAATCAAATTGCCATTGCTCCGGAAGATCAAGAAAAGACCACCTTCACCTGTCCATTTGGTACGTTTGCTTATAGGCGTATGCCTTTTGGTTTATGTAACGCACCTGCCACTTTTCAACGTTGCATGATGTCAATTTTTTCTGATATGGTGGAGGAGATAATAGAGGTATTTATGGATGATTTTTCTGTTTTTGGTGATTCATTTGATATTTGTCTTCACAACCTTTCTTTAGTGTTGAAAAGGTGTCAGGAATGCAATTTAGTGCTCAACTGGGAGAAGTGCCACTTCATGGTACAGCAGGGTATTGTCTTGGGTCACATTATCTCTTGTAGGGGAATTGAAGTGGACAAGGCAAAAATCGACATTGTGAGAAGCTTGCAGCCCCCCAAAACCGTGAAGGAGATTAGGTCATTCCTAGGACATGCAGGGTTCTATAGGCGTTTCATCAAGGACTTTTCAAAGATATCAGTAGGCTGACTTTTGATGGTTTACATCACTCTGTTTGCTTCAATAGAGTCCCTGAAATGATGACACATACATAGTTGATCAATTCATTTGCTTCTTGCAATCATTTCTCTAGCTAGCTAATTGAGAATTAACTCCAGAGATTTAACAAAACAAACATCAAAGCACCTTTCTTACTCATTTGAAAAATCCTCTTCATAGAAAAATGATGATATCATATATGCGAACAATTACTTATAGTTTTAGTAGGAAGAAAAATACTAAGCGACTCACCATCTCAAGATTATATATGCCTTGCGAGTCAGATGTTTTCATAAATGTGCCTTGCGAGTCACTATCCTCTGAAGATTTTAAAGGAAACAAATATGATGATACTTGGAATTGATACATATATATATATATATATGTAAATAAGAGATTGCTAGAGCTCAGTCACCTGATAATGCGGATTTTTGGGATCGTAGCAAAAATCTTGGCCCACTCTCCATTCCCTTCTTGGTAACGTTCTAAAAGTCTCTCAGATCCAGCGATGCGAAGAGTCTGCAGTGGTGTTTTGAAGACGAAGTCTGGCAGTGCTTTTAGTAATTTGTAGTTGAAAATTCTTAACTCACAAAGGCATGGCATGATTGTAATTTCAGAATCCTCTTTCATCCACTCTTCCACGCCTTCCCACTCTTCCCACCCTTCCATATGCCAAAAGATGAGTAGTTTCAATTTTGGGAATAATATCAGGGGTGTTAATCTGATTATGAATGAGATTTGATCTTCTAATCCCAAAAATTCAACACCGACCTTTCTCACTCCATCCATGTATAGGGTCAGTCTTTCAAGGTACTCCAATTTCCCAAGAGGCCAAAGTTCAGACTCTGTCCCTTTACAAAGAGCAAGGAATCTCAAATTGTGTAAAGACTGAATCCAATTGGGCCACGTGGTGCCATAAGGAAAGGTTTGGGTGGGTTAATTGGTAAGTTTCACTGGATTTCGGATTTAGCTCGGGTTTGAGCAAACTATTTATATATGTATATGGTGCATTTAATGCATTGTTTTCATGCATGGTTTTCTAACAGTGGGGTTATATTATTTTGGTTTTAAGCGAACTAAACTTTGTCTTGTCCACTCACAATTTTCTGTTTTGCGCCCCACAGCCAGTAGTGACTGGAGCGAGCTGCAGTGCCGTGTTTTGTACCCTGCTATCACGAGCCGCAGTACTTGAGCTTGTCTCGGAGCCTCAGTGCTATGTAAATTCATAATACTTCATTTTTGCTAGTTTGTTGTACTTTGTAGACTTGCTCTGTTATCGCCTGTTAGGATTTGGTATTTTGAGGCCGGAGGCCATGGTCTGTAACACTACCTTGTGTATTGCATGCTGGCAGTTGGGTTGTATTTATATCTGTGTTTTTGACAGGTTTGAAATTTGGGTTTTGTCCTGTTTACAGGGGAGACTCTGCCAAAATTTTGGTAAAAAGTCTCGGGTTTTAGTAAGTGGGCCCGGCATCTGCGGAATGCCGGATTATAAGACGGGGTCCGTCCCGGTTTCCGAGGAAAATCGGGGCGGGTCCTGTCAGCTTGGTATCAGAGCATTAGGTTTCTTTTCTTGTGACTTTCATGCTTCTTTTGCGTGTTGATACTAATGATTTTTGTGGTTTCTTTTGTTAGAATCATGCATCCCCATAGTGGCAGAATAAGAGGTAGGGGTCGTGCTCAGAGGTACAGGCCCAATCCTCCACCATCTCCATCTCCATCTCCGCCACCATCTCCACCACATGTGGATGAGTATGATGGAGACAATATGCCGGATTGGCAACAAGTGATGAACCAGTTCACCAATCAGTTCACCACTCAGTTTGCCCATACCATGACTTCAGCTATGCAGGGGAGAGGTAATGTGGAAGGTTCGGATATAAGAAGAGTCAAAGATTTGGGGGCTAAGGAATTCTTTGGAACTGCAGACCCTATTGAAGCTGAGGGTTGGCTTACAGATTTGGAAAGAGTCTTTGAAGTCCTACAGTGTCCTGAGGGAGATAAGGTTCGGTTGGCTGCCTTTCTTCTGAAGGGGAATGCCTACCATTGGTGGAAAACAGCTAGAAGAGGTTACCCCAATGTAGCAGCCATCACTTGGGTGGAATTTCAGCGGATCTTCTTTAACCAGTATTACCCACACTCCTACCGGGATGCAAAGAAGTTTGAATTTGAGGGTTTGAGACAGGGAAATATGTCTGTGTTCGAGTATGAACAAAAATTCAATGAGTTGTCCAGGTTTGCACCAGAAATGGTACTCACAGAGGAGGATAAATGCAGACGTTTCCAAAAGGGCCTTTGGTATGACATACAGGGGGTGACCACTGCCACAGTTTACCCTACTATGAGGGCTTTGGCCGAAGCAGCGGATAGGGTAGCCCAGGCTCACAGTATGGACGGAAACAGGCGTCGCAGGTATACTTCAGGTTTTGGTGGACCGAGTCAGGGTCCATCAAAGAGAGGAGGATCCAGCTCCAGCTCAGCAGGTAGTGGTTGGTCTAGAGGACGGGTATCCAGTTCGAGCAGTGGCAGGTCTGGCTCACGATCAGATTGGAGTCCGCCATCTGGATATCAGCCTGTGACTAGTTCTGCCTGTTTTTACTGTGGACAGGCAGGACATCGCAAGAGGGAGTGCCCGCTACGTGGACAGCAGAGTGGTTCCACCCAGAGGAGCGTAGTAACATGTTTCCAGTGTGGACAGTTTGGACACTACAAGAGTGAGTGTCCACTCCTTACTGCTGCGGGTACAACTGGACAGGAGCTTGGGGCCCAGTAGGGGCAAAGCGGTAGAGGACATGGTCAGACTCGGGGCGGGGCATCTTCTTCTGCAGCCGGTGCTTCTTCGAACAGCGGAGTTCAGTCCACCTTCCGTGGGCGGGGTGATAGGAGTCAGAGGGGTCAGTCAGGGCGTGCTACTACCCAGGCCCGTGTTTTCTCTATGACCCAGCAGGAGGCTCAGGCTACACCTGATGTTATTACTGGTACGGTCCCTATTTTTGGTTACTTTGCGCGTGTATTGATATATCCCGGGGCTACCCATTCATTCATTGCACGTAATTTTGTACCATATGCCAGTGTTAGACCCACACCTATGGCAGGAAGTTTTAGTATTTCTCTACCTACGGGGGATGTCCTGTATGCAGACAGGGTATTCAAAGGTTGTTATGTCCAAGTGGGAGATGCAATGTTAGAAGCTGATTTGATTCCCTTAGATTTGGTGGATCTTGATATTATCTTGGGAATGGATTGGTTAGAAAAGCATCGGGCATCAGTGGATTGTTTCAGGAAGGAGGTAGTGTTTAGAAGTCCGGGACAACCCGAAGTCATGTTCTGTGGAGAGCGTAGAGTTCTTCCTTCTTGTCTCATCTCCGTCATCACGGCAAAAAGGTTACTTAAGAAGGGATGCGTGGGGTACTTATCCCACATCATTGATACTCAGGAGATCACTTTGAATCTGGAAGATGTTCCTATTGTTCGTGAGTTTCCAGATGTCTTTCCGGATGATCTTCCTAGTTTGCCTCCTCAGAGAGAAACCGAGTTCACTATCGAACTCCTCCCAGGCACGAATCCGATTTATCAAGCTCCTTATAGGATGGCACCAGCAGAGTTACGAGAGTTAAAGATTCAATTGCAGGAGTTGGTAGATCTTGGATTCATTCGACCTAGTGTTTCCCCTTGGGGTGCACCGGTGTTGTTTGTAAAGAAGAAGGATGGAACTATGAGGCTATGTATCGATTACAGACAATTGAACAAGGTGACAGTGCGTAATCGATATCCTTTGCCTCGAATCGATGATTTGTTTGATCAATTAAAGGGTGCCAAGTATTTCTCTAAGATCAATCTGAGATCAGGTTACCATCAACTGAGAGTACGAGAGGAGGATGTTCCGAAGACAGCATTCAGGACTCGTTACGGCCATTATGAGTTCTTGGTGATGCCTTTCGGATTGACTAATGCCCCAGCAGCGTTTATGGATCTCATGAACCAAGTGTTCCGACCTTACTTGGATCGCTTTGTGATAGTATTCATAGATGACATCCTTGTCTATTCCAGGACTTTGGAAGGTCATAAGAAGCATCTGAGGTCGGTATTGAGGACTTTGAGAAGGAAGCAGCTGTATGCTAAGTTCAGCAAGTGTCAGTTTTGGTTGGATAGAGTGGACTTCCTTGGGCATGTGATATCATCAGAAGGAATTTATGTGGACCCTCGAAAAATAAAAGCTGTTGTGAATTGGGTGCAACCCACTTGTGTGACAGAGGTACGGAGTTTCCTGGGGTTAGCAGGTTACTATCGTCGATTTGTGGAAGGGTTCTCGATGATAGCAGCACCTCTTTCACGGTTAACAAGGAAAGATGTTCAGTTTGAGTGGACGGAGGAGTGCGAACAGAGTTTTCAAGAGTTGAAGAAGCGGTTGACCACCGCACCTGTATTAGCTCTTCCAGACAATTTAGGGAACTTTGTGATCTACAGTGATGCGTCATTACAAGGTTTGGGATGTGTTTTGATGCAGCATGATCGGGTGATTGCTTATGCCTCAAGGCAACTCAAGAAGCATGAGCAGAATTATCCTACACACGACTTGGAACTTGCTGCAGTGGTGTTCGCTCTCAAAATATGGCGACACTACCTGTATGGTGAGACATGTCAGATCTTCACTGATCATAAGAGCCTCAAGTACATCTTCACACAGAAGGAGTTGAACCTGAGACAACGACGTTGGATGGAGTTGATTAAGGATTACGACTGCACGATTGAGTATCATCCCGGTCGAGCTAATGTAGTAGCTGATTCTTTGAGTAGGAGTACTAATGCAAGTATAGCTCATTTTAAAGGGGTTTATATTCCATTGATGGGGGAACTACGGAAGGAAGAGGTAGAGTTGGAATGGAGTCAACAGGACGCATTACTTGCTAGGTTATATGTGAGGCCTATTCTGGTTGAGAGGGTGATTGCAGCACAACTGGAAGATCCTAAGCTTTGTGTGATAAGGTCAGAAGTAGAAAGTGGTATACGGAGGGATTATGCAATAAGAGAAGATGGAGCCTTAGTAACCGGAACTCGTCTCTGTGTACCCAGGAATGACGACCTGAAGAGAGAAATTATGGAGGAAGCTCACTGTTCAACTTATTCTATGCACCCAGGTAGTACTCAGATGTATCGGACTCTACGTGAGTACTACTCTTGGCCGCATATGAAGGGTAACATTGCTAAGTATGTGAGTAGGTGTTTGGTGTGCCAACAAGTGAAAGCGGAGCGACAGAAGCCTTCTGGACTTATGCAGCCACTCCCGATCCCTGAGTGGAAGTGGGAGCATATTACAATGGACTTCGTTTTCAAACTTCCACGTTCTGCAAATGGGTATGACGGAATTTGGGTGATAGTTGACCGACTCACCAAATCAGCTCACTTCCTACCTGTAAAGGAAACCAATTCCTTGTCAAAGCTGGCGAAACTCTTCGTGGGTGAGATAGTACGATTGCATGGAGCTCCTGTGTCCATTGTGTCGGACAGGGATGCTAGATTTACCTCTCGATTCTGGAAGTGTCTACATGAGGCTATGGGCACCAGATTACGTTTCAGTACTGCTTTCCACCCACAGACTGATGGACAGTCAGAAAGAACCATTCAGACTCTGGAGGACATGTTGAGATCCTGTGTGTTACAGTTGAAAGGTAGTTGGGATACTCACCTTGCTTTGGTGGAGTTTGCATATAATAACAGTTACCATTCGAGCATTGAGATGGCTCCGTATGAGGCTTTATATGGGATGATGTGTAGAACTCCAGTCTGTTGGAATGAGGTGGGTGACAGGAAAGTGGAAAAAGTGGACAGTATTCGGGATACAACTGAGCAAGTGAATATGATTCGAGAGAAGCTTAAGACCGCACAAGACAGACATAAGAGTTATGCTGACAACCGGTCCAAGGATCTTGAGTTTGCAGTTGGAGATTGGGTATTCTTGAAGCTATCTCCTTGGAAAGGTGTGATGAGGTTTGGTAAACGTGGGAAGTTAAGTCCTCGATATATTGGACCGTATGAGATCACAGAACGTGTCGGACCAATTGCCTACAGACTTGCCTTACCTTCGGAATTATCTCGGATCCATGACGTTTTCCATGTATCCATGTTACGGAAGTACATGCCTGATCCTTCTCATGTTTTAGAACAACAACCCATGCAATTGAGAGAAGATTTGTCGTATGATGAGGAACTGTCTGCCGCGCAAATCTCACGGCCTGGAGTTCCGGGCCGAGGGGATATGCGTTGACACGCGGTTTCCTGCTTTTGGGTGCGGTGCGGTTGTGCGCGGGCGTGCCAGCACGGTCTACCGTGCGTCGAGTTATTTGAAGTGGGCGAAAGTGTTTAAGTGGTGCGCTTGTTTGGACTCGTCTTCTAATCAAATGATTGTAGCCGAGAGAGGAACTAGTCTCGGCTGTTAGGTTCACGGCTTGAACTACAAGGCCGTTTAGTGGTGGTGTTGGTGGTTTTAGGGTGGTGCTCCGGCGCGGTGCTCAGTGAGCGGCGGTCGTATGATATATGGGGTGAGTGAGCGAAAAAACAGAGATGGTGCTCCGGCGCCTTGAAGAACAAGGGTCGTATGATATATTGATGAATGAATTTTTCTTACAAACTAACACTACTCCTAGGAAAGCAAATAAAATATTGAAAGTGCATTACAGGAAAATATAAGTTGCTCCGTGGGAGGCTTTTGTTTGGTGTTTGAACCCTTTGAAAGTGGTCCTGAGTCTTGTATTTATAGGCAGAGCTCTTGGAGGGGTAATCGAGGCTGAAAATCCGCATGGTGGAGCCTGATTAGCGCAATTGGGTAGTCCAATCGACATCTGGACTCGTGAAGTATGGTGGTGTGACCCCATGAATCCCGGTGAATCTCGGCCGCCGCTCTGCTCGTGGGTTCTGCGCTTCTGGCCGTGGAGACGCATTTATTGCTCTGGTGGCTGGTCACCTAATCTCTCAGACTGCAAAGAGCTTTGTGAGAATGTTGGCGTCTAATCACTCTGCCTTCTGTCGCCAGAACCTGACTTCAGTCACTTCCCACCTTCCCTCATGCATTGAATGCTTATTCTTGGTTAGTGGGTTTGCTGCATTAAACAGGCACTACTTCATTAAATGAAGCATGGGACCCTGCCATCACGTGGTGGTCTGACTTTAATGCCTTTGGCGGTGACCTTGCTCTATCTCGGCCTCGGCCTTTAATCGAGGCCGAGATGATCGTGCCTTAGCAATTTTTCTCAGTTTTCAGGAAGGCCTAATACTTTGGCGAAAACGCTGCGTTTCAGTTTCTTGAGAGAAAGACGAGGCCAAGAAGAGGGGTTCCCTCGGCCAATTCGTGACCGTGATTTATCAGGCACAAACAGGAACCTGTACAAATCCTGGACAGAAAAGAGCAAGTGTTACGCTCCAGAACTATCCCAATGGGTGAAAGTGTTATTGAGGAGTCAAACTGTAGAGGAAGCTACTTGGGAACCTGAGGAGCAGATGCGGGTCCAGTACCCTTACCTCTTCTATTGACAGGTATGTAAATTTCGGGGATGAAATTCTTTAAGGGGGGTAGATTGTAACATCCTGACTCTAAAATAAGACTATTCCCTAATTAATTTAATTTAAAAATAGAAATTCCAATTTCGCCCTTGAAGTGGGGGCAAAAAGGTCAATTTCTTATCCGGAGTGAGTTTAGGGCAGCAAGTGGTATTTTTAGATAGGTGGTACTGAGCCGAGTTCGTAGACACGGAGTAGGCTCGAATCGGACTTTAAACGAAGAAGATATGATTGAAAAACCATTGAGGACCTAATTGAAAATTTTCAGAAATTATTTTGAATAAAAATTAGATTTCCTTTTCTTTTTCTCATTTCTCTCTCTCTCGTGCGTCTCTTCCTCTCCGGTTTGCCCAGCCACCTTCTCACCTTCGCAGCCACCATCACCGGCCACCACCAGAGCCAAGACCGGACTCGATCGAACCGCCACCTCCTCCTCTCTCTTCCCCAGCCAGCGCAGCCCTTGGAGCTGCCGGAATTCGCTAGAAAACGCAGAAACGTCGCCGGAAATTTCTGTAACTTTGAGGTCTTCGTTCTCCTTCAATTCTCAACCAAATTCGACGAGTGAGGTATGTTTTCTGGACTGATTTTCGTGCTCTAGCTGGCTGTTGGGTGGGTTTTAGCTGATTTTTAGTTTTGGAAACTCGAATTCGAACCCTAAGTTGTTGCCGGTTTTCAGTTGGAATTTCCGGCCACTTCCGGCCACTTTTTGGCCTTTACCCAAGAACAAAAGTGGCTCCAAATTAGGGGTATTACCTAGTTTAGGAGTTTGGAGCCAAGATTCTAAGATTTTCCGGCCGCCTGAACAGTGACCAAGCCACCACGCGCTGCCGGCTGCGTGACCCCGGGAGGGTCCTGCCTGCTCTGAAGGTGGAGTCGGATTACCTATTTCAAAATACGAACATGGTATTAAAATCCAACTCTTCAAAAATGAGACTTTAAAGTAAAATTCTAATTTCCCGGGTTTCTCTTAATTACAAGGATCAAGACATCCCTAAGATCTAGTCTAAGGGTTCCAAGCGCTGGAAAAAGTCTCGGAAGACACTCGGTCAACCGGACGGTCAATACTTTGAGTTGATGAATCGGAACATCCAGGACTCCGATTCATGATCCGCGAATTCCTATACGATCCTAGAAATGCCAGGAACAACATACGTGAAATTGGGTTTGATCCAATGGTCCAAACACACCAAACCCAAAAATCACAGATTAGGTTTAATTCGTTCGAGGTCCAAACGATATCCAAATTGATATCCGTTAACTCCTACGCGCTCGTGACAACGTAAGGATTATTTTAGGACAAAATGGGACCTCTAACGGACTGCCCACGCGCCGGTAGCACGTGGTGGCTTGGTCACTGTTCAGGCGGCCGGAAAATCTTAGAATCTTGGCTCCAAACTCCTAACCTAGGTAATACCCCTAATTTGGAGCCACTTTTGTTCTTGGGTAAAGGCCAAAAAGTGGCCGGAAGTGGCCGGAAATTCCAACTGAAAACCGGCAGCAACTTAGGGTTCGAATTCGAGTTTCCAAAACTAAAAATCAGCCAAAACCTACCCAACAGCCAGCTAGAGCACGAAAATCAGTCGAGAAAACATACCTCACTCGTCGAATTTGGTTGAGAATTGAAGGAGAACGAAGACCTCAAAGTTACAGAAATTTCCGGCGACGTTTCTGCGTTTTCCAGCGAATTCCGGCGGCTCCAAGGGCTGCGCTGGCCGGGGAAGAGAGAGGAGGAGGTGGCGGTTCGATCGAGTCCGGTCTCGGCTCAGGTGGTGGCCGGTGATGGTGGCTGCAAAGGTGAGAAGGTGGCTGGGCAAACCGGAGAGGAAGAGACGCACGGGAGAGAGAGAGAGAAATGAGAAAAAGAAAAGGAAATCTGATTTTTATTCAAAATAATTTCTGAAAATTTTCAATTAGGTCCTCAATGGTTTTTCAACCATATCTTCTTCGTTTCAAGTCCGATTCGAGCCTACTCCGTGTCTACGGACTCGGCTCAGTACCACCTATCTGAAAATACCCCTTGCTGACCTAAACACACTCCCGATATAAATTGACCTTTTTTCCCCCCCTTCAAGGGCATTGGAAATTCCATTTTTAAATTAAATTAATTAGTGAATAGTCTTATTTTAGGGTCGGGATGTTACAATTATGATACCAAATATCTAAAGATTCCAAATCCGGGTGCGGTCGTAAGGCATTCAATATTTCTACACTACTACTACTATTGTTCGTCTCCCTTTCAAAATGAATGGTGAGATGAAATAGCTTTTTGTCCAACAATGGTGCTTTCTCAACCTCGCTCTTATCTATGGCATCCCCCACAAGTCATATTTCCAGACGTCCCTCAAGGTTCAACTTTCTCAGATCCCCAATTTGGAATGCTTCATCGTTGTTGCCACCACACCGACACACATGTAGTGTTTGCAAACTTGTTAATCTCCTTATCCCTTTGGGCAAGAACTCCAGAGCTTCACACTCCCAAACATAAAGATGCTTTAAGCTAATCAAGTTTCCCATGTTTTCAGGCAGTTTTTTAAGTCCATAGCAAAAATGAAGGCGCAAGGTATACAAATTGTACAAACCACAAATAGTGTCTGGTAATTTCTCCAAATTACCATTGTGAGACAAATCAATATGCCTCAAATGTATCAAATTACCAATCTCCTTTGGGAGTTCTTTAATGGAATTACCACTTAAATTTAATGTCCTAAGACATTTCAATTGTAAAATTAAATTTGGGTCTATGGTAGTAATTCTTGAATCAAAAGTTGCGAGCGTGCGAAGATTTTTGCAATTGTAAGATGAGATAGAAAGTGGACCTTCAGGAACATATCTCAAGGTCAAATGACGAACCTTATCATCCAATACCTTTGATTCGCTAGTAGCACCCTCAGCGTGATCCATAATCAAACACTCATTCTTGGTGAGAAATTTCACAAAGTCATGCACAATATCATGCATTTTGCAAATTGTAACTGTATAAGTTTTAAGATCATCATCAAAATCTTGGAAAAAAGATCGTGCCACTAAGTTGTCAAAAACTGCATCACCCATTATTCCCTTATTTTTGTTCCCTTTCGAAATAACATAGTCTTGTGCCATCCATAAATTAATCAAATTATTTCGGTTGAACTCATAATCTTTAGGAAAAGTAGCACAATATAAAAGGCAACATTTAATTGTTGGGGCCAAATCATTATAACTTAGGAATAGGGGTTGGAAAACTTCTTCCTCGACCTTCTCTAGTTCCCATATCTTACTGTTCAAAACATCTTTCCATTCTCTCATTGTTCTCTTATTCTGCATGAGACTACCTAAAGTCTTTGCAGCAAGAGGCAAACCTTTACACTTCTTTACAATTTCCTTGCTAATATCTCCAAACTCTTGTACATCCCCATCCGAAAAGGCCATGTGATTGAAGATTGACAAACAATATTCATCACTCAACTCTCCCAGATTGATCATGTTTCTTGTTGCTCTCATCATATTAGCAACCTCTAATTTTCTTGTGGTCACCAATATTTTGCTGCCTTTAGCACCACTTTGGATTAATGGTACCTTTAATTGTTCCCACTTTTTGGGATCATCGGTCCATACATCATCCAAGACAAGGAGAAACCTTTTGCCTTGGATGGATATGGACATACATTGCAAGACCTCATCCAATTCATTTGAACTTGGGGCGTAACCGCCACTAATGGCTTTGGCAATCTTAATCTCATCAAAAGGGTCTGAAACACAAACCCATTTCCTCATATCAAAATGGGATTTGACTCGGTCATCATTATAGGCTAGTTGGGTCAGAGTTGTTTTTCCAATGCCTCCCATCCCTACAATAGGGATGATAAGGAGCCCTTTCCCTGCCTCACTTCTATCACCCAACAACTTTGTTATCAAAATATTCTGCTCCTTTTCACGACCAAATATCTCAGACATATTGACATAAGATGCAGTTTGAGGTCGTTGAGGTTGTTGAGGTTGTTGAATTATGCCTAATTCTTTGCGTAGAAAGTGGTACTTTTTTCTTTCCTCATAAATCTCAGTTAACTTATCATTCAGATCTTTTATTTTCAGAGCAATGTCACGGCGAAGAATCACCCGACTGACTTTGCCAAAATAAAAGCAACGGGAGAAACTAGAGAAACGTACCTTCTTGTTTGTAACAAGAGCATTTGGATCACCTTCTCTTTCTTGCTTCTCAACTTGTTGTTTGAGAATGTCTGTGTTCCACTCATCCAGCACATCCACCATCTGGTAGGATATATCTTTCAGCTTATCCAACCAGATTTTGACACTAGCCTCCGTCACTTGCCTTTGCTCTGCATCCTCAAGCACGGCTTGAATAACTTCCAGAGTCCCAGTGAATTTCTCAACATCTTCCTTTTACTACACTCTCTCCAACCCATTTCCAACACCACGCCAATCACCTAGATGGAGGTATGATGTGTATTTCTTAAATTTAGTTCTATTGACTATGGGTACTACACATGAAATTTCGTTTTCAGTGAATTGTAAGTGATTGCCGTAGATCCACAAATGCTTTTTCATTTATAAGTGAATTTTTTACAATTTATAGATATAAAAAGTTGATTTAAAGTTTGAAGAACTTGCTGTGCTCCTGAAATTGGCCAAATTCACCGGCCTTACAAAAATACAGGGGCACCATGTGGGGTTCCTTGAGATTAACAAGCTAGCAGGGTGTGGATTTGCTTATTTGGGTTATGCTAACTTCTAAATCAAGTTTCTGTTTATTGTAAAATCACCTTTCTTCAAAAAAAAAGAAAAAGAGTTTCTGTTTATTGTTGTCTAGGGTGGGGAATCTTGAGTTAGGTTAACAATCCCTTTCAATGTAACAAAAAAGATAAATAATTATCTCCAGATTAATTCACTTTGATGTTGCATTTGGTCATTAGAGAAAATTTATACATATTTGGCACTTCAGTTACGTGAATTTTGTAATTTTTTCATAAAAATTAATATAGTTTTTTCTCAAATTTGTCATTTATTAGATTTTAACTCAATACTTTCTTCAATAATATTGAAACTGAATGTCACTATACATATAAGCAATATTGGAGGACATGACTTATTTTTAACGCTCAATTCCAAGTGGCAGTTATTTGTATAGATATAGATAATGAATAACAAATTTCAAGTGGCATTTTCCAATGGCGTCGGCGGTGGTGGTGGGGGATGGAGGAGGAATGTTGGGGTTGATGTCTAAATAATTTTGTTTTCGGTAAGTGTTTTATGGCTCCCTCCAAAAAAGAGTTAGATTGAGATAATGGAAGTCAGAATCACAATGAGAGATAATGGCAGAATCTGAAAAAGGCAACGAAGTAGTGCTGGTGCGCTGGAAAGTACAGCCAACTTTGAGGAAAGTAATTGGAGTTGAACAACTTTGAAGAAGCGAGAACCACACAGACTTCTAAAAGGAACTGTTACACGAATCTTTATCCAAAAAGTTTAAGGAGGCTTATCTGTAATGGAGGGGCAGCTTCTGCCTTTCATGATTTCAAGAAAGGAGGCTTATCTTTTGACTAATTTTCCACTTTTGTAAGCAAATTACACCACTTCTGACACTTTTGCACTTTTCCTCAACCTGTTTTATTTATTACATTATCTTCTTATTTGCTTTTTTTACTACACCCCTTTGTCTATCAAATGAAATCATAGTTTTATTCTTTCTAGCTGGTAAATTAAAATTTTATGCTTGTTGTTATTAAAGTTGGGAAATTATATATATATGTTTTTTCTTTTTGGGTTAAGAACACACATCAAATCAAAGTTTTTTTTACCTAAGGCAAAACACACACCCTCCATAGATCAGAGAAATACAACATTCACCACCTTCTTCAACAGCAAATACAGAAACAGAATGAAGGCAATTCAATCTGTTGTTATCGCCGCCAATACATTTTGGGTTTTTGTGAATAGCATTCGTCTTTATTGTCGTTTAGAGAGAGGGCGGTTTTGTTTTTTTGGTCGAAGAGAGGGTGGTTCATTCACTGTCAATGTAACCAAAAAGAAAAACAATTGTTATTGCTCATGACTTCAGTCAGCTGCTTTTGCTCACTTGTTCCAACTTCCGACTGATGAGGTTTCAGGGGATTTGGGGTCCAAATGTGAGAGTAGAGAATTTTCAGTTCAAGTTTTATTTTTTGTTCACTTTTAACTCTTGCAGTGGAATAGGACACGGAAGTAACAACCGTTCGTTTTTCTTTATAATTTTATGGGAGATTCACTATTATACATAATATAGGAGCCCAAAGTATAATAAAAACCTATAAGAAATGGACTTTAGATACACACGTGATTACCTCAGTCATTTTCTAATTACTCCATCTCCCTCCCAATCACCCATGTCCGGCTAACGCGATCCTCCCCCTCCCTTCCTATCGGACATAGCCACAACAGAACAGCCAACCCTTATCTCCTCTAGCCCCTGAAATCTCTCAGCCCAGCCTCTCTCTCTTCTCCACGCAGCCCAGCCCCAGCCCCTTACCCTCCTCTAGGCCCTGAAATCTCTGTCTCTCTCTATTTCATTTTGACCTAAGTAATATTTCATAAAAAAACATAAGCAAAGGACACGTTACAGATTTCTTACTTATTATCTACCTTATTTCCCATCTCAGTTGGGTAGATTTAAACCTAAAGTGATGAAGAAACTGATATCTGCTAAATTCAACAATCATAAAATGCTAATTAATAAGAGGGAGAAAGATGAAGAGAGAGAACTAGCAAAAAAAAGTGACCAAATTGACAAACATCAAACTCAGTAGCCATTATCTAATCAACAACCCGTTGGAAATTTCAGAGGGGCTTGGCAATATGCTATCAAATTCGTTTGATAAGGGAGAGAGAGACGAACGCAAACGCAAGGGAGCAAGTAAGACATCAGAAACTTCTGTAAAAGAAAACGACATGGTTTTGTTTTTCAGAGAAAAAAAACGACATGATTTTAATTAGCGTGTTTATGTTTTTTTTTTTATTTAAAGAAATTATTTTCTAACCTTAAAAAGATCCTTTACATAAATAAATAAATAAAAGCCCCCATTGGGGATGGCCTTACAAGTTGCAAAAAGTTGTAAACACTGGCCTTGGTTGCTTGCATTTGCTCTGCATCCTCAAGCGCACGCAGCTTGAATAGCTTTGAGATTGGCAACGAATTGTTCAACTTGTTTCTTCACGTTCAAAACAAGTTACCTCTTCTTCTATGAATTAGTTGTTGAAGGCAAGGTTAACGATATTAACAACAAACCTCGTGTGGCATAACAAGTAAATTAATTTATTACTACTAGCTAGCTAATTGAAAATTAACTCCAGAGATTTAACAAAACACACATCAAAGCACCTTTCTTACTCATTTGAAAAATCCTCTTCATAGAAAAATGATGATATCATATATGCGAACAATTACTTATAGTTTTAGTAGGAAGAAAAATACCTAGCGAGTCACCATCTCAAGATTATATATGCCGCCGAGACAGATGTTTTCATAAATGTGCCTTGCGAGTCACCATCATCTGAAGATTTCGTGGAAAACAAATATGATCAAAGTTGGAATTCATACATAAGTATGTAAATAAGAGATTGCTAGAGCTCAATTACCTTCTTTGTATGCGGATGTTTGGGATCGTAGCAGAAATCTTGGCCCACTCTCCATTGCCTTCTTCGTAATGCTCTGAAAGTCTCCGACATCTGCGAATCTCAAGAGTCTGCAGTGGTGTTTTGAAGAGGAAGTCTGGCAGTGCTTTTAGCAATTCGCACCCCTCAATTCTTAACTCAGAAAGGCATGGCATGATTGTAATTTCAGAATCCTCTTTCGTCCACTCTTCCACGCCTTCCCACTCTTCCCACCCTTCCATATGCCAAAAGTTGAGTAGTTTCAATTTTGGGAATAATATCAGGGGTGTTGATCTGATTCTGAATGAGGTTTGATCTTCTAATCCCAAAAATTCAACACCAACCTTTCTCACTCCATTCATCCCGTATAGGGTCAGTGTTTCAAGGTACTCCAATTTCCCAAGAGGCCAAAGTTCACATTGTGTCCCCACAATAACACTAAGGAATCTCAAATTGTGTAAAGACTGAATCCAATTGGGCCACGTGGTGCCATTATGATGCCAAATATCTAAAGATTCCAAATTCGGGTGCGGTCGTAAGGCATTCAGTATTTCTACACTTCTGCTACTACTGTTCGTTTGCCTTCTAAAATCAACGCAGAGATGAAATAGATTTTTGTCCCACAATTGTGCTTTCTCAACCTCGCTCTTATCTATCGCATCCCCCACAAGTTCTATTCTGAGACTTCCCTCAAGGTTCAACTTTCTCAGATCCCCAATTTGGAATGCTTCATCGTTATCGCCACCACACTGACACACATCTAGTGTTTGTAAACTTGTTAATCTCCTTATCCCTTTGGGCAACGACTCTAGAACTCGACAACCGAAAACATAAAGATGCTTTAAGATAATCAAGTTTCCCATGTTTTTAGGCAATGTTTTAAGTTTAGAGCACCAATAAAGGCACAGGGTAGACAAATTGTACAAACCACAAATAGTGTCCGGTAATTTCTCCAAATTACCATTGTAAGACAAATCAATATGCCTCAAATGTATCAATTTACCAATCTCCTCTGGGAGTTCTTTGATGGAATTACCACTTAAATTTAATGTCCTAAGACATTTCAATTGTAAAATTAAATTTGGGTCTATGGTAGTAATTCTTGAATCAAAAGTTGCGAGCGTGCGAAGATTTTTGCAATTGTAAGATGAGATAGAAAGTGGACCTTCAGGAACATATCTCAAGGTCAAATGACGAACCTTATCATCCAATACCTTTGATTCGCTAGTAGCACCCTCAGCGTGATCCATAATCAAACACTCATTCTTGGTGAGAAATTGCACAAAGTCATGCACAATATCATGCATTTTGCAACTTGTAATTGTACCAGTTTTAAGATCTTCATCAAAATCCTGGAAAAATGATCGGGCCACTAAGTTGTCAAAAACTGCATCACCCGTTGTTCCCTTATTTTTATCCCCTTTCGAAATAACATAGTCTTGTGCCATCCAGAGTTTAATCAAATCATCTCGTTTAAACTTGTAATCTTTAGGAAAAGTAGCACAATATAAAAGGCAAGATTTAATTGTTGGGGACAAATCATAATAACTTAGGAATAAGGGTTGGAAAACTTCTTGCTCGACCTTCTCTAGATCCCATATCTTACTATTCAAAACTTCTTTCCATTCTCCCATTTTTGTCTTATTCTGCATGAGACTACCTAAAGTCTTTGCAGCAAGAGGCAAACCTTTACACTTCTTTACAATTTCCTTGCTAATATCTCCAAACTCTTGTACATCCCTATCCGAAAAGGCCATGTGATTGAAGATTGACAAACAATATTCATCACTCAACTCTCCCAGATTGATCATGTTTCTTGTTGCTCTCATCATATTAGCAACCTCTAATTTTCTTGTGGTCACCAGTATTCTGCTGCCTTTAGCACCACTTTGGATTAATGGTACCTTTAATTGTTCCCACTTTTTAGGATCATCGGTCCATACATCATCCAAGACAAGGAGAAACCTTTTGCCCTGGATGGATCTAGACATACATTGCAAGACCTCATCCAATTCATTTGAACTTGGGGCGTAATCGCCACTAATGGCTTTGGCAATCTTAATCTCATCAAAAGGGTCTGAAACACAAACCCATTTCCTCATATCAAAATGGGATTTGACTCGGTCATCATTATAGGCTAGTTGGGTCAGAGTTGTCTTTCCTATGCCTCCCATCCCTACAATAGGGATGATAAGGAGCCCCTTTTCTTCTTCACCACCATCACCCAACAACTTTGTTATCAAAATATTCTGTTCCTTTTCACGACCAAAAATCTCAGACATATTGACATAAGATGCAGTTTGAGGTCGTTGAGGTTGTTGAGGTTGTTGAATGCCTAATTCTTTGCGTAGAAACTGGTAATTTTTTCTTTCCTCATAAATCTCAGTTAACTTATGATTCAGATCTTTTATTTTGAGAGAAATGTCACGGCGAAGAATCACCCGACTGACTTTGCCAAAATAAAAGCAACGGGGGAAACTAGAGAAACGTACCTTCTTCTTTGTAACAAGAGCATTTGGATCACCTTCTCTTTCTTGCTTCTCAACTTCTTGTTTGAGAATGTCTGTGTTCCACTCATCCAGCACATCCACCATCTGGTAGGATATATCTTTCAGCTTATCCAACCAGATTTTGACACTAGCCTCCGTCACTTGCCTTTGCTCTGCATCCTCAAGCACGGCTTGAATAACTTTCAGAGTCCCAGTGAATTTCTTAACATCTTCCTTCACGTTCAAAACAAGTTTAACCCCTCCTTCTATGTATTCATAGGTTGCAGAGGCCAAGCGATCTAGCAGCATGGAAATGAGAGCATCAGCCATTTTGAGCTTCAGAAAACGGAGAAAAGGATATAGGAAAGTGATATTAAGAAGAAATGCTGGATATGGTATAGTGCTATTATTGCATGTCCAGTCCATATAGAGAGCAAGTGGTCAAAATCCGAGTCAAAACAAAAACCTCGAAGTCGAAGCCAAGTATTTAATTTCAAACTCCACGCACCCTCTCTGGTTTGATGGATTTTTCTACTTGCGTTAAAGTTGGCTTTGTCTAAGCGTGGGGAGGAGGAACCGAGAAAAAATAGTTAAGTAATTCTGGTAGTGCTGGCACAATTAATTTGGGCTGTTGGGTGACGGGAGCATTTTTGCTCACCACCCTTAACTAGATGTGTACCCTCACCACCACCTCCAAAGGGTGACATGTGTCCTATCATTAACCTTAGTTAACTTTTAGGTGGAAATCTGAAAAAACAAATAAATACGGGGCCCACAGCCTTCTCTCCCCTTCCTTCCTCCTTTTCCCCTTCTTTTTATTTTCTTTTCTTTCTTTCAGCCTCTCACGATCCAGTCTCTCTTCCTTCCTCCTTTTCCCCTTCCTTTCATCTTTTCTTTCTTTCAGCCTCTTCCGACCCATTCTCTCTTCCTCATTCTGTATCTCTCCCTCTCTTACACTCTTTGCAAAAATATAAATGATTATTTAATCTCTTTCACCTTTTCTGTTTTTTTTTTTTCTCTTTTGGAATTGCAGTGAATTTCTCGGCAGCCAAACAAAGTGAGAGATTAAAAAAAAAGATGGAAAACTAATGGTGAGGGGAGTTGGGGCCGCGAGAAGTGGAGAGCATGAAGATGAAGGAAGCGAGAGAGAAGCTAAAGGAGGCGATTCGGAAGACGAGGATGAGGTAGTTGAAGCGCCTGAGCTTCCGTAGCTAGACGGTGGAGTGGAAGGGATGGTCTGGGATCGGGCACGGCGTAGGGAGAGGGAGAGATACAGAATGAGGAAGAGAGAATGGGTCGGAAGAGGCTGAAAGAAAGAAAAGAAAAAAAAAGGAAGGGGAAAAGGAGGAAGGAAGAGAGACTGGGTCGTGAGAGGGTGAAAGAAAGAAGAAAAAAAAAAGGAAGGGGAGAAGGAGGAAGGAAGGGGAGAGAAGGCTGTGGGCCCCTTATTTATTTGTTTTTTCAGATTTCCACATAAAAGTTAACTAAGGTTAATGATAGGACACGTGTCACCCTTTGGAGGTAGTGGTGAGGGTACACCTCTAGTTAAGGGTGGTGAGCAAAAATGCTCCCGTTGGGTGACAAGTACACGTGCTTACCCCTTTACCCAAGGGATTAAAATAATTTCATGGACAAAAATGATGTCGAAATCTGTGTTTGCTTTAAAACCTGATTTGAAACAAAGTAAAATATAAAAAAGCTCATTTAGTTGTATTTTCAGTATAAATTGGAAAAGCCCATGTGACTCGTGAGGCAGGAGTCATGTGACTCATGTGAGGCTAACGGAGAACACTGGCTACTTTTCTTGACCTTTATTTACTCAAGGGAGTTTCTTTTAGAGCCACTTGTTGAACTATATATGTCACTTAGGAGGCCTTTCATTGATGGATAATTGTGTTGAAATTGTTACACAAATTCAATTATATACCAAATCTTAAACATAGTTTTATAAAGAAACATGATATTATTTACAAACTATAAACACACCTTAAAAAACCCAAAAATCGATAGTTGTATATTTTTTTAAATTTAGTTAATAATATGAAATACCTTTATTACCCTTTTAATATAAAATTGAAATTATAATCCCTTTATTTGGCATTGAAGCCAAATTAGAACTTATTTCACGAGCTCTAGTCTCTCATCTTCATCTTCAACCCAAATTTTCAGTTTTTGTTCTTTCATTTCTTGTTTTGAAATCATCTTTCTCTTTGGACTTTTTGGATTGTGCAGATGTCTATATCTCCTCTCCATTGCTGGGTTTGACACTTTTTCAAGGGAACAAGCCTCAGCTCGCCAAATCGGATCATCTCGATCTCTCCAAGCCTCAGCTTGCTTCAATGATGTGTTTCTCTTCGGATTTTAGTTGATTTGAGGAATGTATTTTAAGCTTTGATGATCAATTTATCTTTTGTTACTATTTACGTTATGGATCTCATTTTTGTTTAACAATGTACTACTATGACTGAGTATTAACATGTACTTATATGACATAGTAGTATTAATAAGATAGTTCTATGACATACCATTAACAATGTACTTCTAAGAGCCCCTGCTTGTTTTCGCAAATTTTTTTTAAAATAAATTGTTTGGGTTTTTTATTTTTATTTTTTTATATTGGGCTTTTTTAAAGTTAATAAGTGGCAATCATGTAATTTATAGGAACTTCAACACCCATTTCTTATGTAGTAAATGGATTTTGGGTGTGTTTCTAAAATGCATTCCATTTGAGGTTTTTTATTTTATTTTAAATTTATAATTTCAGCCTCTATTTTGGGTATAATAGTGAAGCTCCCAAATTGTTATTATTCTTGTTCGTAATAGCTTTCTATGCTATTTTAGGTATTCTGAGTCATCATGGAAAAGTAAATTAAAGTTTAGGGCCAGCTATTCAAGAAATGTGAAACAACTATAGTCCTAGGAATATGAAAGAGGGCATGAGAACTATGTTATGAGATTACATACATTGAGACTTCTCATGGTCCCAAGTCATATCCTAAAATGTTTCTGATCATAGAATATCAATTGGACATTAATCTTCCGCTAAGACCAGTACACACAATATTTTTTCTAATATAGGAAATTCTCCATAAGCATACTCCACTGATCATAGTGTTCAGTGGCAGACCTATTAAGGCGCAAGGAGGTGCAGCTACACCTCCCTTGGCCGGAAAACCATTGTAGGTGCTTCAAATTGCCCATTTGCTCAACTGGTGTACAGATTACCTTATTTCCATTTTCAACATTTAAGTAAATGTCTTTGTCCTTTTACTTTCATTTATTTTTATATTACTCATTTACTTAAGTTTACAATGTAAATAAGAAAGTACCCCCCATTCGATCAGGCCATGTGATGGAACTCTGATACCAGATGTTAGAACCAAAAGAAGACAAAGAGCTTTGTAAATGCAAAGTCTGATCACACTTGAGAGCTGGGAGAATTCTTATTAGATTCAAAGAGCAAATATGGCTATTAAATAGCCTTACAACTAAACAGGAATGAAAACAAACAACCCACGATTTTACAGAACCTAGAATCGTGGTGCATGACTAAGTTAGAAACAGAAAACAAACTTGTTTCTAAAATATAGGAGGGATTATTATACACGACTTGAAATAATCCCTAAAAAACCATGAGATGTGGTGTGGTGGTAGCTCACCTCATTCCTTAACCATGTGGTTGGGGGTTCAATCCCCGCCCATGGGAATGGAGCGCATTTCTTGGCCAGCATTTTACCTCCTTTGGAGAGCTCCCGCGGCGAAAGGGATTAGTCACTGCTGTCGGCGGTGGACACCCTTGGATCTCATCCAAAAAAAATAATCCCTAAAAACTAGGAACCCAAATCCTAACAACTTTATCAGTCACATCATCAACTATCATAAATTATGACTAATGGCGGAGTTACATTGCAAAAGGTTTACAAGCATAAGGTACTTGGAAGTGGAGGAACAAACTTGCCTTAAAAGTACAGCTGCAGAGTACTTAACTCAAAAAAGAAAACCAATAATTATTTATTAGATTATATTTGAACTTAGATGCAAGTGTTTAAGAGTTGATAATGATTAACTAATTAGAAAAGAGATGCTGGGGTGGTGAATGACAAATACACCAGAAAAGACAAGGTTAACGATATGTTTAAGGAAAAACTGGGAACTGATGATACCCGATAAAATGAGAGAAAACCAAGGCAAATTGCAAGCCCAAATTCACTAGCTTCATCAACAGCAAATACAAAAGAAAATGAAGGCAATTCAACCAATTGCTATAGCAGCCAATACATTTGGGTTTCCCGAAGCACTAAGCGACGAGGTAAAGTCTAAACTAGAGACGGAATCTCAGAGTACAACTTACAAATTAATGACACAAAGGAAGTTTTGCAAATGATCTGAATTGCTTGTACCTTAAAAAATAAGGTGTTCACCAAGTTTCTGCTTACAAAAACAAAAAATCAGGGCACTCATCAATGTTTGTAAATCAAAAGCTCACTAGACCTTCGAAATTCATCATGTCTCTGTCAAGTTCTCAAGGCTGGCTTTTGATGAAAATTATCAAAATTTCAGTTATTGGAACTTCCGTAGGCTGACTTTTGATGGTTTACATCACTCTGTTTGCTTCAATAGAGTCCCTGAAATGATGACACATACACAGTTGATCAATTAATTTGCTTCTTGCAATCATTTCTCTTAGAGGGAATTAAATTTTTTGAGAAACAACTAACTAAAGCACGCATCAATTGAATCATTTCTCTTACCTGGAGGAAATGCGGATGTTTGGGTTCGTAGCAGAAATCTTGGCCCACTCTTCATTAGGGGTGGCATTTTAGACCGAAAAACCGCAAAAACCAACCGACAATTTACCGCAATGGAACCGCAATCGCAGGAAACCGAACCGCATTTGCGGTTGCGGTATTTGATTTTCAAAACTTGCGGTTACCGCAAACCGCGACTATATTTTAAATAAAAAAATTGCATTTTATTTTTCCTTTGGGTTGTAACTTTAATTCATTTTGCATTGCATTTTCCTTTTGGTTTGTAACTTTAATGCTCCATTTGGATGAAGGAATTGCCAATTACATAGAATTCTAAAATGACGGAATTTAGATTTCCGTCATTTCAATTTCTGGCAATTGAAGATTTCAGTGTTTGGATTTATGTATGCCGGATTTTGTAAA
The DNA here is from genome assembly GCA_020521455.1 of Prunus kanzakura. Classification (NCBI taxonomy): domain Eukaryota; kingdom Viridiplantae; phylum Streptophyta; class Magnoliopsida; order Rosales; family Rosaceae; genus Prunus; species Prunus kanzakura. The sequence goes on from BPUM01000979.1 coordinate 266,438, forward strand.
TGACAGAAATTGAAAATTTCAATGTTTGGATAGCTCATGTAAATTATAAATGACAGAAATTAAATATTTCAAAAGAACAAAAAAACTGATAACCGACATAGAAAGTATTCCTCGAAGTATAAAATAACATATTGTTTGATGAACTAAATAACTCAACTTAAACAAATAGAGCATATTAGCAAACCAAATCACTCCCCACATGCAATAAACATCAGCAACATACTCTTTTTTTTTCTCAATTGGGAGTGCCTTCAGCATATGAAATTTTTGTCATTTTCTATCAGCCAAGCACATGCTTTGAGTTGTTTATTTTCACTAAGACCTGGTACTGCTTGTACTTCATCATATACATCTGCTGGATCAAGGTTCTTAGTATTAGCACGGATAAACTCTTCAAATGATAAAGCCATTCTAGCAATTGAATCAGCAATAACATCTTTGACAGCACCTCTTTTCTTTGTAGGAAGAATATCAAAAGAATTTGATGCACGATTTCTTCTCTTTTGACTATTTGTTGAGGTTGGTGAAATATCATCAAGAACATGAATATCTTCTAAATCTTGTGTATCACCATCCAAATCAACATGATTAACTTCATTAGTAGGAGTCATAACCTCAGTTGCATCTGCACCTGTTTCAACGCCCTCTCCAGTGGCTCGCAGCTTTTTTTATAAAGCGACAAGGCAATCTGTTGTTCAGGGTTTCATAGGTTTATAAAGGGACAAGGCAGCTCCAAACTTGGCGTTGTTTTTAAGTTTGGCGCTTTTTTTTCTTGAAAATTTTGGCGTTTTTTATTTATTTAAATTTTGGCACAACGGAAAATATGAATTCCCGCACTGTGGAAATTGTGAAATGATGCCTATTTTGGTGGAAATTAAACTCGGGAATTTGATGCCTTAATTTCCATGATTTTTTCTGTGCGTCATTTAATAAATTCCACGCTTAAATTGCCAAACAAGGGAATTTTCAATTTCTCATCTTAAATTCCTGACTTTTAGCTAAATTCCGAGTTATTTTCCCTCATCCAAACGGAGGGTAAATGATTTGGAATTGGAATACTTGAGAAGTTGAGGTTGTGAATGCTTGAGGTTTAACTTTAATTGGAATGCTTGGAATTGAACTTTAATTTTCTTTAGGTTGTGAAAGCTTGAGAAGTTGAGGTTGTGAATTTATTTCTTTAGGTTGTAATTTAAATTTTTGGGTTAAAGTATGCTTGAACTCAAAAGGTTTCAAAAGAAGCATCAAAATTAGGCCTAAAATGTGGAAGATTGGATTTTTATGACACAAAAAGAACTTGCGGTTTTAAACCGCTAATTCACGGTAACCAATGCGGTAAATCGCAAAAAGCGGTCGGTTTGCAGTTTGGGCAAAAATTCGCGGTTATCGAACTGCAACCACCCCTACTCTCCATTGCCTTCTTGGTAACGCTCTGAAAGTCTGGGAGATCCGTAGATCTGAAGAGTCTGCAGTGGTGTTTTGAAGAGGAAGTCTGGCAGTGCTTTCAGTAAAGGGCAGTTTTGAATTCTTAACTCAGAAAGGCATGGCATGATTGTAATTTCATAATCCTCTTTCGTCCACTCTTCCACGCCTTCCCACTCTTCCCAATTCAACATATTGCGAAACAATAGTTGTTTCAATTTTGGGAATAATATCAGGGGTGGTGATCTGATTCTGAATGAGGTTTGATCTTCTAATCCCAAAAATTCAACACCGACCATTCTCACTCCCTTCATACTGTATAGGCGCAGACTTTCAAGGTACTCCAATTTCCCAAGAGGCCAAAGTTCACACTGTGTCCCATTACTAAGAGCAAGGAATCTCAAATTGTGTAAAGACGGAATCCAATTGGGCCACGTGGTGCCATTATGATACCAAATGCTTAAAGATTCCAAATCTGGGTGCGGTCGTAAGGCATTCAGTATTTCTACACCACTACTACTGCTGTTCGTCCGCCTTTCAAAATCAACGGTGAGATGAAATAGCTTTTTGTCCCACAATTGTGCTTTCTCAACCTCGCTCTTATCTGTCGCATCCCCCACAAGTTCTATTCTGAGACTTCCCTCAAGGTTCAACTTTCTCAAATCCCCAATTTGGAATGCTTCATCGTTGTCGCCGCCACACTGACACACATCCAGTGTTTGTAAACTTGTTAATCTCCCTATCCCTTTGAGCAAGAACTCCAGAGCTTCACACTCCTCAACATAGAGATGCTTTAAGTTAATCAAGTTTCCCGTGTTTTCAGGCAGTTTTTTAAGTCTAGAGCAAAAATGAAGGCGCAAGGTAGACAAATTATACAAATCACAAATACTGTCCGGTAATTTCTCCAAATCACCATTGTAAGACAAATCAATATGCCTCAAATGTATCAATTCACCAATCTCCTCTGGGAGTTCTTTGATGGAATTACCACTCAAATTTAATGTCCTATGACATTTCAATTGTGAAATTAAATTTGGGTCTATGGTAGTAATTCTTGAATCAAAAGTTGTGAGCGTGTGAATTTTTTTGCAATTGTAGGATGAGATAGCAAGTGGACCTTCAGGAACATATCTCAAGGTCAAATGACGAACCTTATCACCCAATAACTCTAATTCGCTAGTAGCACACTCTGCGTGATCCATAATCAAACACTCATTCTTGGTGAGAAATTGCACAAAGTCATGCACAATATCATGCATTTTGCAACTTGTAATTGTACCAGTGTCTGGATCTTCATAAAAATCCTGGAAAAATGATCGGGCCACTAAGTTGTCAAAAACTGCATCACCCGTTGTTCCCTTACTTTTACTCCCTGTCGAAATAACATAGTCCTGTGCCATCCAGAGTTTAATCAAATCATCTCTTTTAAACTTGTAATCTTTAGGAAAAGTAGCACAATATAGAAGGCAACATTTAGTTGTGGGGTCCAAATCATAATAACTTAGGAACAGGGGTTGGAAAACTTCTTGCTCGACCTTCTCTAGATCCCATATCTTACTATTCAAAACTTCTTTCCATTCTCTCATTGTTCTCTTATTCTGCATGAGACTACCTAAAGTCTTTGCAGCAAGAGGCAAACCTTTACACTTCTTTACAATTTCCTTGCTAATATCTCCAAACTCTTTAACATCCCTATCCGAAAAGGCCATGTGATTGAAGATTGACAAACAATATTCATCACTCAACTCTCCCAGATTGATCATGTTTCTTGTTGCTCTCATCATATTAGCAACCTCTAATTTTCTTGTGGTCACCAGTATTCTGCTGCCTTTAGCACCACTTTGGATTAATGGTGCCTTTAATTGTTCCCACTTTTTAGGATCATCGGTCCATACATCATCCAAGACAAGGAGAAACCTTTTGCCCTGGATTAATTCAGACATACGTTGCAAGACATAATCCAGCTGATTTGGACTCATGGGGCCATCGCCAGTAATATCTTTGGCAATCTTAATCTCATCAAAAGGGTCTGAAACACAAACCCATTTCCTCATATCAAAATGGGTTTTGACTCGGTCATCATTATAGGCTAGTTGGGTTAAAGTTGTTTTTCCAATGCCTCCCATCCCTACAATAGGGATGATAAGGAGCCCTTTCCCTGCCTCACTACTATCACCCAACAACTTTGTTATCAAAATATTCTGCTCCTTTTCACGACCAAATATCTTAGACATATTGACATAAGATGCAGTTTGAGGTAGTTGAGGTTGTTGAGGTTGTTGAATGCCTAATTCTTTGCGTAGAAAGTGGTACTTTGAAGAAGCTAGAACCACACAGACTTCTTTCATGATTTCAAGAGCCATTATCTTTTGACTAATTTTCCACTTGCACTTTTCGTCAACCTGCTTTTTCCTTTTTATTTATTACATTATCTTCTTATTTGCTTTTTTTACTACACTCTCTCCAACCCATTTCCAACTCCACGCCAATCACCTAGATGTGTATTTCTTAAATTTAGTTCTATTGACTATGGGTATTACACATGAAATTTGGTTTTCAGAGGGTGAATCGTAAGTGATTGCCGTAGATCCACAAATGCTTTTTCATTTCTCTAATTTCAGTTCTACGTTAGTTTTTTGTGCCTCTATTATTTCGGTTCTGTGTATGTATGTATTTGAGCAAATTACCGGATCAGTGGTAAGGTTGGAGGCTCATAACTAATTTGGCATGATGGAAACTACGATATAGCAAAAGCTTTGTTTTTAAAATCAGTGGATTGCAGTTTTGCACAGGCAGTAAGGCCAGATATGCCAAAGGACATAAAAAAAAGTTGATTTAAAGTTTGAAGAACTTGCTGTGCTCCTGAAATTGAACCAAATGTACAACTTGTCCGTACATGTTTTAGCCTAGAGGGCCTACAGATGACAAAGGCGCAAAAATAATTGATATGAAAGAAGGCATTAACTGCGTTTGGCAGTTGGCACTTCAAAATGTTGACAGTGAAACATAGCAGCATGCCCGGACCTCATGCCACTGTCGTTTTGATTTGGTAGTGTCAGGTAGAAGGTCACAGGGTTCATGGCCATGAGATGTTATCTTCCATAAAATTTGGGGGGACCTCAGTAGCTCAGCTTAGGTTGATTTGTAGATGAGAAACCCAGGCAAATTGCAAGCCCAAATTCACCAGCTTCATCAACAGCAATTCAACCAATTGCTATAGCTGCCAACTAAGCCACGAGGTAAAGTCTAAACTAGAGGCTGAATCTCAGAGTAAAACTTACAATTTAATGACACAAAGGAAGTTTTGCAAATGATCAATACACCAGTTGATTAGTTATCTATACAGTCGATGTTGCCTGTACCTTAAAAAATAAGGTGTTCACCAAGTTTCTGCTTACAAAAACAAAAAATCAGGGCACTCATCAATGTTTGTAAATCAAAAGCTGAGTAGACCTAGGAAATTAATCATGTCTCTGTCAAGTTCTCAAGGCAGTGGTGACTTTGATGGTTTACATCACTCCGTTGGCTTCCATAGAGTCCCTGAAATGATGAACGGTATTAAAATGAAGGAAGGAGTAGAAACTGCTTGTCCAGTTATAGAAATCAATTAATTTGCTTCTTGCAATCATTTCTCAATTCGGGAATTAAATTTTTAGAGAAACAACTAACTAAAGCATAACAAACCTCGTGTGCGTGTGGCATAACAAGTAAATTAATTTATTAATACTAGCTAATTGAAAATTTAACTCCAGAGATTTAACAAAACAAACATCAAAGCACCTAAAACAACTGCCCAACAGGAATGCGAACAATTAGTTTTACTTTTACTAGAAAATTAAAAAGGAAAGTACCTTTCATACTCATCTCAAGATTATATATGCCGCCGGCCGAGACAGATGTTTTCATAAATGTGCCTTGCGAGTCACCATCATCTGAAGATTTTGAAGGAAACAAATAAGATCATAGTTGGAATTGATACATAAGTATGTAAATAAGAGATTGCTAGAGCTCAGTTACCTTCTGTCTATGCGGATGTTTGGGTTCGTAGCAGAAATCTTGGCCCACTCTCCATTGCCTTCTTGGTAACGCTCTAAAAGTCTCTCAGATCCAGGGATGCGAAGAGTCTGCAGTGGTGTTTTGAAGACGAAGTCTGGCAGTGCTTTTAGCAATGCGCAATTGTAAATTGTTAACTCAGAAAGGCATGGCATGATTGTAATTTCATAATCCTCTTTCGTCCACTCTTCCACGCCTTCCCACTCTTCCCAATTCGACAACTCGCAAAAGTTCAGTTGTTTCAATTTTGGGAATAATATGAGGGGTGGTGATCTGATTCTGAATGAGGTTTGATCTTCTAATCCCAAAAATTCAACACCGACCTTTCTCACTCCATTCATCCTGTATATGGTCAGTCTTTCAAGGCACTCCAATTTCCCAAGAGGCCAAAGTTCACACTGTGTCCCATTATCAACAGTAAGGAATCTCAAATTGTGTAAAGACTGCATCCAATTGGGCCACGTGGTCCCATTATGATCCCAAATCTGTAAAGATTCCAAATCTGGATGCGGTCGTAAGGCATTCAGTATTTCTACACTACTACTACTGTTCGTCTGCCTTTTAAAATCAACGGTGAGATGAAATAGCTTTTTGTCCCACAATTGTGCTTTCTCAACCCCGCTCTTATCTATCGCATCCCCCACAAGTTCAATTCTGAGACTTCCCTCAAGGTTCAACTTTCTCAGATCTCCAATTTGGAATGCTTCATCGTTGTCGCCACCAGACCGACACACATCTAGTGTTTGTAAACTTGTTAATCTCCCTATCCCTCTGGGCAACGACTTCAGATCCCAACAGTGCTCAACATAAAGATGCTTTAAGTTAATCAAGTTTCCCACGTTTTCAGGCAGTTTTTTAATTCCATAGCAAAAATGAAGGCGCAAGGTAGACAAATTGTACAACCCACAAATAGTGTCCGGTAATTTCTCCAAATCACCATTGTTAGACAAATCAATACACCTCAAATGTATCAATTCACCAATCTCCTCTGGGAGTTCTTTGATGGAATTATCACTCAAATTTAATGTCCTAAGACATTTCAATTGTAAAATTAAATTTGGGTCTATGGTAGTAATTTCTGAATCAAAAGTTGCGAGCGTGCGAAGCTTTTTGCAATTATAGGATGATATATCAAGTGGACCTTCGGGAACATATCTTAAGGTCAAATGGCGAACCTTATCACCCAATACCTTTGATTCGCTAGTACCACCCTCTGCGTGATCTATAATCAAACACTCATTCTTGGTGAGAAATTGAACGAAGTCGTGCACAATATCATGCATTTTGCAACTTGTAATGGTACCAGTGTCAAGATCTTCATCAAAATCTTGGATAAAAGATCGTGCCACTAAGTTGTCAAAAACTGCATCACCCATTATTCCCTTATTTTTGTTCCCTTTCGAAATAACATAGTCTTGTGCCATCCATAAATTAATCAAATTATTTCGGTTGAACTCATAATCTTTAGGAAAAGTAGCACAATATAAAAGGCAACATTTAATTGTTGGGGCCAAATCATTATAACTTAGGAATAGGGGTTGGAAAACTTCTTGCTCGACCTTCTCTAGTTCCCATATCTTACTGTTCAAAACTTCTTTCCATTCTCTCATTGTTCTCTTATTCTGCATGAGACTACCTAAAGTCTTTGCAGCAAGAGGCAAACCTTTACACTTCTTTACAATTTCCTTGCTAATATCTCCAAACTCTTGTACATCCCTATCCGAAAAGGCCATGTGATTGAAGATTGACAAACAATATTCATCACTCAACTCTCCCAGATTGATCATGTTTCTTGTTGCTCTCATCATATTAGCAACCTCTAATTTTCTTGTGGTCACCAATATTCTGCTGCCTTTAGCACCACTTTGGATTAATGGTACCTTTAATTGTTCCCACTTTTTGGGATCATCGGTCCATACATCATCCAAGACAAGGAGAAAGCTTTTGCCCTGGATGGAAATGGACATACATTGCAAGACCTCATCCAATTCATTTGAACTTGGGGCGTAACCGCCACTAATGGCTTTGGCAATCTTAATCTCATCAAAAGGGTCTGAAACACAAACCCATTTCCTCATATCAAAATGGGATTTGACTCGGTCATCATTATAGGCTAGTTGGGTCAGAGTTGTTTTTCCAATGCCTCCCATCCCTACAATAGGGATGATAAGGAGCCCTTTCCCTGCCTCACTACTATCACCCAACAACTTTGTTATCAAAATATTCTGCTCCTTTTCACGACCAAATATCTCAGACATATTGACATAAGATGCAGTTTGAGGTCGTTGAGGTTGTTGAGGTTGTTGAATGCCTAATTCTTTGCGTAGAAAGTGGTACTTTTTTCTTTCCTCATAAATCTCAGTTAACTTATCATTCAGATCTTTTATTTTTAGAGCAATGTCACGGTGAAAAATGTCCCGACTGTTTTTGCCAGCAGAAAAGAAACGGGAGAAATAAGAGAAACGTACCTTCTTATTGGGGAGAACAAGAGCATTTTGTTCTCTTTCTTGTTTCTCAACTTGTTGTTTGAGAATGTCATAGTTCCACTCGTCCAGCACATCCACCATCTGGTAGGATATATCTTTTAGCTCATCCAACCAGATTTTAATAGCTTGATCCGTGACTTGGCGTTGCTCTGCATCCTCAAGCACAGCTTGAATAACTCGGAGAGTCCGAGTGAATTTCTTTACATCTTCCTTCACGTTCAAAACTTGTTTCACCCCTCCTTCTATGTATTCATAGGTTGCAGAGGCCAAGCGATCTAGCAACATGGAAATGAGCCCAGCAGCCATTATTTCTAGCTTTAGAATTTGGTTGACAGTGTTTACGAACAAGAACTGATTGCAGGATGATTGTTTGTGGTGTTCCCTTTCTTATGCCCAGTTTTTATGCTGAGTAAGTCTTCAAGGCAATAGTCCAAGTCAATTATATGAAAAGATATGTAATATGAGGCTCGTGACTACTGTGCCAGCCTGTCATTCTTGACCTTATCATGCAAGACAAGATTACGAGTTGTCAAGATGTTGGGGTTGATTGATTGATGTCTAAATTTTGTTTTCGGTATGTGCCCATTTGCCCTTGAATTATCACACCATTGTCAATTTAGCCTATGGACATTTTTTTAAAAAGCCAAAACTAGTATTTGAGGTTAGATTACAATACATTCATTGGGCCTATCTTTGTCATTTGCATAAATTTGTATATAAATAAAATTATCAATTTTTGGATGAACAATCAAATAAAAGTGGATTTTGTAAAAACTACTTAAAACCTCGAAGGTGTTTTATAGCTCCCTCCAAAAAAGAGTCAGAATGAGATAATGGAAGTCAGAATCACAATGAGAGATAATAGTAATGGCAGAATCTGAAAAAGACAATGAAGTAGTGCAGCCAACTTCGAGGAAAGTAATTGGAGTTGAACAACTTTGAAGAAGCTAGAACCACACAGACTTCCTAAAGGAACTGTTACACGAATCTTTATCCCAAAAGTTAAAGGAGGCTTATCTGTAATGGAGGGGCAGCTTCTGCCTTTCACGATTTCAAGACCCATTATCTTTTGACTAATTTTCCACTTTTGTAAGCAAATTACACCACTTCTGACACTTTTGCACTTTTCCTCAACCCGTTTTATTCATTACATTATCTTCTTATTTGCTTTTTTTACTACACCCCTTGGTCTATCAAATGAAATCATAGTTTTATTCTTTCTAGCTGGTAAATTAAAATTTTATGCTTGTTGTTATTAAAGTTGGGAAATTATATACATATGTTTTTTCTTTTTGGGTTAAGAACACACATCAAATCAAAGTTTTTTTTACCTAAGGCAAAACACACACCCTCCATAGATCAGAGAAATACAACATTCACCACCTTCTTCTACAGCAAATACAGAAACAGAATGAAGGCAATTCAACCTGTTGTTATCGCCGCCAATACATTTTGGGTTTTTGTGAATAGCATTCGTCTTTATTGTCGTTTAGAGAGAGGGCGGTGTTTTTTTTTTCGGTCGAAGAGAGGGTGGTTCGATCACTGTCAAATGTAACAAAAAAGAAAAACAATTGTTATTGCTCATGACTTCAGTCAGCTGCTTTTGCTCACTTGTTCCAACTTCCAACTGATGAGGTTTCAGGGGATTTGGGGTCCAAATGTGAGAGTAGAGAATTTTTAGTTCAAGTTTTATTTTTTTCACTTTTAACTCTTGCAGTGGAATAGGACACGGAAGTAACAACCTTTCGTTTTTCTTTATAATTTTATGGGAGATTCATTATTATACTCAATATAGGAGCCCAAAGTATAATAAAAACCTACAAGAAATGAACTTTAAAAACACACTCAAAGCCCATTTATAACATAACCAAAAAGCTTTTAATTTCTTTTAAATTACAAATCTGGTATTGATTTTTTAAATCGAGCATATTTGAATTTTTGGGGTTGCTTTTCACACGTGACTGCCTCAGTCATTTTCTAATTACTCCATCTCGATCCTCCATCTCCCTCCCAATCACCCATGTCCGGCAAACGCGATCCTCCCCCTCACTTCCTATCGGACATAGCCACAACAGAACAGCCAACCCTTATCTCCTCTAGCCCCTGAAATCTCTCAGCCCAGCCTCTCTCTCTTCTCCACGCAGCCCAGCCTCAGCCCCTTTCCCTCCTCTAGCCCCTGAAATCTCTGTCTCTCTCTATTTCATTTTGACCTAAGTAATATTTCATAAAAAAACATAAGCAAAGGACACGTTACAGATTTCTTACTTATTATCTACCTTATTTCCCATCTCAGTTGGGTAGATTTAAACCTAAAGTGATGAAGAAACTGATATCTGCTAAATTCAACAATCATAAAATGCTAATTAATAAGAGGGAGAAAGATGAAGAGAGAGAACTAGCAAAAAAAAGTGACCAAATTGACAAACATCAAACTCAGTAGCCATTATCTAATCAACAACCCGTTGGAAATTTCAGAGGGGCTTGGCAATATGCTATCAAATTCGTTTGAAAAGAGAGAGAGACGAACGCAAACGCAAGGGAGCAAGCAAGACATCAGAAACTTCTGTAAAAGAAAACGACATGGTTTTGTTTTTCAGAGAAAAAAAAACGACATGATTTTAATTAGCGTGTTTATGTTTTTTTTTTATTTAAAGAAATTATTTTCTAACCTTAAAAAGATCCTTTACATAAATAAATAAATAAAAGCCCCCATTGGGGATGGCCTTACAAGTTGCAAAAAGTTGTAAACACTGGCCTTGGTTGCTTGCATTTGCTCTGCATCCTCAAGCGCACGCAGCTTGAATAGCTTTGAGATTGGCAACGAATTGTTCAACTTGTTTCTTCACGTTCAAAACAAGTTACCTCTTCTTCTATGAATTAGTTGTTGAAGGCAAGGTTAACGATATTAACAACTTTTCGTATACACTGGCCTTGGTTGCTTGCACATAAAAAAAACTTATTTTACGAATTAATGACACAAAGGAAGTTTTGCAAATGATCAATACACCAGTAGATATAAGGTGTTCACAAAGTTTCTGCTTACAAAACAGAAAAAATCAGGGCAATCATCAAGTTCAGTTGACATTCCAAATTCACCATGTCTCTGTCAAGGCAGTGATGGAAATAATCAAAATTGATGGTTTACATCACTCTGTTTGCTTCAATGGAGTCCCTGAAATGATGACACATACATAGTTGATCAATTAATTTGCTTCTTGCAATCATTTCTCAATTCCCGAATTAAATTTTTTGAGAAACAACTAAAGCTAATACTTGCAGATTAAACAAAACAAGAAACCTCATGTGGCATAACAAGTAAATTAATTTATTACTACTAGCTAGCTAATTGAAAATTAACTCCAGAGATTTAACAAAACAAACATCAAAGCACCTTTCTTACTCATTTGAAAAATCCTCTTCATAGAAAAATTATGATATCATATATGCGAACAATTACTTATAGTTTTAGTAGGAAGAAAAATACCTAGCGAGTCACCATCTCAAGATTATATATGCCGCCGAGACAGATGTTTTCATAAATGTGCCTAGCGAGTCATCACCATCTGAAGATTTTCAAGGAAACAAATATGATCATTGTTGGAATTCATACATAAGTACCTAAATAATTAAAAGATTGCTAGAGCTCATATTACCTGTAAATGTGGGATCATAGCAGAAATCTTGGCCCACTCTCCATTGCCTTCTTCGTAATGCTCTGCCAATCTCCGACATCCGCTGATCTCAAGAGTCTGCAGTGGTGTTTTGAAGAGGAAGTCTGGCAGTGCTTTTAGTAAAGGGCAATGTTGAATTATTAACTTGGAAAGGCATGGCATGATTGTAATTTCAGAATCCTCTTTCGTCCACTCTTCCACGCCTTCCCACTCTTCCCAATTCCACATATAGCCAAAGTCTAGTTGTTTCAATTTTGGGAATAATATAAGGGGTGGTGATCCGATGCTGAATGAGGTTTGATCTTCTAATCCCAAAAATTCAACACCGACCTTTCTCACTCCACTCGAACTCCATAGGGTCAGTGTTTCAAGGTACTCCAATTTCCCAAGAGGCCAAAGTACACACTCTGTCGCTTGAACAAGAGAAAGGAATCTCAAATTGTGTAAAGACTGAATCCAATTGGGCCACGTGGTGCCATTATGATTCCAAATCCCTAAAGATTCCAAATCTGGGTGCGGTTGTAAGGCATTCAGTATTTCTACAGTACTACTACTACTACTACTGTTTGTCTGCCCTTTAAAATCAACGGTAAGATCAAATAACTTTTTGTCCCACAATTGTGCTTTCTCAACCTCGCTCTTATCTGTCGCATCCCCCACAAGTCGTATTTTAAGATTTCCCTCAAGGTTCTACTGTCTCAGATCCCCAATTTGGAATGTTTCATCGTTGTCGCCGCCACACCGACATACATCTAGTGTTTGCAAACTTGTTAATCTCCTTATCCCTTTGGGCAAGAACTCGAGAGCTTCACACTCCTCAACATAAAGATGCTTTAAGTTAATCAAGTTTCCCATGTTTTCAGGCAGTTTTTTAAGTTTATAGCAAAAACAAAGTCGCAAGGTAGACAAATTGTACAAACCACAAATAGTGTCTGGTAATTTCTCCAAATACCTACAGCGAGACAAATCAATATGCCTCGTATGTATCAATTCACCAATCTCCTCTGGGAGTTCTTTGATCAAATTACAACTCAAATTTAATGTCCTAAGACATTTCAATTGTAAAATTAAATTTGGGTCCATGGTAGTAATTCTTGAATCAAAAGTTGCGAGCGTGCGAAGATTTTTGCAATTGTAAGATGAGATAGAAAGTGGACCTTTAGGAACATATCTCAAGGTCAAATGACGAACCTTATCATCCAATACCTTTGATTCGCTAGTAGCACCCTCAGCGTGATCCATAATCAAACACTCATTCTTGGTGAGAAATTGCACAAAGTCATGCACAATATCATGCATTTTGCAACTTGTAATTGTACCAGTGTCTGGATCTTCATAAAAATCTTGGAAAAATGATCGTGCCACCAAGTTGTCAAAAACTGCATCACCCGTTGTTCCATTTTCTTTATTTCCTTTCGAAATAACATAGTCTTGTGCCATCCAAAGGTTAATCAAATCATCTCGTTGAAACTCGTAATCTTTAGGAAAAGTAGCACAATATAAAAGGCAAGATTTAATTGTTGGGGACAAATCATAATAACTTAGGAATAAGGGTTGGAAAACTTCTTGCTCGACCTTCTCTAGATCCCATATCTTACTATTCAAAACTTCTTTCCATTCTCCCATTTTTGTCTTATTATGCATGAGACTACCTAAAGTCTTTGCAGCAAGAGGCAAACCTTTACACTTCTTTACAATTTCCTTGCTAATATCTTCAAACTCTTGTACATCCCTATCCGAAAAGGCCATGTGATTGAAGATTGACAAACAATATTCATCACTCAACTCTCCCAGATTGATCATGTTTCTTGTTGCTCTCATCATATTAGCAACCTCTAATTTTCTTGTGGTCACCAGTATTCTGCTGCCTTTAGCACCACTTTGGATTAATGGTACCTTTAATTGTTCCCACTTTTTAGGATCATCGGTCCATACATCATCCAAGACAAGGAGAAACCTTTTGCCCTGGATGGATCTAGACATACATTGCAAAACCTCATCCAATTCATTTGAACTTGGGGCGTAACCACCACTAATGGCTTTGGCAATCTTAATCTCATCAAAAGGGTCTGACACACAAACCCATTTTCTGATCTCAAAATGAGATTTAACTTGGTCATCATTATAGGCTAGTTGGGTCAGAGTTGTCTTTCCCATGCCTCCCATCCCCACAATTGGGATGAGAAGGAGCCCCTTTTCTTCTTCACTACTATCACCCAACAACTTTGTTATCAAAATATTCTGCTCCTTTTCACGACCAAATATCTCAGACATATTGACATAAGATGCAGTTTGAGGTCTTTGGGGTTGTTGAGGTTGTTGAATGCCTAATTCTTTGCGTAGAAACTGGTACTTTTTTCTTTCCTCATAAATGTCAGTTAACTTATCATTCAGATCTTTTATTTTCAGAGCAATGTCACGGCGAAGAATCACCCGACTGACTTTGCCAAAACAAAAGCAACGGGAGAAACTAGAGAAACGTGCCTTCTTTGTAACAAGAGCATTTGGATCACCTTCGCTTTCTTGCTTCTCAACTTGTTGTTTGAGAATGTCTGTGTTCCACTCATCCAGCACATCCACCATCTGGTAGGATATATCTTTCAGCTTATCCAACCATATTTTGACACTTGCCTCCGTCACTTGCCTTTGCTCTGCATCCTCAAGCACGGCTTGAATAACTTCGAGAGTCGCAGTAAATTTCTCAACATCTTCCTTAACGTTCAAAACATGTTTCAGCTCTCCTTCTATGTATTCATAGGTTGTCGAGGCCAAGCGATCTATCAGCAAGGAAATGAGCGCATCAGCCATTATTTTGAGCTTTAGAAATTGGTTGACAGTGTTTATGATCAAGAAAAATGCTGACACTTGATGATTGTTTGTGGTATTCCCTTTCTTATGTCCAGTTTATATGCTGAGTAAGTCTTCAAGGCAAACTCCAAGTCAATTTCAAGATGCATAACAGGGACACTACATTTTAAAGTGACAAGTTGACATATATTCTAATCTGGGGCTGGTGAGTGTGCCAGACTGTCTTTCTTGACCTTACATGAAGCATTACCAAGATGTAGTGCATAAATCTCCAACAAGGCAACCATGGCCAAAGAGTGGCTGGTATATTATACGTACTTTTCTTATTTGGTTATGCCAACTTTTAAATCAAGTTTATGTTTACTGTTGTCTAAAGAGATGGTGCGAAATCTTAGGTTAACGATCCCTTTTAATGTAACAAAAAAATGATAAATAATTATCTCCAGATCAATTCACCTTGATATTTCGTTTAGTTGTTTGAGTTGAGCTTTGTTCATTTTTTTTCATAAAAAATCAATATTAATAAAACTGAAACTGTATGTCACTAGATTTTTGCCCTGTGCTTTTACCCTTCTTCTAGCCCGTTTCTATAGCGAGTCAGTAATCCAAGTCAACTGGTCCACCAAAAGAAAAGTATCCAAGCCATTTATATAATGTATCCGAATTTCCAACTCCACGCCAATCACTAAAATAAAGCCGCCCTTGTTTACCGGTGACAACAATTTTTTTGTCCGCCTCTAGATGGAGATATGATGCGTATTACTTAATTTTTGTTCTATTGACTATGGGTATTTATTTACTAATTCTAAGTATTAAAATCAAGGATCAAGGTATTACATATGAAATTTCGGAAAGTGATTTACGAATTCCTTTTTTTTTATTTTTTTGTTTTTCTATTGTAACAACAACAATAAAAGAAATAGAAATTCATGTCTCTTCCTTCTTAAACTCTTATTTTCTACTAAGTAATAATCATTACCAATCTATCGCTTTGGCTCTTTTTTGCAATCCTTTAATTTTATTTTTTCCAATATCAAGGATTTCAATATCAAAAATAGAAAACACTAACTCATTCATAAAGGACTAAGGAAAAAAATATATATCATTAAAGGGCACTTCAATAATGTTCTGAACTTTTGCCCACCTCCACTTGTGTTCTTCAATTATTTTCTGAACCCTAAGCGAATACATAAGAAACATGAAGAAGAAACAAACTAACAAAGCACAACCCTAAGCGATGTATATGGAATTAGGTCAAATACAATGGATGTATGTGTAATTTACGTTTGTGAATGAAGGAAATAGATTTATTTCAATGTAAAAGGCTTTATTGTTTTTTTTTTTCAAAAAATTTAGAGTGCTACTATTTCCACCCCTGTCATATTTCCTCATCCACCTTATATTCCCACCCACCCTGTACATTTAAAAATACACAATTCTATCTTTTCACCCACCATTATCCCTAAAATACCATTGAATTATTAATTCAAGAAAATTCTCTTTACTAATCCATTATATGAATCCTCTACTTTGGTTTTTCTCATAATTAAAACATACAAATATATTTTCCTTAAAAAACGTAAATTAAAAAATAAAAATGATTCTTAAATAAATGCTGAGTTTAATGTCTTTCCTCCTCTTACTTGTTCTTCTTCCTTTCTCTGCAAGCGTCTCTGTCTCTTGAATCCAAAAATTCCCACCCCCTCCTCTCCAAAATGTCTGCCGCACAAATCTCACGGCCTGGAGTTCCGGGCCGAGGGGATATGCGTTGACACGCGGCTTCCTGCTTTTGGATGGGGTGCGGTTGTGCGCGAGCGTGCCAGCACGGTCTACCGTGCGTCGAGATGGTTGATATGGATAGAATGGTTAAGTGGTGCGCTTGTTTGGACTCGTCTTCTAATCAAACGATTGTAGCCGAGAGAGGAACTAATCTCGGCTGTTAGGTTCACGGCCTGAACTACAAGGCCGTTGAGTGGTGGTGTTGATGGTGGGTTTTGGGCGATGCTCCGGCGCGTGGCTCGACGAGCGACGGTCGTATGATATATGGGGTGAATGAGCGAATAACAAGAATGATGCTCCGGCGCCTTGAAACTCAAGGGTCGTATGATATATTGATGGATTGATTTTCCTTACAAACTAACACTACTCCTAAGAAAGCAAGTAAAGATATTGAAAATGCATTACAGGAAAATATAAGTTGCTCCGTGGGAGGCTTTGGTTTGGTGTTTGAACCCTCTGAACACGGTCTTGAGTCTTGTATTTATAGGAGGAGTTCCGGGATGAGTAATCGAGGCTGAAATCCTGCATAGTGGAGTATGATTAGAGCAAGTGGGCAGTCCAATCGACATTTGGGATCGTGAAGAATGGTGGTGTGACCCCATGAATCCCGGTGAATCTCGGCCGCCGCCCTAATCGTGGGTTCTGCGCTTCTGGCCGTGGAGACGCATTTATTGCTCTGATGGCTGGTCACCTAATCTCTCAAGCTGCAAAGAGCCTTGTGAGAATGTTTGCGTCTAATCACTCTGATCCCTGTCGCCAAATCCTGACTCCAATCACTTCCCACCTTCCCTCGTGCATTGAATGCTTATTCGTGGCCAGTGGGTTTGCTGCAATAAACAGGCACTACTTCATTAAATGAAGCATGGGACCCTGCTATCACGTGATGATTTGACCTTAACACTTCTGGCCGTGATTTTGCTCAGCCTCGGCCTCGGCCTACAATCGAGGCCGAGATGATTATGACTTAGCATTTTTCTTTTGTTTTCAGGAAGGCCAAAACACCTTGGCGAAACGCTGCGTTTTTAGCTCCTCGAGAAAGTACTAGGGCCGAGAAAAGGGGCCCCTTCGGCCAGTTCATGGCCGCGATTTATCAAGCACAAACACAAAAAAGATACCCTTCACCATTGTACTAACATGGGTTTGATTTTGATTAATATTTTGATAGACCGAAATCAGACACTTTAGCTACCCAATTCTCGTCCAATAGAATGTTTGTGGGTTTCACACCTCTATGGATGATGGTGTACCTGGCACCAGTATGTTTGTGCCTAATAAATCACGGCCATGAACTGACCGAAGGAACCCTTTTTCTCGGCCCTAGCACTTACCCGTGAAACTAAAACGCAGCGTTTCGCCAAGATGTTCTGCCTTCCTGAAAACAAAGGAAAAATTGCTAAGGCATGATCATTTTGGCCCCGATTATAGGCCGAGGCTGAGGCCGAACAAAATCACGACTAAAGGTATTAAAATCAAATCATCACGTGACAGTAGGCTCCCTCGCTTCATTTAATGAAGCAATGCCTCTGATTATTGCAGCAAACCCACTGGCCACGAATAAGCATTTAATGCACGAGGGAAGGTGGGAAGTGACTGAAGTCAGGGTTTGGCGACAGAAAACAGAGTGATTAGACGCAGACATTCTCACAAGGATTCCTGCAGCTTGAGAGATTAGGTCACGAACTATCAGAGCAAGATCATTTGGATCACCTTCTCTTTCTTGCTTCTCAACTTGTTGTTTGAGAATGTTTGTGTTCCACTCATCCAGCACATCCACCATCTGGTAGGATATATCTTTCAGCTTATCCAACCAGATTTTGACACTTGCCTCCGTCACTTGCCTTTGCTCTGCATCCTCAAGCACGGCTTGAATAACTTCCAGAGTCCCAGTGAATTTCTTAACATCTTCCTTCACGTTCAAAACAAGTTTAACCCCTCCTTCTATGTATTCATAGGTTGCAGAGGCCAAGCGATCTAGCAGCACGGAAATGAGAGCATCAACCATTATTTCTAGCTTTAGAAATTGGTTGACAGTGTTTACGAACAAGAACTGATTGCAGGATGATTGTTTGTGGTGTTCCCTTTCTTATGCCCAGTTTATACGCTGAGTAAGTCTTCAAGGCAAAGTCCAAGTCAATTATATGAAAAGATATGTAATATGAGGCTCGTGACTAGTGTGCCAGCCTGTCATTCTTGACCTTATATCATACAAGACAAGATTAACGACGACGACTTGTCAAGATGTTGGGGTTGATTGATTGATGTCTAAATTTTGTTTTCGGTATGTGCCTATTTGCCCTTGAATCATCACACCATTGTCAATTTAGCCTATAGACATGTTTTTTTAAAAAAGCCAAAAGTAGTATTTGAGGTTAGATTACAATACATGCATTGAGTCTAACTTTGTTATTTGCATAAATTTTTGGACGAACAATCAAATAAAAGTGGATTTTGTAAAAACTACTTAAAACCTCGAAGGTGTTTTACTACACTCTCTCCAACCCATTTCCAACACCACGCCAATCACCTAGATGGAGGTATGATGTGTATTTCTTAAATTTAGTTCTATTGACTATGGGTATTACACATGAAATTTCGTTTTCAGAGGTTGAATTGTAAGTGATTGCCGAAGATCCACAAATGCTTTTTCATTTCTCTAATTTCAGTTCTACGTTAGTTTTTTGTGCCTCTATTATTTCGGTTCAGTGTATGTATGTGTTTGAGCAAATTACCGGATCAGTGGTAAGGTTGGAGGCTCATAACTAATTTGGCATGATGGAAACTACGATATAGCAAAAGCTTTGTTTTTAAAATGAGTGGATTGCAGTTTGCACAGGCAGTAAGGCCAGATATGCCAAAGGACATAAAAAAAAGTTGATTTAAAGTTTGAAGAACTTGCTGTGCTCCTGAAATTGGCCAAATTCACCGGCCTTACAAAAATACAGGGGCACCATGTGGGGTCCCTTAAGATTAACAACCTAGCAGGGTGTGGATTTGCTTGTTGTTACTCCATGTAAAGCTAGAAGATTTGTCATACTCGGTGACCAAATGTACAACTTGTCCGTACATGTTTTAGCCTAGAGGGCCTACAGATGACAAAGGCGCAAAAATAATTGATATGAAAGAAGGCATTAACTGCCTTTGGCAGTTGGGACTTCAAAATGTTGACAAAGGCAGCATGTGGGACCTCATGCCACTGTCGTTTTGATTTGGTAGTGTCAGGTAGAAGGTCACAGGGTTCATGGCCATGAGATGTTATCTTCCATAAAATTTGGGGGGACCTCAGTAGCTCAGCTTAGGTTGATTTGTAGATAATCTGAATTGCTTGTACCTTAAAAAATAAGGTGTTCACCAAGTTTCTGCTTACAAAAACCAAAAATAAGGTGTTCACGAAGTTATTGGAACTTCCGTAGGCTGACTTTTGATGGTTTACATCACTCTGTTTGCTTCAATAGAGTCCCTGAAATGATGACACATACATAGTTGATCAATTCATTTGCTTCTTGCAATCATTTCTCAATTCCCGAATTAAATTTTTTGAGAAACAACTAAAGCTAATACTTGCAGATTAAACAAAACAACAAACCTCGTGTAAATTAATTTATTAATACTAGCTAATTGCAAATTAACTCCAGAGATTTAACAAAACAAACATCAAAAGCACCTTTCATACTCATTTGAAAAATCCTCTTCATAGAAAAATTATGATATCATATATGCGAACAATTACTTATAGTTTTAGTAGGAAGAAAAATACCTAGCGAGTCACCATCTCAAGATTATATATGCCGCCGAGACAGATGTTTTCATAAATGTGCCTAGGCAAAGTCGTCCCATCTGAAGATTTTGAAGGAAACAAATATGATGATAGTTGGAATTGATACATAAGTATGTAAATAAGAGATTGCTAGAGCTCAATTACCCGATAATGCGGATGTTTGGGTTCATAGCAGAAATCTTGGCCCACTCTCCATTGCCTTCTTGGTAACGCTCTGAAAGTCTGGGAGATCCGTAGATCTCAAGAGTCTGCAGTGGTGTTTTGAAGAGGAAGTCTGGCAGTGCTTTTAGCGAATTGCAGTTTTCAATTCTTAACTCAGAAAGGCATGGCATGATTGTAATTTCAGAATCCTCTTTCGTCCACTCTTCCACGCCTTCCCACTCTTCCCAATTCCGCAAATAGCGAAACGATAGTTGTTTCAATTTTGGGAATAATATCAGGGGTGGTGATCTGATTCTGAATGAGGTTTGATCTTCTAATCCCAAAAATTCAACACCGACCTTTCTCACTCCATTCATCCCGTATAGGATCAGTCTTTCAAGGTACTCCAATTTCCCAAGAGGCCAAAGTGTAGACTCTGTCCTACAACCAACATTAAGGAATTTCAAATTGTGTAAAGACTGCATCCAATTGGGCCACGTGGTGCTATGATGAGACCAAATCCCTAAAGATTCCAAATCTGGGTGCGGTCGTAAGGCATTCAGTATTTCTACACATCTACTATTGTTCGTTTGCCCTTCAAAATGAAGGATGAGATGAAATAGCTTTTTGTCCCACAATTGTGCTTTCTCAACCTCGCTCTTATCTGTTGCATCCCCCTCGAGTTTTATTTCCAGACGTCCCTCAAGGTTCAACTTTCTCAGATCCCCAATTTGGAATGCTTCATCGTTGTCGCCGCCACACCGATATACATCTAGTGTTTGCAAACTTGTTAATCTCCTTATCCCTTTGGGCAAGAACTCCAGAGCACACCCCTCAACATAAAGATGCTTTAAGTTAATCAAGTTTCCCATGTTTTCAGGCAATATTTTAAGTCCAGAGCAACCAAAAAGGCTCAAGGTAGACAAATTGTACAAATCACAAATACCGTCCGGTAATTTCTTCAAATACATACAGTGAGACAAATCAATATGCCTCGTATGTATCAATTCACCAATCTCCTTTGGGAGTTCTTTGATCCAATTACCTCTCAAATTTAATGTCCTAAGACATTTCAATTGTAAAATTAAATTTGGGTCTATGGTAGTAATTCTTGAATCAAAAGTTGCGAGCGTGCGAAGACTTTTGCAATTGTAAGATGAGATAGCAAGTGGACCTTCGGGAACATATCTTAAGGTCAAATGGCGAACCTTATCACACAATACCTTTGATTCGCTAGTAGCACCCTCAGCGTGATCCATAATCAAACACTCATTCTTGGTGAGAAATTGCACAAAGTCATGCACAATATCATGCATTTTGCAACTTGTAATTGTACCAGTGTTAGGATCTTTATAAAAATCTTGGAAAAAAGATCGTGCCGCTAAGTTGTCAAAAACTGCATCACCCGTTGTTCCCTTACTTTTATTCCCTTTTGAAATAACATAGTCTTGTGCCATCCAGAGTTTAATCAAATCATCTCGTTTAAACTCGAAATCTTTAGGAAAAGTAGCACAATATAAAAGGCAAGATTTAATTGTTGAGGACAAATCATAATAACTTAGGAACAGGGGTTGGAAAACTTCTTGCTCGACCTTCTCTAGATCCCATATCTTACTATTCAAAACTTCTTTCCATTCTCTCATTGTTCTCTTATTCTGCATGAGACTACCTAAAGTCTTTGCAGCAAGAGGCAAACCTTTACACTTCTTTACAATTTCCTTGCTAATATCTCCAAACTCTTGTACATCCCTATCCGAAAAGGCCATGTGATTGAAGATTGACAAACAATATTCATCACTCAACTCTCCCAGATTGATCATGTTTCTTGTTGCTCTCATCATATTAGCAACCTCTAATTTTCTTGTGGTCACCAGTATTCTGCTGCCTTTAGCACCACTTTGGATTAATGGTACCTTTAATTGTTCCCACTTTTTAGGATCATCGGTCCATACATCATCCAAGACAAGGAGAAACCTTTTGCCCTGGATTAATTCAGACATACGTTGCAAGACATAATCCAGCTGATTTGGACTCATGGGGCCATCGCCAGTAATATCTTTGGCAATCTTAATCTCATCAAGAGGGTCTGAAACACAAACCCATTTCCTCATATCAAAATGGGTTTTGACTCGGTCATCATTATAGGCTAGTTGGGTTAAAGTTGTTTTTCCAATGCCTCCCATCCCTACAATAGGGATGATAAGGAGCCCTTTCCCTGCCTCACTACTATCACCCAACAACTTTGTTATCAAAATATTCTGCTCCTTTTCACGACCAAATATCTCAGACATATTGACATAAGATGCAGTTTGAGGTCGTTGAGGTTGTTGAGGTTGTTGAATTATGCCTAATTCTTTGCGTAGAAACTGGTACCTTATTCTTTCCTCATAAATCTCAGTTAACTTATCATTCAGATTTTTTATTTTCAGAGCAATGTCACGGCGAAGAATCTCCCGACTGTCTTTGCGAAAAGAAAAGAAATCAGAGAAACGTACCTTCTTATTGGGGGGGAACAAGATCATTTTGTTCTCTTTCTTGCTTCTCAACTTGTTGTTTGAGAATGTTTGTGTTCCACTCATCCAGCACATCCACCATCTGGTAGGATATATCTTTCAGCTTATCCAACCAGATTTTGACACTTGCCTCCGTCACTTGCCTTTGCTCTGCATCCTCAAGCACGGCTTGAATAACTTCCAGAGTCCCAGTGAATTTCTCAACATCTTCCTTCACGTTCAAAACTTGTTTCACCCCTCCTTCTATGTATTCATAGGTTGCAGAGGCCAAGCGATCTAGCAGCATGGAACTGAGCCCAGCAGCCATTATTTCTAGCTTTAGAAATTGGTTGACAGTGTTTACGAACAAGAACTGATTGCAGGATGATTGTTTGTGGTGTTCCCTTTCTTATGCCCAGTTTTTATGCTGAGTAAGTCTTCAAGGCAAAGTCCAAGTCAATTATAAGAAAAGATATGTAATATGAGGATCGTGACTACTGTGCCAGCCTGTCATTCTTGACCTTATCATACAAGACAAGATTAACGACAACGACTTGTCAAGATGTTGGGGTTGATTGATTGATTTCTAAATTTTGTTTTCGGTATCTGCCTATTTGCCCTTGAATTATCACACCATTGTCAATTTAGCATATAGACATTTTTTTAAAAAGCCAAAAGTAGTATTTGAGGTTAGATTACAATACATTCATTGAGCCTAACTTTGTCTTTTGCATAAATTTTTATATAAATGAAATTATCAATTTTTGGACGAACAATCAAATAAAAGTGGATTTCGTAAAAACTACTTAAAACCTCGAAGGTGTTTTATAGCTCCCTCCAAAAAAGAGTCGGAATGAGATAATGGAAGTCAGAATCACAATGAGAGATAATAGTAATGGCAGAATCTGAAAAAGACAATGAAGTAGTGCTGGTGCGCTGGAAAGTGCAGCCAACTTCGAGGAAAGTAATTGGAGTTGAACAACTTTGAAGAAGCTAGAACCACACAGACTTCTTCAAGGAACTGTTTCACGAATCTTTATCCCAAAAGTTAAAGAGGAGGCTTATCTTTTGACTAATTTTCCACTTTTGTAAGCAAAATACACCACAGAGACCGAAATTAAAGATGGGCATCATTGACACTTGCACTTTTGTAATATTTCATAAAAAAACATAAGCAAAGGACACGTTACAGATTTCTTACTTATTATCTACCTTATTTCCCATCTCCGTTGGGTAGATTTAAACCTAAAGTGATGAAGAAACTGATATCTGCTAAATTCAACAATCATAAAATGCTAATTAATAAGAGGGAGAAAGATGAAGAGAGAGAACTAGCAAAAAAAAGTGACCAAATTGACAAACATCAAACTCAGTAGCCATTATCTAATCAACAACCCGTTGGAAATTTCAGAGGGGCTTGGCAATATGCTATCAAATTCGTTTGAAAAGAGAGAGAGACGAACGCAAACGCAAGGGAGCAAGCAAGACATCAGAAACTTCTGTAAAAGAAAACGACATGGTTTTGTTTTTCAGAGAAAAAAAACGACATGATTTTAATTAGCGTGTTTATGTTTTTTTTTTAATTTAAAGAAATTATTTTCTAACCTTAAAAAGATCCTTTACAAAAAAAAAGACAAAAAAAAAACCTTAAAAAGATCCAAATATACCACTGAAAGTAGGGTTTTTTTTTTTTTTTTTTTTTTTTTTGGAATTGATGCTTTATTAAAAATAATAAGCACCATAAGAGTTTACAAAAGATAGCATTGAAAATAGCAAATACTATCCAAAACCCAAACATGAAAGACATGAACAAATGTATAAAAACTTAATAGTAGCTTACTAATATTACTAATATTACTATGGCCCCTTCATTGAGGGAAAACAAAACCCAATGGGGGAGGAGAGTTTCACTTTCTCACCTACTTTCTTATGTGCTAGCCAATTATTTTCCATGTCCAAATTTACCAAACATGGGTTGATTTTCCACCCCCAACCCAAGCCTCCTTCCCAAACCAAATCAATGGATGAGGAAGCAAATAGTCTATGCCAAACAAAGTAAACATTTTGTACTGAGTCATGCTGACTAATAGGCCTCGTGAAGTAAATTTTGAGCAAAGAAAAGAAAACCCATTAAGGGAAGACATTTCAATTGGCAAAAAAATAAAACCGAAATAAGTTACTAAACAACTTATGTTCAGTTCACTTTTATGAAAATTGAAATTAGTAAAAAACAAGTTTTCAGGTTTTAGTTTTTAACAAATGAAAACTGAAAATTGATAATTGAAATGGTTATCAAACGGGCCATAAACATTTCAAATTTAGTTATGTCTATTTGATTCCGAAGGTCCATTAACTTAATTTCAAGTATGGTGTTAGGCCATCCCCAATGGTTGGGGCTCTAAAAAGGATTTATAGAGCCCCATTTAAAGCTCCGATGGAATCTTTGGGGCTCTAAAGGAATCTCTCCCATAATGGGAGGCTCTATATTCAGGGATCCATTTATGATGTAATTTGATTTATGTGCTATTTTTTTATTTTTGTTAACTTATTATGTTTTAATGAATGTTTATGTTATGTTAGTTTTTTGTGTGTGAACATTTCAACCCTAAAAAATCAAAATTTAGACAAGATTTTAAAAAAAGTGATTAGAGTAAAGAAAAAAAAACTAGCAATTTATTTCTATATAAAAAATGAGGACATTCATTTGAAAAGAAAAAGAAACGGTAGAAAAAAAGGAGAGTACAAAAATAAGTTTTTTTTTATGTGCTAGCGGGCCCCATGCATGTGGTTTGGTAGGAGAGTATGAGGGCAATTGCGCGTCTTGGGCGATTGAGGAGATTAAAAAGTGATTCATGTGGGGACCACTCGGGCTGAAGGGGCTGCATCCGTATCCACAGATTTGAGGATAGCTCCGGCGGGTCTTTAAAGTTTAGAGCCCAAAATCTCTCCCATTGGGGATGCCTTTTTGGCATTGGGCTGCATATATGAGAGATCTGTGGTGGTTAAGCCCCAAATAAAGCCCCCATTGGGGATGGCCTTACAAGTTGCAAAAAGTTGTATACGCTGGCCTTCGTTGCTTGCATTTGCTCTGCATCCTCAAGCGCACGCAGCTTGAATAGCTTTGAGATTGGCAACGAATTGTTCAACTTGTTTCTTCACGTTGAAAACAAGTTACCTCTTCTTCTATGAATTAGTTGTTGAAGGCAAGGTTAAATTAACAACTTTTCTGGCTTAAGAACACACTCCAAATCAAAGTTACCCAAGGCAAACAAAACACACACCTTCTAGATGAACAGCAAAAAACTGGCAACTGATACACAATAAAACAAGAGAAAGCCAAGGTAAATTGCAAACCCAAATTCACCAGTTCGTCATAGTACATTTTACGAATTAATGACACAAAGGAAGTTTTGCAAATGATCAATACACCAGTAGATATAAGGTGTTCACAAAGTTTCTGCTTACAAAACAGAAAAAATCAGGGCAATCATCAAGCTCAGTTGACCTTCCAAATTCACCATGTCTCTGTCAAGGCAGTGATGGAAATAATCAAAATTTCAGTTATTGGAACTTCCGTAGGCTGACTTTTGATGGTTTACATCACTCTAGATCTGTTTGCTTCAATTGAGTCCCTGAAATGATGACAAATACATAGTTGATCAATTCATTTGCTTCTTGCAATCATTTCTCAATTCCCGAATTAAATTTTTTGAGAAATAACTAAAGCTAATACTTGCAGATTAAACAAAACAACAAACCTCGTGTGGCATAACAAGTAAATTAATTTATTAATACTAGCTAATTGAAAATTAACTCCAGAGATTTAACAAAACAAACATCAAAGCACCTTTCATACTCATTTTAAAAATCCTCTTCATAGAACAATTACTTATATATGCCGCCGAGACAGATGTTTTCATAAATGTGCCTAGAATCTGAAGATTTTGAAGGAAACAAATATGATGATAGTTGGAATTGATACATAAGTACGTAAATAAGAGATTGCTAGAGCTCAATTACCTTCTTTGTATGCGGATGTTTGGGTTCGTAGCAGAAATCTTGGCCCACTCTCCATTGCCTTCTTTGTAACGCTCTGAAAGTCTCTGAGAGCCTGTGATGTCAAGAGTCTGCAGTGGTGTTTTGAAGAGGAAGTCTGGCAGTGCTTCTAGCAATTTGCACCCCACAATTGTTAACTCAGAAAGGCATGGCATGATTGTAATTTCAGAATCCTCTTTCGTCCACTCTTCCACGCCTTCCCACTCTTCCCAATTCCACATGTCGAAAAAGTTCAGTTGTTTCAATTTTGGGAATAATATCAGGGGTGGTGATCTGATTCTGAATGAGGTTTGATCTTCTAATCCCAAAAATTCAACACCGACCTTTCTCAATCCTTTCATGTCCCATAGGTCCAGTCTTTCAAGGCACTCCAATTTCCCAAGAGGCCAAAGTTCAGCCCCTCGCAATTCCCTAACAATAAGGAATCTCAAATTGCGTAAAGACTCAATCCAATTGGGCCACGTGGTGCGATAATGATTCCAAATCTCTAAAGATTCCAACTCTGGGTGCGGTCGTAAGGCATTCAGTATTTCTACACCACTACTAGTGTTCGTCTGCTCAAAATAAACGGTGAGATGAAATAGCTTTTTGTCCCACAATTGTGCTTTCTCAACCTCGCTCTTATCTGTCGCATCCCCCACACGTATTGCCAGACTTCCCTCAAGGTTCAACTTTCTCAATTCCCCAATTTGGAATGCTTCATCGTTGTCGCCGCCACACCGACACACATCCAATGTTTGTAAACTTGTTAATCTCCCTATCCCTTTGAGCAAGAACTCCAGAGGTTCACACCCCACAACATAGAGATGCTTTAAGTTAATCAAGTTTCCCATGTTTTCAGGCAGTTTTTGAAGTCCAGAGCAAAAACGAAGGCACAAGGTGGACAAATTGTACAAATCACAAATACTATCCGGTAATTTCTCAAAATAACGATTGTAAGACAAATCAATATGCCTCAAATGTATCAATTCACCAATCTTCTCTGGGAGTTCTTTGATGGAATTACGACTCAAATTTAATGTCCTAAGACATTTCAATTGTAAAATTAAATTTGGGTCTATGGTAGTAATTCTTGAATCAAAAGTTGCGAACGTGCGAAGATTTTTGTAATTGTAAGATGAGATAGCAAGTGGACCTTCAGGAACATATCTTAAGGTCAAATGGCGAACCTTATCACCTAATACCTTTGGTTCGCTAGTAGCACCCTCAGCGTGATCCATAATCAAACACTCATTCTTGGTGAGAAATTGCACAAAGTCATGCACAATATCATGCATTTTGCAACTTGTAATTGTACCAGCATTAAGATCTTCATCAAAATCCTGGAAAAATGAACGGGCCACTAAGTTGTCAAAAACTGCATCACCCGTTGTTCCCTTTTCTTTATTCCCTTTCGAAATAACATAGTCTTGTGCCATCCAAAGTTTAATCAAATCATCTCGTTTAAACTTGTAATCTTTAGGAAAAGTAGCACAATATAAAAGGCAAGATTTAATTGTTGGGGACAAATCATAATAACTTAGGAATAAGGGTTGGAAAACTTCTTGCTCGACCTTCTCTAGATCCCATATCTTACTATTCAAAACCTCTTTCCATTCTCTCATTCTTCTCTTATTCTGCATGAGACTACCTAAAGTCTTTGCAGCAAGAGGCAAACCTTTACACTTCCTTACAATTTTCTCACTTATATCCCCAAATGCCTCATCTACATCCCCAGCAGAAAAGGCCATATGATTGAAGATTGACAAACAATATTCATCACTCAACTCTCCCAGATTGATCATGTGTCTTGTTGCTCTCATCATATTAGCAACCTCTAGTTTTCTTGTGGTGACCAATATTCTGCTGCCTTTAGCACCACTTTGGATTAATGGTTCCTTTAATTGTTCCCACTTTTTAGGATCATCGGTCCATACATCATCCAAGACGAGGAGAAACTTTTTGCCCTTGATGGATTCATACATACATTCCAAGACCACATTCAACTCATTTGAATTTGGGGCGTCTTTACCAATAATGCCTTTGGCAATCTTAATCTCATCAAAAGGGTCTGACACACAAACCCACTTTCTGATCTGAAAATGAGATTCAACTCGGCCATCATTATAGGCTAGTTGGGTCAAAGTGGTCTTACCCATGCCTCCCATCCCTACAATAGGGATGATAAGGAGCCCCTTCCCTTCCTCACTACTAACACTCAACAACTTTGTTATCAAAATATTCTGCTCCTTTTCACGACCAAATATCTCAGACATATTGACATAAGATGCAGTTTGAGGTCGTTGAGGTTGTTGAGGTTGTTGAATTATGCCTAATTCTTTTCGTAGAAATTGGTATTTTTTTCTTTCCTCATAAATCTCAGTTAACTTATCATTCAGATCTTTTATTTTGAGAGAAATGTCACGGCGAAGAATCACTCGATTGACTTTGCCAAAATAAAAGCAACGGGAGAAACTAGAGAAACGTACCTTCTTCTTTGTAACAAGAGCATTTGGATCACCTTCTCTTTCTTGCTTCTCAACTTGTTGTTTGAGAATGTCTGTGTTCCACTCATCCAGCACATCCACCATCTGGTAGGATATATCTTTTAGCTCATCCAACCAGATTTTAACAGCTGGATCCGTGACTTGGCGTTGCTCTGCATCCTCAAGCACAGCTTGAATAACTCGGAGAGTCCGAGCGAATTTCTTTACATCTTCCTTCACGTTCAAAACTTGTTTCACCCCTTCTTCTATGTATTCATAGGTTGTCGAGGCCAACCGTTCTAGCAGCACGGAAATGAGCGCATCAGCCATTATTTTGAGCTTTAGAAAATGGTTGGCAGCAGT
The DNA here is from genome assembly GCA_020521455.1 of Prunus kanzakura. Classification (NCBI taxonomy): domain Eukaryota; kingdom Viridiplantae; phylum Streptophyta; class Magnoliopsida; order Rosales; family Rosaceae; genus Prunus; species Prunus kanzakura. The sequence continues at coordinate 295,946 of BPUM01000979.1, forward strand.
GTTTATGAACAAGAACTGATTGCAGGATGATTGTTTGTGTTGTGGTGTTCCCTTTCTTATGCCCAGTTTATATGCTTAGTAAGTCTTCAAAGCAAAGTCCAAGTCCCACTGCTGTGCCAGCCTGTCGTTCTTGACCTTATCATACAAGACAAGATTAACGACAACGACTTGTCAAGATGTTGGGGTTGATTGATTGATGTCTAAATTTTGTTTTCGGTATGTGCCTATTTGCCCTTGAATTATCACACCATTGTCAATTTAGCCTAACTTTGTCATTTGCATAAATTTTTATATAAATAAAATTATCAATTTTTGGACGAACAATCAAATAAAAGTGGATTTTGTAAAAACTACTTAAAACCTCGAAGGTGTTTTATAGTTCCCTTCCAAAAAGAGTCAGAATAAGATAATGGAAGTCAGAATCACAATGAGAGAAAATAGTAATGGCAGAATCTGAAAAAGACAATGAAGTAGTGCTGGTGCGCTGGAAAGTGCAGCCATCTTTGAGGAAAGTAATTGGAGTTGAACAACTTTGAAGAAGCTACCTAGAACCACACAGACTTCTTTCATGATTTCAAGAGCCATTATCTTTTGACTAATTTTCCACTTGCACTTTTCCTCAACCTGGTTTTTCCTTTTTATTTATTACATTATCTTCTTATTTGCTTTTTTTACTACACTCTCTCCAACCCATTTCCAACTCCACGCCAATCACCCATTTTCAGAGGGTGAATTGTAAGTGATTGCCGTAGATCCACAAATGCTTTTTCATTTCTCTAATTTCAGTTCTACGTTAGTTTTTTTGTGCCTCTATTATTTCGGTTCTGTGTATGTATGTATTTGAGCAAAGTACCGGATCAGTGGTAAGGTTGGAGGCTCATAACTAATTTGGCATGATGGAAACTACGAAATAGCACAAGCTTTGTTTTTAAAATGAGTGGATTGCAGTTTGCACAGGCAGCAAGGCCAGATATGCTATTATTAACTCAGAAATGAGTGAATTTAACATGAAATAAATACAACTGGGTATTATTCATACAAGTTTCTGGATGATACATTATGGAACAATAATTGTAACCATCTTTAACAACCACATACCAGATATCGCACCATCTCTGACATGTCTTTGGTGTTGAAAGGAACAAGGTCTTTCTTCTTGATAGGATTTTTAGTACCTGCGCAAACAGGGTTAAAATCCCTTAAAATACTTGCAAGAATACAAGGATATTGTAGTATAGATGCTCATGCAAGGTCGTTGTCCCCAAAGATTGTTTGACTAATTTGTAATTAAACTAACTCTTAATTAATAACTAAATAGATTTTATCAAAGATGTGAAATTTATGAATTTGAAAAGATTAACTTGACAATAAAAGAAATCTGAAAGTTGGGAGGTAATAATAGCAGAGAATAAAAATGTTTTCAAAATTAACAATATAGAGAGAAACTAGGGTTTAGCCGTCGCCATCACAATCCTATGCAATTCTATCAGTTACTTATGAATTTCCACATATATGCTTTGAAGGTTAGGTTTTCCTAATGCATATTTTCCTTGTGATGTTCAAGCGAAAACGTATATCTAACATGCAATCCGTCTGTGATGTTCAGATCAAATATAAACATGCAAGACTCATTAAGCTTTGTGAAAACCCTTTGAAAAACCATGCAACCCTTAAGAGCGTGATGTTCGCCTTAAGTGAACTTACAATTACTAATCACAAGAAGCCCTCCTCAATTTCAGGGTGATGTTCCAACAGAAATTGCATCAAATTACTTGTCTAAATATCCTAATGGTGATCAGTCATTAAAATAGATAGATAGTTTCAAACACAGTGATTAATAATTCAAAGCAAACATGCATCCATTCATAAGCAAATTAATAAAATTACATATTCATGCTAAGGCTTATGGCCTCTCCCTAGCAAAAAGGAATTAGTTACGCATAATCATAACTAAAATCCAAGAAAATATCATTCGAATGAATAAGAATAAAAACACCTGGAAGTAGAAGCTCTTCCTAAAACCCTAGCAAAAGTCTCTGTCCAAAAGCCAAAAGAGAAGTCCTAAATTTGCTGTGAAAAATAGTTTAAATACCTCCTAAAACTCTGCTCCTAATCCCCACAAGAAAACTAGGTTAAAATAAAAATAAAACTAGGAAATAAAGTCCAAATTGGACTAGGAGAATCTGCCAACAATCTGTCCAGCCACGTTTTGGCCACAAATCTCCTCCAAATCCGGCCCAAGATAGCTTGATTTAAAGATAAAAACGTTCTGAACACTTCTCCAGAAGGCCACGAACCCATCCGAGGTCATCTTGGGCTCCAAAACGTAATAAAAGCCCAACACGTCACTATTCCAGCACCGCGCACTGCTCCTTTATTTTATCGCCAGAAAATTACCGCTCAGTAGAAAAGTCTGAAATTTTGATACAATCAAGCCAAGTGACTCACGAACGTCCTCCAACTGGAATTACTCCAAAATTTGTCCATTTGATTACGTTTTGCTCCAGATGAAGTCGAGAGTCCTGTATTGGAAATATAATTCAAAGTATCAAAATTCTTCCAAAATATCAACCAAAATACACTAAGAATGGGATTAAATATATGATATAAAATATGCCCATCACTTCTCATCCTTCTTCTCACTCTGTGGAGGTGGAGGACCTATACACACAACTGAAGCAGATTTTCTGAATTTTCTCACCTTCTTGATAACCTTTACTGATCGGCATCCCCAGTTACTGTCACCGTATTTTTCGATGGGTCAAGGACAATCGAAGTTATCCCTTCTACCGTTGCTATTAACTTCATCAACTTCTTCCTACACTTGGAACATAGCAGTTCCACCGACACTACAGTTTACTGCAACAGAAGAAAAGAGTAAAGGTCAGATTTTGTTTCGTGCTTGTGCGCTCAGAAAATATAAATTTCATCTTAAGTATTGCAGTGTGTCAGTGAAAGACTCCACAGAAAATGGTACGCCAATAACTAATTACATAGCAGAGAAAAAACTAGATAAGAGATGGAACCTTGGACATAATAAAGCAATAATGATAGAAAGCAAACTGGAACAAGCTAATAACAAAGAAAGAATAGATCCAAAGATGCTATATATAAAATGTTCTCTGTTAGACAGTGTCAATAGTTGGCTAGAAGTAAATGCCAGTCGGAAGGGTTGTTAATTGGGTCACCTATGACCTCTGATATGCAATAAATGCAGAATTTACCATGTGCGGGCACACACACACATCCCATGCTAGACTAATGTGTGGTCACTGTTATAACCAAAAGAAGACAAATAGCTTTGTAAATGCAAAGTCTGATTACACTTGAGAGCTGAGCTCCATGAGTGATTTGAAGAGCTTGTTCATCCACAACATGCCGGCTGATCCTTTGTCCATGCACCAAAAGACTACTTTGAAGTTCGTTCGATGGACAAAGTATCCAAATCATTACACTCCTCAATTGAACATACAACGTAGTCATACTTTGAAGTTCGTTCGATGGACAAAGTATCCAAATCATTACACTCCTCAATTGAACATACAACGTAGTCATACTTTGAAGTCGTGGACCTCAAAATCTTCTCAATAATTTCCACATCATCCATCTTCTCTCCGTGAATTCTCATCTTGTTGGCTATGGTGAGAGTTCTTCCAAAATAGTCGTTGACTGATTCTCCAACCTTCATGTGCAGCACTTCAAACTCTTTGCGAAGAGCTTGCAATTGGGCACACTTGACACGTGCTGTCCCTTGATACTTCTGTTTCAAAGAATCCCATATGTCCTTCGCAGTATCCTTATTCAGAATTGTCTCAAGGATTGATCGATCAATGGCTTGGAACAGGTAGTTCTTAGCCTTCAGGTCTTTCAACTTCTGATCATCAATTACTTTCTGCTAAAATATGAATATGGTTTTGAATATGTTAGGTTCTTATTTTATTCTTCTCCATAAGGAGGTTACATGAGTGCTTTACAAGGAATTAGATACAGTAAAGGATTAGGAAAGTATCTCCTAATTATACAATGATTTGACAACTATATAAAATAGGAAAGTAAATCCCTTAATTAACCAAAGGAAATAAATCTATAAAATAAGAAAGTAAATCCCCTAATTAATCAAGGAAATAAATCTCCTTGATTAATTAGGAGACTCACTTCAACACTCCTCCTCAAGTTGGTGCATATACGTCACAAATGCCCAACTTGGTAAGTGAGTCACGAAATTCGTAGCACCCAAGTCGATAATCCATGCAATCCGGTCGTTTGCTTCGGGCGACCGGTCGTTTGCTTCTGGCGACCGGTCGTTTGCTTCGGGCGTCCGGTCGTTTGCTTCAGGCGACCGGTCGTTTTGAGTCTGCAATAAGAGGGAGAATCGTAGGGATTCCTGACATCGCAGCAGAAGTAAGATGTGATATGAGAATGTGAGGGAATTTGATTTGAGGAATTTGATTTGAGGAATTTGATGTAGGAATTGGATTTGAGAGGTATGTGTATAAGATTTGAGGAATTTGATATGATATGATATGATTTGATATGATTTGATTTGATTTGATATGATTTGATTTGATTTGAGTATGAGAAATTTGAGATAAGGCATTTGAGGACTTTAGATTTGAGGGATTTGAATTCGGATTCGGATTCGGGTTGGGAAACGATATCCATGGCAGCGGAAGGATTTAAGAATAAGAGAAAAAAGGTGTGTTTAGGGTTTCAAGATAAGAGTATATGAGGATGTGGGTATGAAAATCTGAATCTGAACAAGGAATTTGATTTAGGATACGAAGATATGAGGAATACGATACGAGGAAATTCGATACGAGGAATACGATTTGTATTTCAAGAAAATTCGATACGAGGATATGAAGAATATGATACGAGGAATGTAAAGAACACAGAAACCCTGTGAACACGGCTAAAGGACACAGAAACCCTGTGAACACGGCTAAAGGACACAGAAACCCTGTGAACACGGCTAAAGGACACAGAAACCCTGTGAACACGGCTTAAGAACACAGAAACCCTGTGAACACGGCTAAAGGACACAGAAACCCTGTGAACACGGCTTAAGAACACAGAAACTTCTCTTCAATTCTTTTCTCCCCCTGAAGAGAAGGGTATGTCGGAGTCAAGAAAGAGGTAAAATCTCCATGATAAAGAGAAACAAATCCTTTTTCACTCCCCCTCCCCCCCTTGAAGAGGAGGGGAGGAGAAATTTTGATATGAGAATTTAGAGACAACCGAGGATCGATTGCTCTGATACCATGCTAAAATATGAATATGGTTTTGAATATGTTAGGTTCTTATTTTATTCTTCTCCATAAGGAGGTATATATAAGAGTTTACATGAGTGCTTTACAAGGAATTAGATCCAGTAAAGGATTAGGAAAGTATCTCCTAATTATACAATGATTTAACAACTATATAAAATAGGAAAGTAAATCCCTTAATTAACCAAAGGAAATAAATCTATAAAATAAGAAAGTTAATCCCCTAATTAATCAAGGAAATAAATCTCCTTGATTAATTAGGAGACTCACTTCAACACTTTCTTCTGTGACTCATCAGGATCCATCTCTACTGCTGCTGCAGCGATCCCCATCTCCACCAAGCTCCAATATTCCTTGGAACGTAGGAAATTCTCCATAAGTATACTCCAATGATCATAGTGTCCATCGAACCTTGGGATGGCAGGCTGCACGAAATTGCTTTCGGATGTCATGTCTTTGTTCCTTCATGCTATAGTAACTGTTTTGCAAGCTTTCGATCAGGCCATGTGATGGAGCTCTGATACTTAGAACCAAAAGAAGACAAAGAGCTTTGTAAATGCAAAGTCTGATCACACTTGATAGCTGGGAGAATTCTTATTAGATTCAAAGAGCAAATATGGCTAACTAAACAGGAATGAAAACAAACAACCCACGATTTTATAGAACCTAGAATCGTGGAATCGTGGTGCATGACTAAGATAGAAACAGAAAACAAACTTGTCCCTAAAATATAGGAGGGATTATTATACACGACTTGAAATAATCCCTAAAAACTAGGAACCCAAATCCTAACAACTTTACCAGTCACATCATCAACTATCATAAATTATGACTAATGGCGGAGTTACATTGCAAAAGGTTTACAAGCATAAGGTACTTGGAAGTGAAGGAACAAACTTGCTATAGCATAATTTTCATCAAATTCACCAGCTTCATCAACAGAAAATACAAAAGAAAATGAAGGCAATTCAACCAATTGCTATAGCTGCCAATACATTTTGGGTTTCTCGAAGCACTAAGCGACGTGGTAAAGTCTAAACTAGAGACTGAATCTCAGAGTACAACTTACAAATTAATGACACAAAGGAAGTTTTGCAAATGATCAATACAAAGTAGATAATCTGAATTGCTTGTACCTTAAAAAATAAGGTGTTCACGAAGTTTCTGCTTACGAAAACAAAAAATAAGAGCACTCATCAATGTTTGTAAATCAAAAGCTCAGTAGACCTTCGAAATTCATCATGTCTCTGTCAAGTTCTCAAGGCTGACATTTGATGAAAATAATCAAAATTTCAGTTATTGGAACTTCCGTAGGCTGACTTTTGATGGTTTACATTACTCTGTTTGCTTCAATAGAGTCCCTGAAATGATGACACATACATAGTTGATCAATTCATTTGCTTCTTGCAATCATTTCTCTTAGAGGGAATTAAATTTTTTGAGAAACAACTAAAGCTAATACTTGCAGATTAAACAAAACAACAAACCTCGTGTGGCATAACAAGTAAATTAATTTATTATACTAGCTAATTGAAAATTAACTCCAGAGATTTAACAAAACAAACATCAAAGCACCTAAAGAAGATTATCAAAGCACCTTTCATACTCATTTGAAAAATCCTCTTCATAGAAAAATTATGATATCATATATGCAAACAATTACTTATAGTTTTAGTAGGAAGAAAAATACCTAGCGAGTCACCATCTCAAGATTATATATGCCGCCGAGACAGATGTTTTCATAAATGTGCCTTGCGAGTCACCATCATCTGAAGATTTTCAAGGAAACAAATATGATCATAGTTGGAATTCATACATAAGTATGTAAATAAGAGATTGCTAGAGCTCAATTACCTTCTTTGTATGCAGATGTTTGGGATCGTAGCAGAAATCTTGGCCCACTCTCCATTGCCTTCTTCGTAACGCTCTGAAAGTCTCCTAGAGTATAAGATCTCAAGAGTCTGCAGTGGTGTTTTGAAGAGGAAGTCTGGCAGTGCTTTTAGTAAAGGGCAACTTTGAATTGTGAACTCAGAAAGGCATGGCATGATTGTAATTTCAGAATCCTCTTTCGTCCACTCTTCCACACCTTCCCACTCTTCCCAATTCAACATGTAGTGAAAAGTTAGTCGTTTCAATTTTGGGAAAAATATCAGGGGTGGTGATCTGATTCTGAATGAGGTTTGATCTTCTAATCCCAAAAATTCAACACCGACCTTTCTCACTCCATCCATACGTAATAGGGTCAGTGTTTTAAGGCACTCCAATTTCCCAAGAGGCCAAAGTTCACACCTTGTCACCCAACCAACACTAAGGAATCTCAAATTGTGTAAAGACTGAATCCAATTGGGCCACGTGGTGCCATTATGATGCCAAATCGTTAGAGATTCCAAATCTGGGTGCGGTCGTAAGGCATTCAGTATTTCTACACTACTACTACTACTGTTCGGCTGCCTTTCAAAATCAACAGCGAGATGAAATAGCTTTTTGTCCCACAATTGTGCTTTCTCAACCTCGCTCTTATCTATCGCATCCCCCACAAGTTCTATTTTGAGACTTCCCTCAAGGTTCAACTTTCTCAGATCCCCAATTTGGAATGCTTCATCGTTGTCGCCACCACACCGACACACATCTAATGTTTGTAAACTTGTTAAACTCCTTATCCCTCTGGGCAACGACTCTAGACCTCCACCCAAAACATAAAGATGCTTTAAATTAATCAAGTTTCCCATGTTTTCAGGCAGTTTTTTAAGTTTAGCGCAAAAACGAAGGCTCAAGGTGGACAAATTGTACAAACCACAAATAGTGTCCGGTAATTTCTCCAAATACCTACAGCGAGACAAATCAATATGCCTCAAATGTATCAATTCACCAATCTCCTCTGAGAGTTCTTTGATCCAATTACCACTCAAATTTAATGTCCTAAGACATTTCAATTGTAAAATTAAATTTGGGTCTATGGTAGTAATTCCTGAATCAAAAGTTGCAAGCGTGCGAAGCTTTTTGCAATTGTAGGATGAGATAGCAAGTGGACCTTCGGGAACATATCTTAAGGTCAAATGGCGAACCTTATCACCTAATACCTTTGATTCGCTAGTAGCACCCTCTGCGTGATCTATAATCAAACACTCATTCTTGGTGAGAAATTGAATGAAGTCGTGCACAATATCATGCATTTTGCAACCTGTAATGGTACCAGTGTTAGGATCTTTATAAAAATCTTGGAAAAAAGATCGTGCCGCTAAGTTGTCAAAAACTGCACACCTGTTGTTCCTTTTTCTTTATTCCCTTTCGAAATAACATAGTCTTGTGCCATCCAAAGTTTAATCAAATCATCTCGTTTAAACTCGTAATCTTTAGGAAAAGTAGCACAATATAAAAGGCAAGATTTAATTGTTGGGGACAAATCATAATAACTTAGGAATAAGGGTTGGAAAACTTCTTGCTCGACCTTCTCTAGATCCCATATCTTACTATTCAAAACTTCTTTCCATTCTCCCATTTTTGTCTTATTCTGCATGAGACTACCTAAAGTCTTTGCAGCAAGAGGCAAACCTTTACACTTCTTTACAATTTCCTTGCTGATATCTCCAAACTCTTGTACATCCCTATCCGAAAAGGCCATGTGATTGAAGATTGACAAACAATATTCATCACTCAACTCTCCTAGATTGATCATGTTTCTTGTTGCTCTCATCATATTAGCAACCTCTAATTTTCTTGTGGTCACCAGTATTCTGCTGCCTTTAGCACCACTTTGGATTAATGGTACCTTTAATTGTTCCCACTTTTTAGGATCATCGGTCCATACATCATCCAAGACAAGGAGAAACCTTTTGTCCTGGATTAATTCAGACATACGTTGCAAGACATAATCCAGCTGATTTGGACTCATGGGGCCATCGCCAGTAATATCTTTGGCAATCTTAATCTCATCAAAAGGGTCTGAAACACAAACCCATTTCCTCATATCAAAATGGGTTTTGACTCGGTCATCATTATAGGCTAGTTGGGTTAAAGTTGTTTTTCCAATGCCTCTCATCCCTACAATAGGGATGATAAGGAGCTCTTTCCCTGCCTCACTACTATCACCCAACAACTTTGTTATCAAAATATTCTGCTCCTTTTCACGACCAAATATCTCAGACATATTGACCGGTCGCCAACGAATCTGCCTGGAAGGAATTTCCGAGACACAGGAAGAGACCGGTCGCATGGAAGAAGCGACCGGTCGCCAACGAATCTGCCTGGAAGGAATTTCCGAGACACAGGAAGAGACCGGTCGCATGGAAGAAGCGACCGGTCGCCAACGAACCTGCCTGGAAGGAATTTTTGAGACACAGGAAGCGACCGATCGCGAGGTAGTAAGCGACCGGTCGCCTTCCTCGACGAGCGACGATGGTAACGATGCAAGTAAAGCGACCGGTCGCCCTGAGTGCGACGACCGGTCGCCAGGTGAAAATCTGGAAGTTTTTTAAGTCTTCATTAGAGGGACGTAGCAGTGATACTAGCAACTCTCATACAGATGAAATTGATACAAGACCCCCCTCTGCCCTGCCACTGCCCCAATCAACTCGTGATAATGAGGTACTTTCTAGTGATGTGTCTAATTATTCTTTGCCTCCACGCACTACTCGTGGAAAACCTAAAGTACAATATTCTCCTGATATACATGCCAAGTCCAAATATCCCATTAACCATTATATGTCAACTCATCGTTTATCTAAGTCATATGCATCATATTTGTGTCAATTATCTAGTGTATGTGTGCCAACTAAGTTGCAGGATGCTCTATCTTATCAAAATTGGGTAGATGCAATGCATATTGAGATGGAAGCCTTGAAAATGAATGCCACTTGGGAGCTTGTTCCTCTACCAAAAGGAAAAAAGGCAGTTGGGTGCAGATGGGTGTTTACTTTGAAGCACAAGGCTGATGGGTCTATTGACCGTTACAAGGCAAGATTGGTAGCTAAAGGGTATACTCAGACCTATGGAGTGGATTACACGGAAACTTTTGCTCCAGTAGCAAAGCTCAACACTGTGCGCGTGCTCTTGTCCTTAGCTGCTAACCGTGACTGGCCGCTGCTACAATTTGATGTCAAGAATGCATTCCTCCATGGTGATCTCAAGGAAGAAATATATATGGATCCTCCGCCGGGTATCCCTGTGACTTCTAAGGAGGGTGTGGTGTGCAAGCTACGGAAATCCTTGTATGGATTAAAGCAGTCTCCAAGAGCGTGGTTTGGAAGATTTGCTGCATCCATGAAGAAGTTTGGGTATGTGCAAAGTAACTCTGATCATACTTTGTTTCTGAAGCGTCATAAAGGTAAATTGACGGCTTTAATTATTTATGTTGATGATATGATTGTGACTGGAGATGATCATGTAGAGATACAGAGTCTTTAGAAGTATCTGGCTTCCGAGTTCGAGATGAAATCATTGGGTGATTTAAAGTATTTTCTTGGGATTGAAGTTGCCAGATCTAAACATGGTATTTTTCTATCCCAAAGAAAGTATGTTTTGGATTTACTTGCAGAAACTGGAATGTTGGATTGTAAACCGATTGATACCCCTAGTGAGCAGAATCATAAGTTGGGGATATATCCAGATCAAGTTCCGACTGATAAAGAACGTTATCAACGACTTGTAGGGAAATTGATTTATTTGGCTCATACTCGTCCGGATATTGCGTATGCTGTAAATATAGTGAGTCAGTTTATGCACTCTCTTAGTGTAGATCATATGGGAGCTGTGACTCGTATTTTAAGGTATCTGAAAGTAACTCCTGGCAAGGGGTTAATTTTCTCCAAGTATGGCCATACAAATGTAGAAGGGTATACAGATGCTGATTGGGCAAGTTCAGCCACAGATAGGCGTTCGACATCTGGATATTTTATGTTTGTGGGTGGCAATCTTGTTACGTGGAGGAGCAAGAAACAAAATGTGGTGTCTAGATCTAGTGCTGAGGCTGAGTATCGGGGAATGGCCCATGGTGTATCTGAGTTACTATGGTTGAGGAGATTGTTGAAAGACCTTGGTTTTGGGCCTAATAAACCCATGGATTTATATTGTGACAATACGGCTGCGATTGCAATTGCTCATAATCCTGTACAACATGACCGTACAAAGCATGTGGAGGTTGATCGAAATTTCATTAAAGAAAAGTTGGATGCGGAGATTGTGTCCTTCCCCTTCATCCGTTCAGAGTATCAGTTAGCTGATGTTCTTACGAAAGCTGTTTCTACAAGTATCTTTCTCAACTCGCTTGACAAGTTGGGCATGCGTGACGTCTTTGCTCCAACTTGAGGGGGAGTGTTGGCGAGTAGAGCATATCCTATTCTATTTGGGTTTTATTTATTTTTCCTTTGTGTAGATATTATGTAATTAGGATTCCACTTATTTCCTAATTAAACCCTACTAGGGTTTGTAACCTGTATTATAAATACCTCCTTTTGGAGAATGAAATATATCAGAAAATATTCTACCATATTATTTAACTCTTTTTTCTTTCCTCATAATTCTCAGTTAACTTATCATTCAGATCTTCTATTTTCAAAGCAATGTCACGGCGAAGAATCACCCGACTGAATTTGCCAAAACAAAAGCAACGGGGGAAACTAGAGAAACGTACCTTCTTCTTTGTAACAAGAGCATTTGGATCACCTTCTCTTTCTTGCTTCTCAACTTGTTGTTTGAGAATGTCTGTGTTCCACTCATCCAGCACATCCACCATCTGGTAGGATATATCTTTCAGCTTATCCAACCAGATTTTGACACTAGCCTCCGTCACTTGCCTTTGCTCTGCATCCTCAAGCACGGCTTGAATAACTTCCAGAGTCCCAGTGAATTTCTTAACATCTTCCTTCACGTTCAAAACATGTTTCAGCTCTCCTTCTATGTATTCATAGGTTGTCGAGGCCAAGCGATCTAGCAGCACGGAAATGAGCGCATCAGCCATTAATTTGAGCTTCAGAAAACGGGAAAAGGGAGATAGGAAAGTGATATTAAGAAGAAATGCTGGATATGGTATAGTGCTATTATTGCATGTCCAGTTCATATAGAGAGCAAGTGGTCAAAGTCCGAGTCAAACAAAAACCTCGAAGTCGAAGCCAAGTATTTAATTTCAAACTCCACGCACCCTCTCTGGTTTGATGGATTTTTCTACTTGCGTTAAAGTTGGCTTTGTCTAAGCGTGGGGAGGAGGAAACGAGAAAAAATAGTTAAGTAATTCTGGTAGTGCTGGCACAATTAGTACTTTGGGCCGTTGGGTGACAAGTACACGTGCTTACCCCTTTACCCAAGGGATTAAAATAATTTCATGGACAAAAATGATGTCGAAATCTGTGTTTGTTTTAAAACCTGATTTGAAACAAAGTAAAATATATGACCCAAAAAAGAAAAAAAAATATATATAATATAAAAAAGCTCATTTAGTTGTATTTTCAGTATAAATTGGTAAAGCCCATGTGACTCGTGTGAGGCTAAAACCAGGATGCTACTTTTCTTGACCTTTATTTACTCAAGGGAGTTTCTTTTAGAGCCACTTGTTGAACTATATATGTCACTTAGGAGGCCTTTCATTGATGGATAATTGTGTTGAAATTGTTATACAAATTTAATTATATACACAATCTTAAACATAGTCTTATAAAGAAACATCATATTATTTACAAACTATAAACATACTCAAAAAAACCCAAAAATCAACAGCTGTATATTTTTTAATTTAATTAATAATATGAAATACTTTTATTACCCTTTTAACATAAAATTGGAATTATAATCCCTTTATTTGGCGTTGAAGCCATATCAGAACTTATTTCATGAGCTCTAGTCTCTCATCTTCATCTTCAACCCCAATTTTCGGTTTTTGTTCTTCCATTTCTTGTTTTGAAATCATCTTTCTCTTTGGACTTTTTGGATTGTGCAGATGTCTATGTCTCCTCTCCATTGCTGGCTTTGACACTTTTTCAAGGGAACAAGCCTCAGCTCACCGAATCGGATCATCTCATCTCTCGAAGCCTCAGCTTGCTTCAATGATGTGTTTCTCTTCGGATTTTAGTTGATTTGAGGAATGTATTTTAAGCTTTGATGATCGATGTATCTTTTGTTACTATTTACGTTATGGATCTCATTTTTGTTTAACAATGTACTTCTATGACAGAGTATTAACAAAATAGTTCTATGACAGAGTATTAACAATATACTTCTATAACAGAGTATTAACATGTACTTCTATGACATAGTAGTAACATGTACTTCTATGACATAGTAGTATTAATAAGATAGTTCTATAACATAGTATTAACAATGTACTTCTATGAAGAGCCCCTGCTTGTTTTCGCAATTTTTTTTTAATAAATTGTTTGGGTTTTTTAAAAAAATA